>JBAMYA010000018.1:18275989-18308358 GCA_037176975.1 Arrhamphus sclerolepis | reverse complement strand
CTTACCAAGCACAAGTGATTGGTGCCGAAGAGGGGATTTTATGTATATAAATGTTGTGTTTCATTTATATACAATGCATTTTTTTCATGTGTGTGCCTGTATGTCTTTCTGTAGCAGTGGTGCAGAGGCTGATGTGTGTGATGTCTGCTTTTGATCCCACATCTAAGTTTGATTTATGGTGTTATTCAACAAACAAAATCTTTTTTTTTTATCTTTTTCTTTCTTACTTTCTTCTTCTTCTTTTAAGAACCTTCTTAGTGAATTATGAAGTTTTAATGAAAAGAAGGTGACATTTGCTTCCCTAATTCCCAGAGATTAAGAGGAATTTCCTTGCTGTGGGTGTCATGCTGTTTCCAAGTGAGAACTGAGGCAACACATTTTCACTGCACTGCCGAGTGTCTCCATAACATATCAATAACATGCAGCAGAGAAAATAGCTGCGATAGGTTGTTGTTCTTGTTTTTCTCTCAAGTATCATCATGAGATAATACTTATAGTTGGAAAAGAAGCCATAAATGGAAACTCTTTCCTTATAGTGTGAGTGTGTGACCTGAAATAATAACTCAGTGATAATAATACACAAGTGTAACTTTCGTGCTGTTTTCCTGTGGAACAGATTTCTAAGAAAATGGCTGCAATGACACGCAGTCTCTTCTCGTTCTGTGGCTGTTACTTTGTTTTTGCTGTATCTCTGTCTCTGAGAGCATTTCAGTGAATTTGGAGTTCCAACTGCAATAAAAGTGATTTTTATGATAATGCAGCTCCCCTTTGTTTTGTGGGTGCAGCCTCATCATGTGACTTCTTAAATCTGCAGCAGCTTGAACACCAGGTGGAGACAAAAAATACAGTCCCCCTCCACACACACAAGGGAGGCTGCAGACAAGTACACTGACTGACAGGCTAAGCACGGGATGACTTTACCTCCTAATGTTAAAAAATTGTTATTCGGTTGGGGGAGGGAGGGAGGGGCAGGGACATCATCGCTTTCTGGCAATGGAAGGTGGGTGAAGGGGGCACCAGATAAGTGAAATGGTCCACATTTAACAGAGTACAGGGGAAGAATCATTTCAGAAGAAGAATGAAACACTGCAAAACAATTTTATATCACTGACATCACTTTTTGGTCATTTATTTAAGTGTATGAAGTCCCCACTAACTAAAAAGCTTTATCATCAGCTTCAGAAGAGGCTCATTCCTTAGTAGAAGTTGCTAAAACTGGCTGGTATGAATGGAGCTGTAAAGACGTGGTTATAAAGAGAGCTTTTGTACTGTAACGCCGCCTCATAGGATGTTGGAAAAACGCAAATTTTCCTGCTAAACCAAAGATTTATCTGTTGTTTTGGTGTGTGTTGCAATAGGTCAACTGAAGAAGCCCAACACAAACAGGCTGAAAACAGACGGATCACCACCGATTGTAGCAAAGGCTCACATACTTGGGTTAGTTGATCAGTTCCTGTGACCTGCGTGTATATTAGAACAAAGAAAGGACTCCTGCTACGGCTGGAGCACAACTGAGCTGTGGATATAAAAACAGGGTATGATATTTTTGATCTAATCTTTTCAACATTTCATAAAGAGGAAACTGTCAGGAAACTATCAGGAAACTGTGACGCTGTTGTGTTCAATTTCTTTGTCAGAAAACACAGGAGTAAATGGATTCTCAGTCCGAAGCACCATCTTTTCAACCTTTATCCATCAGATGTCATAACTGGGGTATTTTAATATACATAGAAATCTGTGATGTACTTATGTCACAATACCACAGGAATACAGTGACAACAGTTCCCACATCTTTACTGCTCTGTTCATACCTGCTGGTTTGGTGGGTGGAGTCAGGTATGATAGGCCTCCATTTTCCATGGGGTGGGACTGTTTTTAAAACAGCTGTTAAAGTTTTGTGCTGCATACTTCCAAGGTTTAGTAAAGGAAGCATATGGGAAGCTGGATGAAGATAAAAGCGAGGAGGGTGGATAATTCCAGTCTGATCTGTGTCTGTGATGTCACAGTATCCTGCAAATCAGAGCTGCTCACTGAAAGAGAAATTCTTCAGGGCTCTGCTGCTCCAAACAAAGTGAAAAGGTTGTGTTAGAGTGTAGACTTTCAGTTAATAGTGACATCAAACATTGGTCTCAAGAACAAAAAATTGATTTTTTTTATTATTTCCAAATATGTCCCCTTTAATTTGTGCAGTTCCAGTACACATATTACAAACGACCTAAATACAAAAAGAATCTGTGCATCTCTAGATCATAGGTTTTTCCACTTTTGTTGCTGCTGTTGTAGTATTGAGCAGATTTGAGCTCGTGCTTCCATCTGTTTTGTGGCGTTTGTGCAAAACTGGCACAGTCCAGAAGCACTCCCATGCACCCCCACCAAAAAAAGCAGTTATTTACCATTTCAATGGTAGGAAAGTCTGAGCTATTGGTAGTTTTCAAGTGTGGTTTGAAAGGGAATAGCTGTAAAATATATTGATGCTGAACCCCTCTCCATTGATAGGCCGCAGCGCGTGAACAATCTCCAGCCTGGAAAGACACTGGGCCACTGCATGGCCAATCTGACACAATTAGGGTGAAACGGACCAGAAAATACTATTCTCTCCTATTCTCTTCTATCAATCAGAGCTTAAAAACTGTGCGGAATGAGAGGTGGAGGGGGAAAAAGAGAAAGGGGCTGGGGGGGACAATTAGAGGGGAGCTTTAAGATGAGGCAACTATCACACGCACGCACACACACACAAACACAGAGCTGAATAAAATTCAGAGCGGCAAAGTTGCAGATGTGAGCTCCTTGCAAAGGAATGCACTTTGCAAGCACCCTCCTCCCCTTGGACTTATGTTTTCCTAAAAGAGGGACCACACAGATCCTGGGTTTCATATGAGGGAAATGATAAAGTTTCATGCTGCCAGTCTCGTCTTGTGCAGAAAGGATTGTGCGCGGAACCGCGCTGCTGTGCGCCCGGACCAGGCTCTCACGGCCGACTCGTCAATGACGACCAATGGGTGAGCAGGATTCTAAATGAGGGAAAGAGGGAGGGAGAGGAGAGGACAGGAGAGAGGGGAACTTTTTCTTTCTTTTTTTTTTTCGGCAGAGGGAGGGCTGTTGTGGGGAAATGCTCGGCGGACCGTGAAGCGTAACAGCCAGAAGAGGGACAAAGACGCACATAGCGGGGCAAAATGCGACGAAGAGAAACTTCCACCAACTGAACGAAAACATAACTCCGGAATGCGTGAATGGATGTTAAAAGTAGCGTCGCCGGGAAAAGCCCAACTAACAATGGCAAGAAAGATGAGTGTGGGATTGGAAACGATGACCAGAGCCGTGTTTAGTCCGTGCGTTAACTTTGGATAGCCCCGTGGCGCGTTTCACTGTCCATGTCGGATCAGCAGCGGCGGCTCTGGTAGACTGCAACTGGGAGTTTCAGCTGGAGTATCCGGTTATTGAGTGGAAATGCTTCCGAAGATGACTTTTCTTGTTCCGTTTCTGTCCTGTGCAGCCACTCGTGGCGGCAGTCTGACTTCCACGGCTGCAGATCCCGCCAGCAGGAGGCAAACTCAACTGAGATGCAAACTGGAGAAAACTTTGTAGGAGAGCTGTGCTGTCGGTGGGATACACTTCAGGTTGAGATTGTACCAGTATTACTTGTTCTTATCCTAATGAGTCGGTGGGGAAAGTGCACGTCACTGAACTAGACTCATATTCAAGCATGAAATGTTGGTGCTGCGCCCTGGCGCTTCTCACGTGGGTGCTGGTGGCTTCAGATGCCCAACTGATCTGCTGGCAGGCGCTCCTTCGGTGCCACGACGAGCCCGAGTGCGACCTCGCTTACAGACAGTACTTAGCAGCATGTGAGGGAAACATCCAGGGGACCAGGAGGCAGTGTCCCAGCCACTGCATCAACGCGCTGATCCGGCTCAATCACACCCGCAGCGGGCCGGACCTGGAGAACTGCGACTGCGCGCAGGACCCAGACTGCCTGAACGCACAGAGGGCCATAGAGCCCTGTCTGCCCCGCAGACACCCCAGCGACGCTGGAGGTATAGGCTGCATGGAGGCCCGACAGCGCTGCGAGGAGGACATGCACTGCCACGCCTCCCTCACGGCCTATTTGTCGAACTGCGGGCAGCTGTTCAACGGCAGGAAGTGTTCCTCCAAATGTCAAGCCACCATCCAGCAGATGCTGTTCATCCCCAACGGCATGCTGCTGAACCGCTGCGTCTGCGACGGAGTGGAGAGGCCTTTCTGCGAGGTGGTCAAGGACAACATGAACAAACTCTGCTCCATGGGAGACCAGACTGTCATCTTAGACCAGCCTGATGTTGATGACATCTACGAGGATGATGAAGATGATCCTGGAAGTGACAGGGAGGGGGGTTCCAGGCCTACTGACAGCTCTTCTGCTTCCCAGAGATTATCCATCTGCGTGATGCTCCCGTTACTTTGGATAGCTATTATTTTGAGATTATGAATACTGGAAACGTTGGATCTATCAATTAAAGAATGACACTTGAGGAATGCAAGGCTCCCTCTGGATTAAGCCAGTAACTTTTTTTCCACACACTGGCAAATTATTAAAGCTAGAAAACTTCATAATGCAGTTATTTGTTTAGCTTTTGTGCCTCTTTGCCTTTCTTTTCAGGTCACATGGAGATAAGACTGTAATGATTTGTGTTGACTTTCCACAACCTTGCAGTTTACTCTCTTTCTTTATTATCAGAAGTGGTTTTTTTTTTATGAGAGAAAGCCTCCCATCAGAAGTGTCAAAAAAAACCAAAAAAAAACAAAACACTTCAGGTGGGAGGAAATGACCCAAGTCAGTCTTTGCTACAAGGCCAGACCCTTTTTGTGTGCCTTTAAAGAGCTCCTGTTTATTTGGTTTGGTTTCAGTTGTAACTGAAGTGTGACTTTATTAAGACCCAAGACAAACATTGGACCCGTCCAGTCTCTGTTTGCTCTGCTCTCCATTTCAGAGGCCTTAGCATTGTTGCAGCAACCACACTTCAAATATTTGTGGGAACAGTCAGAGGACAGGCCAGGGTGTGGGATCAAGTACTTAAATTAACTGAAGCGCCTCTCCAGCACTTTGTCTCGTTCCCCTCCCCCCATTTCAGCTTGTTTTATTGAACTTTTCCTGAGACCGCCTCTCCCTTCTCTTCCTCCTCTGCACTGCATGTCTCCCCTTTAAGACCCCCATCTTTTATTATTGCTTTCACACCGCTGCAGCACTCACCAGCTGCTGGTGTGAAGCCCATACCTGCAGTTTGTTCACAACACGTCTCATGTCAGTGAGGTTTGCCTGTTCCGACGCCGCTTTCTTTTCCTACATGAACATGAACAGAATTTGTTAAAACAACTCTTTTCATTACATCCTTGAGCTCAGTGAAGAAAATGTTTATCCACTGAAAACGCTTGCCAGCCAGTGAACAAAGCAGCGCAAGTGCTGCTAACTGAGCAAGAAACTTAGGATATTTGTGAAGAACTTTTAACACGCACTGCTTTCAAAATGACATGCACACATACAGAATAATCTTAAGCTATCAGATTCAGTCACTTGCACAAGTCATATTCATTGCCTTTGAAACTGTATCTTGAAGTCTAATTGCTTGCGTGTTTGCAGTATATCGAAGCAAATACATCACACATTTGTAGCTGCACAGAGTACCTGTGCTAATGGTACCAGTTTGAATGTCTACACCAGTAGTCCAGTGATTGACACCAGTCTGACCCGTTTGTCCACTGCCCCATATTTAAGTGTGAGCAAGAAGGGGAATTTGAAGCAACACTTGTGTGTTTTCATTACTTGTACTAACGCTGCCAGTTTGTCTTTGCCACTTGAAATGAAGTCTTAAACAATGTTGTTTAATGTTAAATTATGAAGATAGAATATGAAGAACGTGTATATATTTCACAATCATATGCAATAAAGCGCATGTCTTGTAAATGCATTTAATATAAAACACTTTTTTTTTCCCCCATTCTTTTTTATAAAAAAGAAATTTTGGTTCTCTGTGGGGGGAAAAAAGCATTAGTTATTCCAGAGACCTGTTTTCCTCATGGAGGGGTGAGTTTTATATTAACATGGATGAGACCTAAAGCAGTAATGAGATGTGATTGATCCACAGAAAAAAAAAAGAGAAAGAGTTTAATCTTTTATTATGAAATGCACGTTGTGCACAACCAGATCTGGTCTGATTTTTAAATCGTATCACTTTTGTACAGGAAGCAAAGTCGAGGGAACATTCCCTGCTAATATATCTTAGAAAGAAAGTGGTCATTTTTCAAGAAAATGCACTAAATCCAGATGCAAAAAGTGGATCAAACACATAAACCTGCATGCACTAGAATGTCCCCAGATTAAGGTGTAACTGTAACAAGATTTTTTTTAAGCTATATTAGATTTCCATAATTAAATGGAACAAAACAAAATGGAAGAATTTATTGCTCAAGAATGTCGCTGTCCAGCTTGACCTATAGTGAGTCTGCATTATGCACTTCTGACAGGCTTTTCACTGCCTGATATTTAAGGGATTAGGTCGATGTAATTGAAACCTGGTGAGGAATTTTAAGTGTCTGAATCCACTTTCATTGGAAACAAATGGCAACGCTCCTTTGGGTTCAAGCTGAAATCGAACCACCAGGACTACAAAAACAAGGAAGGCAGAAAAACAGTCAGGACTTGTCATTCAATGCGACTGAGATTCTCCAGGATCAACCTTCAGTCTGGTCACAGACTTTACTGCCGGTACAAAATATTATGAGCTGCTTTCAGAGCAAGCGGCCGTTTGGGGCTCGTCCCGAACTTAGCAAAGTTTACGAGTTATTAACATATTGTAAAAGAGCCATTTAGCACTGCTGCTTGGAGCGAGCTGCACACCTGTTATTTGCTTTTCCAAACGGTACAAATGTGCAACGGCAAGAACAGAAAACGCACAGACCGGTGAGAAAAAAAAAAAAAAAGGCGCGTGACAAAGTAGACCTCCATGTGAAGAACAAAACATGAGTTAACAGGTGGCAGATTTCAACTTTTGCACAGCTTCTCCTGATTTTTTTTTGTTAACCGCAGGAATCCTCCTGCACTTCCAACTGTCTTGTGTCATAAAAACAAGAAGTCAGAGAAACAGAGCGGCCTACAGCTACAGCATAGCATGATTCCCTCTAGTTTACAAAGGCTTTATTAAGCCCAGTCTGTCTTAATCATTGCCATGCATGCTAAGGTTCTCCAAAACAACCACCCCTCCCCCTTCAAATCTCCCACCTCCCCCCTCCACCCAATTCTGGAAGCTAAATCAAAATAAACACAGCACAGCAGCCTTGGGGAGTTGAGTGTTTTCAGTGGGCTGGGGGGGTTACAGAGGCAGCAGTGTGCTGGAGCCCATTTTCTAAATTATCTTTATTCAACATTTCTTTGAAACAACTCTAAACCGTGCCACCCCCAACCTGCGAGCACACACTCTCCTCTTTACGGCTCCAGAGTAGGAGTGACCCGGGGATTGAGGACGCTCTTGTCTCGCTTAGGTACAATGATCCATTCATGCCGGCTATCGAGCAACAGCGAATGGCTGACCTGCTCTCAGTGCAGAGGGACCCCGAAGTCAGGGCCATTTAGTCCCTTTGGGTGCAGAGGCCCCTCTTAATTAAAGATTTGATGCCAACACTGCTCGGTTCCTTTCTGAAATAAATGGCAAGAAGGCTCAGAAGTCATTAGAGCCACAGCAAAATGGAGGATAATCACAGCTGTAGTAACTTATATGGTGGTTCAGACCAGAAATTGGGGAAAAGTTCTGGAGCACGGGGTGGTGGGTTGAGTTTTTCCATTTCAGAACCTTCATTCCTGGGCTGCAATACTGTAGATATATTGAAAACACTCTTAAAAAGCTATTTAAATTGGCAGCACCCCCAGAAACAAGCAACAAAGAAATCACAAGGGTCACAAAGTTTTGTTGGCAGGAGCATTCTCGTGCCATGATTAAAGCAAAGAAGGCAAGCCAAAACTACAGCACGGACAGCCAATTAGAGCCACAAGAACATCAGCTGATGGCTCTAAATCCTGCTGCTTCAGAAGTCCGAGCTGAGCTGCTCTCTGTTCCACCAGCAGACTGAACGCCCTACACCTGGCATGCAGGACTTTAGCGTCTTTTGAGCCAACTATTTGAGAACAAACAAACAAACAAAATAAAAAAGGCATCCTGAAATTGAGTATTTTTACAAGGCATATAAAATATATAACTGTAAAAGGCTTGGAGCTCTCAACTTTTAGGACTGATGTGGGCAAACTCAACAAAAACAGAGTTTCCCTGCATGCGAACTGCCCAAGTTTGTGTCAGGAAGAAAGAGCGAAACGTCCAAGGAGTGCAAAAGTTTGTACAAATATTCCCATGGAGCCTCGAGGCTGGCTGAAGCACTGTGACCTAAAGCCAAGTGAAGGAAATGTTATTTTGTTTTGTTGTTTTTTTTTCAGTCTACTTTTTAATAAATTAACAAAGCACTCTAAAAACCCGACTGTAGGGCCTGAAAACTTTCCATCACTACTGTATGACCAGTAAGTGGAACAACTGAAAGGTGGAAGTAATTTCTCCTTTATTCCATAAATGTCACTTTCATTTTCCCTAGATTCTTTCATGAATTACAAATCATCAAGTGTTCAGACTTTTTCCCCCCCGACGGCCACCTTTTTCTTCAGAACATCCTCTCAGATCAGTATTTCTCACTGCGCAGCTCATGAGCACCACGAGGCCAGCCAAGTCTAAATTAATAGTTTGTGCAACAGTTAATGGTTACATTAAAAAAAAAGAAAAAAGCAACCAATATAATTTATATAATAAAAAGATTCAAAACAGCTATGCTATTTATGCACAAGATGGCAATTTACAAACTTGGAGCTGTAACAGCCGGGTGGGAGCTACATAAATTTCAAAGTTGCCAGTTTTGCTGGTCTTTAGGAGCGCCACGACGGCAGCAGCGCTGTTGGACAGGTGAGTAAACACTGGGATGGTGAGGTAAAGGGAAAAATATAATTAACATAGGTGGCTAATACTGATGACTTACACATGTTGTGGTAAAGCGTGCTCGCCTAAAGCATCTTACAGCGTGTTTCCTACTCACCCAGTCACATAAACACTCTTCTCTTTTGATATATATATATTTGTAGGTGTTTTTTCATAAACATAGCTGAGCCGCTGACTCTCAGAAGTCTGGTTCCTGTGTAAAACACTGAAGATGAGCGATGTTTTACCTTGTGCTATTGACAAAAGTCATTCAGATTACACAGATTGCATGCCTTCTACATATTGCAATTTTATTTCCCATCAAACTTGGAATTGACATTTTGATATGTAATAAATACATTATAAAATAGCAGCCATCAAAGAAGAAAATCAAAAGGACACAGCAATGTGAAATTCTTGCCAGCAGACATAGCTGATGCAACTCCCGTTTTGCGGATTTCCCTTAGTTGCCTTAAAAATGATATCCATGTATTAATTTCTTTATAGCCAGATCTTTTTCGTATATATTCAAGGACTTTATGTCAGTTAGAGCAGACCTACAACAGTGAGGGTTATTAGCATGCCTCTAACTGTTAAGCTTTATACAGTTTTAAAGATGTCTAATCATGAAAGCTTTGCATGAACATGACAACTCGGAGTATCCCTCAAATCCAGAACCAGAGCCAAGCCTCAGAAAACGCCAGACCAGTGTAAACAAGGCAGAGGCCGCATCTCTCCAGTTTCACCCTCACAGCGGTGGGGAGGAGAGAGCATGGTGAGCCTGTGGTTGACCCACAGTAAAGGCAAAGGAGAAGGCCGAGGGTGAGGGACTATATGCATGTTTGCACAGGCCATTATATAATTTACTTAAAACTACATCTCAAAACAGTTGTGATTCTTGTATATATTACAGCTTACATTTGTATCTGCAGTTTTTCAGGGTTTGTAGCTTTACTGGAAATACTTCTAAATGTTCTGGGCTGAACAAGAAAAAATCAGCAGTGTCGGTTTAACTCATTTACCATGACAGTGTGGTATTGTAATACAAGCTGTCCTCCATTTACATATCAATAGCATGTCTGGAGGAGGGGATCGAGGCTAAGGGCTCTGACATGCAGTGTCAAGAGCAGGGAACTTTCACAGTGTGCAAAATCAAATATCAAAAGCTACTTTCAGTGTTTCCTTTGCCATTTTTTTCTTCTTCTTGGTGGAAAAAAAAAAGAGGTGAACTTCTGTACCTGCCAATTCACTTCGTAGAAAAACTATTCAGCAACAGCCAAAACACTAGCCACATTTGGCAGCTGTAATATCCCACCCAGACAGTGTACTCAGTTGGTGAGGACGAGGTTTGATTTGGCTCGATGAGGTGAAAGCTCTGTGTCCGCCCTGAACACTGACGGACAGTCTGGGGCACATTCCAGTCTTCTCCTGGTGGCCATCCCGCTCACTGCAAACAGCAGGCTGAGAAGACAGAGAACACTGATGTTACTTCTTCAGCATTACAACACATACCAAATGAAAAGTTTTCAGCTGTAATTGAAGTAATTCATCTCTCAGTAACCACATCTGTCATCTATGAAGATGGATGGATCCCATGAGTAACATTTTCCAGATTTGTTTTCGGTACCATCATGCCAAAGTCATTTCAGCTAGATTAAATTGAAACAAGATATTAAGTTCGACATTTTAGAAATTGTTAAATACTTGCAATTTATGACAAATCTTCTGCTTCTAATTCAGTTTGCTGGTGTAGACTCTCATTCATCCAGATTATGGTAATCTTAGAAAGCCTGAATCAGGGAAAACAATACTTTCTTTTCTTTTAATTTATTATCTTAAAGACACTTCAACTTCTATCCAGAAGGCCTTCTGGATAGAAGTTGAAGTGTCTTCAACATACAAAAAAAGTGCTGTTGCCCTATTTTAAACAAAAGATTTGTTTAAAGTCTTTGGGAGGAGACTACAAGGCCAGTGAAAAGTTTGGAAA
Organism: Arrhamphus sclerolepis; assembly: GCA_037176975.1. Lineage (NCBI taxonomy): Eukaryota > Metazoa > Chordata > Actinopteri > Beloniformes > Hemiramphidae > Arrhamphus > Arrhamphus sclerolepis. Next base: position 18,297,390 of record JBAMYA010000018.1, on the reverse strand, counting down.
TACCAAATATCTGGAGTTTAGGCTGATTCAACTAATTTCAGATGTATTTCTGTAAAAAAAAACAACAAAAAAAAAAAACTAAGCAACTAGCAAAACATGAAAAATATATAGCACATTTTCAATAAAAACCTTAACGTGTAGTTTTCGACTTCTGTGAGCCTTTAGCACCTGATTTCAGGCATCCTGTTCGGAATTCTAAGATGTGTGGTTTATTTATGTCCCACAAACAAAAACAGGACGAAGAGAGATAAAGAATAAAGGAAGCACATAATCTCAAAGCAAAGATGTTGCAAAATATGGCTGAGGAAAGTAAAAAAAACAAAACAAAATACACCCATGTTCTATACAAGTGTGAAACATCATCTGTCACAAGAGAAAAAAGAAGAGAAAAGGATCAAGAATTAAGCTCCCTCTTCTCCTGCAGAACATTATTGATAATTTAGTTGTTTTTTTTTTGTTTTTTTTTTAAGTCTCAAGGTCATTCTGGCAGCTCTGATCAGCCTGACCACAACAACAGAAAATAAACCTTTCGATGTATTTGGACTTATCGTTAACCTCACCTTACCGTTGCCAAATAACTGAATCACATTTGCAACACGGGATTACAACTTTAACCCAGAACGACGTCACTTACGTATGTTGTCAAACACAAAACAACAAAGTTTTTACCTTTGTTTAATACTCATAATATCAGTAAATTATATCCTTTAGTATGAACTTTCCTCTTGCATAAGATTTCCAACAATCCTGACAAATATTCAGGCCTTTCTCCTGACCACCAGGCTGTTGGCAGGTCTCTTCACGGTAACCATTTAACATCAGAGGCCTCACTTCCAGCAGCGTAGATTGACAGTCTATACTTTAGTGGGCCTGTGTGGCATTCCTGCGGCATTCTCAGGTATGTTAAAATGTGATTTTATGCAGTCTTGGTGAGTATGGATGTTAGGAAGGTTTTTTTTTTTTTTAAAGTCTATTAATATTGGTGAGGCAACCATATTGAAACTAATGTTTGTATGTTCTATGGTACAGTATCAATTGTGACCAAGAAGGGAGGAAAAGAAACTCCTTCCACCGACCAGGTGTGTGATGTCAATGTAAAAGCCTTTGAGGCCTCTGTGCTTTAACTGGCTTTTAAACTGGACACCAAAACACCGTCTGCAGCTTAGTATGCAATAGAAAATGTCTGGGGACTATAGTTTGATGTTATGCAGCACTTTCCTGCTTATTTTGGAGCTTTTTTTTGTACCCTAAGGTCACCAGACAGGCTTGGGCGTTGCTGAGATTCTCTCGACTACAGTTGCTGTTGGACCAGTGCCAGCTGGTATGGCTGACTGTAGAGTGGTCTTATTGAAACAACACCAGCAGCATAATAAGCCACATGCTTCCTGAAAGCTGAGTGGACCCTTGAGATGTTGGTGCCCTTCCCTCATCCAAGTTTTTTTTTTTTCCTCTAATTCATAATTCCCTTGGAATTTCTTACTGAGAACAGGATATTGTCCAGGCTTTAGGTATCCACCATCCATCCAAGAGCAGAGCCCAGGAAATACTGAGAACTAGGCTTTGTGTTACATGTTACTTCTGGGGATATTCAAGCATATTTAAAGCTAACTTTACATGAATGACACTCGCTGCTTTCAATGCTCAGTTCTGACATGTACTGATTATACTTTGCCTGAAGATGTGAAACCATATTGCCTGTATGGGTCACTGTTTTTGTTGCCCCAAAGTTTCAATTTCACAAGGTGGGCTTTATAAGAGGACTGCAAGCTGCACTGAAACAAAAATCTAAGAGCCTGGGAGCTCTGTAGGTGGCAACCTCATGGCTTATATTTTACAAGGACAAAAACTTTCAGAAAAAGGACATTTCATTGAATCTTTGAGCATCCATCTTCACTTAACACCTAACTACGTTCCTCTAACAACTCTTCACGTTGAAACTTGTCAAGGTTATAAAAATCACATGATTGCGGTCAAACAAATAAGTGTACTGAAGGGAAAACTCACAGGTTTTGACAGAATCTGAAAATGATTCTCGATCCAGAGACATGTCCCTCTGAGTCTCCTGCATCTGAAATATGAACACATACCACAAAAGCAAAACAAAAAAAAAAAAAGAATTAGCCAAAATGATTTTAAGACCATCCTCTATGCTTTATGTACCACTGACATAGCACTATCCAGTATGAAAAGATAATACTGCATGCCATGTCTGATATCAAACCTTTTTTTATGGCAAACATTTCATACAATTTGATCCAAAAATTGGAAATCGTGGGGGAATATGTCTTACCTTAATATGCTTTTTGAGGTATTCAGCTCTTGTCATGAGGCTTTTTATCTGTGAAGAGGGATAACATTTCAGTAAAGCTCATTGCACAGATTTCAAACAAAGATTTGTCCACTAGTTTTTCTTTTTTTTGTCTTTGGTTGGGAATATGGTTCCAGCAGACAGATTTTAGCAGTTGCTATTCGATTCATCAAACACACTGAAATGTTTAAATAGCAATTCAACAAACTGGGATATTTTATTTTAAGCACTATAACTTTTGGACATGTGGGGACAAAAAGTCTGAAACAAAATCTGTTTTGCTTCTTGCTTTTAGTCTTTGAAAACGGCTCACATCGCACACATGTGTAAGTGGTATTCTTGTCATCTGAAGCTTGATGATGCTCTAGCAATCCATCACATGGTGATCAGGAAGGCTGGTTATTATGTTTGGTTGTAGTAAATACTAATTTTGACCACAGGCTCTTAATATCCCGTGCAGACTCTAGTCTTGTGTAGCCACAGAATTTTAATGACAACCCCTTTAATCAACAAGGACAACAAATGTGGAAGAAAAGGGTAAGAACATGTACGATCTCAATAACTTGGTTTTCAGAGCACGTATAGCTTAGTGATTCAACATACACCAGCTAGTTGGATGTCAGCATAATGAAGTCTGACTCTGAAAGACAAAAACTGTCCTCTGCAGTAGACACAAGCGCACTCTGAGTCCAGCCATGGCAGCATGTGTTGGCTGTTTGGGTTCTCACATACACACCTGCTTTCAATTAAATCCCCCAACCCCACCTCCCCAGGCTGTGTTAGATTATTACAACCGCATCTGAATTTACTTAAGACAAGCACCCATAAAACTTCAAATGGGGAGGGGGGACCTAAGAGGCCCCTTCAATGCCCCACCCTCTTCTTTTTTTGTGAACCTACAATTGTTGGTTCGCTAGTTGGATACCCAACAAAAAAACCAAATATAAAGATCCTGTGGTCTTTTTAATCAATAAACATACTGTAGACAGATGAAACTCATATTTGGGACTCGTTCCCTTTAAAGGATCATTGACACCGGCAGCATTAAGTCTTGCCAATCATCTGTCACACTTTGCCTTTTCTTGTCAAAAAAGCTTCTGTTACCCCAAGCATCTATCAAGGCCTGATGAAGTTCTCACATCGCTTATCTGATCTAGCACATCTAAGGACAGTTCTTCCAAGCTCATGGCTTGGTTTTCACTCCAACAAACACTATAACTGTGACATTTTATAAAGGCAAAGCGTGAGTCTTCTTAACTTTAAGTGAGTCCACTGAACAAGTCAGGGCACTATTGGTAGAGTCCCTTTATACAGAAGTTTATCAATGACAAACATCAAAACAAAGGCTCTGGATGAAGTTTTCTATTAATAAACTGAAAAAAAACAACTAATTTTTCATTGTGGAGAATGGATGGAAAATAAAACAATAGCTCTTAAAGACTCAGGTGGATTCTAGAAAAAAAATCATGAGAGAATCTGTTGAGACAATACACCAATTACTCAATATATCTTAATATCTCAGCTTGCTTTTGACAAAAATAAACACAGAGTTCTTGTGCCAAAGATGAGAAAGATCAATTAGGCTGCTTCAAGCAAAAGGTGCAGAAGCAAGAGTCTGTGACGGTAACGGGGGTGTATGTATCCTCATATATGTAAAGATAAAAACTGATGCAGAGGTGTTTATTGAAATTTTTTAAAAGATACATGCTACTAAGGCAAGGTCTTTTCCAGGGATGTTTGTGGTTATTTCAGCAGGATATTTTCAGGCCTCATCCCAAAGATGATAACTGTATACATTCCTGAAGACAGAGCGTGTGTGCTCATCTGTGCAGCCAGTAGTCCAAACTTAAATCATCTTCAAAATGAAAGGTGCCTCATTAAGAGTGGACTAAAACAATGATGACCATGAAGTGGGGAGCACTTCACTTATCTTGAAATAAGCAAGAACTGACACACAGCATGTGAAATAACACAATGACAAATGTGCTTCTCTCCCAACTTTTTTCTTTTCTGTGTGTGTGTGTGTGTCTGTCTGTTTCTGGCATCAAGTTTTAGATACTGATATTTTGTGAGGATGGTGACACTGGTTGGCAAAGTATTCATGTCAGATAACTAAAAGTTGTAACAAATAAACAAATTAAAGGTTTAATTCATTTTTTAATCTTTCATATGTGGTTTATAATTACATAAATAACTTTAAAAATCCCGTAAAGATGATGGGAACTGAGAGAATCCTGTGTTTGTCAGCATGATTTTTTTTCACTTAAAGGTTGTCCATTGTCAACATAAAACTATCCAGTTTTAACTGGACAGTGATGAATGTATGTGTTAAAGTAATTATGGATGATTTATGTTATTTGGCTTTTACCACAAAAACACACATGCGACAGGTGGAGAAAAAAAAAAAAAGGAAGAGAGAAAACAAGTCATGGGTCATGTGATCAGTGAGGGACTCACTGGAGGAGAGGTAATCATTTCACTCTGGCAGAGATCCTTCAGCACAGACTCACCTCACTGTGCAGCAGCTCTCTCCTACGGCCCTGGGACTCAGCTGGCTCGCAAAAGAGAGGGAAAACAAAGAGAGAGAGAGAGAGAAAAACAAGAATAATGAAAGAGAGGCTGAGAGGAGTCCACTGCCTAATCACTTTGTTTGCTCAAAAAGAAACCGACCACTAGATTAGATTTCGCTAGCATGCAGACAGGGGGATCAAGGGTGGAAATGGTTCTAATGTAAGGCAGTGTTTTTGCAGTCAGTCATTCTGGAGAGCAGAGTGACAGAAAGTGGAGAGAGAGGAGGAGGGCTTTGTGGTGGTGAGGCGCACTGGGAAGCTGTGTAACAAAGAGCTTCTAGCTAAACAAAGAACCAATGTTTTTTCCCAACAATCCCTTTGGTGGTAAATGCTGCGCCACACAACAAGACACCCCGACGGTGGAAAAAGGCTAGTCGCAATAGTTTTAGTAATTTAGCTTAACCACCATAGCATATATTATAAGATCCAAGGACAAAATTGACATAGATATATATATATATATATATGCATATATAGTTTAAGAAAAGATTGTATTCAATGTTGCGCCTATGTTTTTAGGTAGGGGTTCCTTAACTACCTTTTACAACAACACCTTAATTCAAACAAGCCAAAAGAAAAAGAAAAAAAAACAACTCCTATTTGAATTTCAACAGCAAACAGTACTAATTCAATCACTGCAATTCTCGCTGATTAGGGAAGTAATAGTTTTTATTGTCTCCAATGTTCAATCACAAACAAAAGTGAAATATGGGGCCTGGATGGGAAGCAGATGGCAGAGCTCACCACACACAGGGTGCTGTCACTGGGTCTCATCCCAGCTCAAAGCCACATCTGGATCCCTCTACCCCATCTCTTAGACTGATCTTCCAGATGAGCTCATGGACCCAGCCTAATGTTCGCCAGGCCACATATAAAGTCGCTGGAGTCTCCACTATTGCTCCTCTGGCTCTAGCTGATTAGTCCCCACTCTTTCCAAGTCTACTGCTTCATTTGTCTTTCACTTCCTTGAAGTTACTGTGTTTACATCTCATAGCCCAACTGGAATGTTTAGTCTCTGTTCCATTTAAAAATTAACTGCATATCCTTGATGTTTTTGTATCATTTTCTTAGTTCGGTTGCAATTTTGAAGTGACTGTACCCTGAACTCCAACTAAATGTGAAATACTGAATAACTTGGAAAGAAAGAGGAAACAAAAGACAAGTCTAACAAAAGAAAGACATTTGTCTACCTGCTAATGCCAACAGCAGCTCCCCTAAGCACTGCTGGTAGATATCCAGAGCCTCGTGATCATCTGATCTGCTCTCTTCCTATAAAGAAAGGTCGAAGGTAAGGTGAAAACACTTTCAAGCCAATTTTAAATGTAACTTATGAAGAGGAACCTGAAGTGACAGCTAGCTGATTGGAGTTAGATCAGTGGAAAATCACAAAATTTGGTTGTATATTGGATATGCTGTATAAACCCTGGGCTTCTCTTCCACCCCATTAACCCAGCTTTTGTTTAAGAACAGGTGTGTATATGACCCACTTTCTTTTTTTTTCAAGATTGTTGTGAAGTCAAGATTTTCACTGGTCTACCTACCCACTACCTGGCTGTTTCATGATTTCAGTATTCCTACCTGCAGTGCAAATGCTACAATAGAAAAAGCCAAGATGTATAACTTGTGTTTTCCTCTCAATGACTCTCAGAACGTCTCCAGAACTCAGTTGGATCTAAATGCACCTAAAGATACTCACGCCATCATTTTAATTGAACCATTCAGCTGACACATTAAAATGCAGCTATTCATTCCTGTGAGTTGAAATTTTCACTTCTTAACAATTAACAGTAAAATAATTAAATAAATATAGATGAGAGCTTAAACAATATCAGTCAATCAAAAAAAAAGTGTTTGTTTACTTCGTCCTTAAGAATATGGGCTGTTAAAAGGGATTTGATTTATCCTCTTTCTGTTGTGTTACCTTTTCTTAACCCATCCTTTATGTAAATCACAAATATTGGAGGCATCTAACCTTAGCGATGGCTATCGAGGCCATCTCCAAAGCAGCCAGTAGTCGTGGTTGGTCTTGAGACATTTCTGCAATGGAAGTAAAACAAAAGTTTTGAGTCTTTCTTTGAACTGGTTTAAAATCAGAAATGATGCATTTATTACCAACTTGCATTACTTTATGATTGACAAGTCTTCCTGCATAATCTGATGGCCACTCTGCATTTCTAATGTCCATTCTTAATTAATTAGCTACAGCTTTAAAAATACCAACTAATAATTGCATTACTCCTTGGGCCACAAACAGCTCTGATTATTTGGAGGCCAGGTCAGTGCCTTGAGCGCTTTATCATGTTCCCTTAGTTGTTTTGAGTCATTCGGGAAGGCTGCTGCTGCCGCCAGTGAATACAGTTGCCATGAAACTAAGAGCTTAGGCTTCAAGAACAATGAAAGCCAGGATCAAACACAGCATTGATTGTAATGACATATTCATAGTTATCCACTTCACTTCACAGTGTATACTTTATTGAAAACAAAATAATAAAACACAAAGTGTCCTTGAATCACCAAATATCTAAGAGATTTCCATAATTCAGCTATAAATATTCAGGTTGCACTGTTACATAGCAGCCAACAAGATAATGCTAATTGCTGCATGTGGTACTTGTCCTTGCTTCTGCACTGAGTCGTGTTCTTTACCTCGGAGAACATCTCTAGAAGTCCGGGCTTCCTCAAAGCTTTGTTTGTTGTCCGAAGCTAGCAGGGCTTTCAGCTCTTCGGCTCTAGACACGTACTGCTTGACCTGCAGGAAAGCCATTACAATGACTTATTACATTAGCAACAACATATCCTCCTCATGTTGTCCACAGAAACAGGATCCTATCAATAAAGAGGGATTCATTGAAAGTGATAGCCACTGGAGCGCAAAAATAGACACGCTGAAAATAGAAACTAATCTAAAAGTGAGTATTGGAGCATTTTTCAGGCCTACCTTCTGCCTGAGGGCATCTTTACGTTGTTGGTCAGTTTCATCTGTGGAGGCAGAGGCAGAGATTTCAGTTTTATTTGAATCCAGTCTTCCTTGCTGGTTTATTGTATTCAAACAAAGGCAGTGCGCTGTTGAAGGGCTTAAGCCACAGACAGGATATGAGAGTGGTTATTGCTCTTACAGTGAATAGCAGGAACAAAGTGCTCAAGTGCACTACAGTAAAGAGAAAGAGCAGCGGATCTCTCTCCCTCCTGATCTTTCTCAACGGCTTGCAGTACGAGCTCCTTCTGAAAAGAGCAAATCAAAACTATTGTCAATGAATGTTAACTAGAGCAGTGGGGATACATGTGGTAAATGCATGTGCAAAAATAAAAGTAAATATTAACATATGTGGACATGCACTTCAAACATCAAACACTAGGTTTTTTTTTTTCTTTTCCTCCATTGGCACTAACATCTCCTTATCCTCTTACTGCTTTCACGATACTCTCTGCACTTGGCATGTGCTCCAAATCTACAAAAGGGTGGTTGAAGAACTCTGCAAAGGTGATCCGGACGTCTGGATTTCTCTCAAGCAGCCGCAATAGAAGGTCCCTGCAGTCCTTGGATACCCTGGCCCCAGGAGGGAGCTGATAAACAAAACATGACCCCATTATGTTGAACCCAATCCACAGGATGGTTTAGAAGAAGAAGAAGAAAAAAGAGGGACAGCACAATATGGCCACAGAACCTACAGTATCACATCACTACTTTGTTCAAAAGAGGACCCTTAAACTCCCTGTGAATTCCCAGATAAGGGACCCTGTGTTGATACAATCCATTAGGCCTGAAACTCTCAAAGGTATGTGCAGACTAGATGGTCCCATTGGCTAAACATGTTTATCAGGAAAGTCAGTTAACAGCTACAATATAATTTCCACCAATCCTCGACTGACTACTAAATCTTTAAGAAGCAGAAACCTTTGAATGATCCACATATACGAGGTATTTATGTGTTGATTCTGATAACAGTATAAACATTACAATCTGTGGTTGACTCAAAATATCTCCAAACATATTTTTGTTTTGTTTTTTATTCTAGAGAGTTTCCCTAAATGTCAATTAAATGATGTAAGACAATCAGTCTGATTCTGGGGCCTCTATTTCTAATCTCCCATAAGTGGAACAATATGCCATCTAGTGGCTTAAGAGTCAATAATAATTAAACAAGGAGGAAAATGCTTTTAGCAGTTTTAAAAAGATTGCTGTGATATCTGTGCAGCTGTATTGCTTTCTACATGGAAAACCTTTGTATTTGTTATTTCCAGATGATTTGATGATGACGCATTTAAATTTGGAGTAATGAAATCTGTGATTGATTTAAAAAATAATCTGTACAATCCATCCATGTAATGTCATAGTAACACATATTATAGTCTATTCAATGTTTTCATCATTTATATTCAATACAATATTTGTTATCTGCACATGTGCAATCTCTGAAGTTTCTAACACATTTTAGCACTATTTTATATCTGCAGTGCAACTCAGATTTTTCTTCAAGACAGTTGGATAAAAGAAATTTAAAAAAAATTATATCTTACTGCCTACCTCAATAGGCTGGTTGCTCCGGATCTTCTCCTCCAGTTCAGCATATGACTTTGAAGCAAATGGAGGTCGTCCAAACAGTGCCTCTGTGCGCACGCACACACACATACACACACAATGTTAAGGACAATATTCAAAATAATAATCTGCAATATTTGAACCAATATTCTGATACTTTATCTTTTTTGCAGCCTTTACAGCCATGATCAATTTTTAGTTTTCAGTTTCTTTGTTTGGTCATTTGAGTTGGCCATACCCTTAAAAACAAGTAAATGTGCATCGTTACCAAACTCTTAAAAGACACACGGTCAACTAGTTGTACCCCATTTCACCTTTCTACTTAAGGTTGACTCCATTTGTGTGTGTGTGGGAGGGACGGTGTTGCATTTGAATCCCAATAGCTGCCAGGGGTGTCTGAATCTAGTCCCGAAGGGCAGCTGTCCTGCACATCCTTGAATGAAGGAAACATCTAAGACAAGCAGGACAGCGGGCCTAGAGGACTGGGTTTGGACAGCCCCTGCCACAGCTGATTATTAGCCAGCAGCATGTTTATACTTTACAGCTTTAATCCCACCAAAGGTGCTTTTCGTCTAATCATTTATCACTCTGGTTTCAGGTCTGGACAATACATCAGGTGTAATGAGAGTCAGAGTCACATCATGATGCCAAACAAATAATCAGCTCTGCAGATTTAACTGGATCAAATTTCAGAGCCTTGGAAATATTTCCATAATGCACATATAACTATACTGTTAGACTCAAGTGAAACATTTTGAGAGAAAAATCAGAAAATTTTGTGACTGAAATTCAGTGTTGTATATTGTCTCTCCACACTTGTGCTACTGCAGCGTGATGAATTTATCACTGTACTATTAACCTGATATAAGGGACCTTCACCTGGTTGCCGTTATATGATTAATGATACAATTCTGTTCTAACTTACTAAGCATGTGCTTTCAAGCCTTCAGCTTCTTTCAGCTAATTGGCCTTTCAATGCTGCAAAAGTCTCAATTGTCATGGTATTATTAATCACCATCATAGTGGAGTCACACTTCATTACACAAGACATATTACAACAGAATGAACAACAGAGAAACCCATTCAGGTTTTTTATACAGTACATATGAATATACAACAAAGTCACCTTATAATTACATAATCTGTGATGGTGCACACGCCACATTCAAAAGAGATTAAAAGGTGAATATACACTACTCACCATACAGAATGACTCCCACAGACCAGAGATCCACCCTGGAGTCATACTGACGCCGACACACCATTTCAGGAGCCATGTAAAGAGGAGAGCCTCTCAGGACGCTCTTCTCGTCCCATGGTGACATGTACTGAGCAAAACCAAAATCTGAGCAGAAAATCAAAAATGTAAACAGCATGTTCTCTGTAAGTGGTTGTGGATAAATCACCTCATAACTAAACGAAAACTCTGCACACTGACATGTTTATAGTACACAATGTCCAACGGAGTGCTGTATGCAACTGTTTGTTTATATATTCTTTAAACACGCTTTGATGGCATGTTAATACAACACGAACAAGGAAATACGGTCAGATTAGTTTTTAGTTTAAAAAAAATAAAAAAATCTGGCTCTGCACAATAATAAAACAGTGACTCCGAGCTTCTGGTGTGTGATGCACTGCTAATGTTAATAAACGTATTAGTGTCTTTGTTTATTGTGTGAACAGGCATGAGATTACCTGCCAGTTTGAGGAGAGAGCCGCTCAGCAGAATATTCTGGGGCTTTAAGTCGAGGTGTGAAATATTTCGTTCGTGGAGAAACTGGAGGGCACAGGCTGTTTGTGCAGATACATGTGCAATTACACAGCGAGACTAAACACAATCATACTGAGCTCAGCTAAGGCTTAATTCATAGCATCTGAGTCAAAGCAATGAGAGAAAAAATATTAAAAGTTTGACATGCAGCTGAAGCTTCTGCCCTGTTAAGTTACAGTATATACACATAGTTACATCCACTTTGTTATGAGAAATCTATAACTCATAAAAGGAAAAAGAACCAATAACTAAATTACTTTATGTTAAATTTCTTATGACAGAAAGGGGCTTACATGTACGTGATAGCCAGAGAAAATGTTCCACATCTAGTTTTAAACTATTTAAATGTAAGTTTTCAAAACCTATCTGTAAAAGCAGCATTTATAAATACAGTTTGACCCAGAAGAGGCTTACCTATCTGTTGCAGAAAGCGCTTGGCCACACTCTCAGGTAAAATCCTGCGACCCCGAATGAAGCGGGAGAGATCTCCACCAGAACACCACTCCAGGATCAGATAAATGTTCTCGGCATCCCACTTAAGTTAAAAAAAAAAAAGGAAAAGTCAGTCCGTCTTGAAGTTAGTTTTCAACAGAACTAATCCTCTTGGATGTTTTGGGAACTTACACAGATCTATTAAGACATGCAAAAATTAGATGTATCTGACAATGAGAAGTAAAAACTGTCTTTCATAAAGATGGACACACAAACATGAAGCACCAAGATTCTTGAGGTGTACCATCACACAATCAAAGTTACTTCGTTATAGACAACTGTGCTGCAACAAAGAAAAAAGGAAAGTGGGGTGTTTATTGTGAAACATTGAAAAAAAAAAAACAATGCCAAAAAAAGGTCAAAATGAAAAGATTTAAAGTAAGGAAATTCCATATGTGTATTGTAAAGAGGACCTTTGTGACAGGAAGAATAAAGACAGGTAAAGTGTTACACTTATATATCTTTTCTAGGCTCTACAAAGTGGTTTATAGTGGGCTTCTCATTCACCCATTCACACAAACAGCAGTATTTATGCACTCTATTAACAGTAACATATTTTTTTCTACAATCATACACCAAAGGACACTTAGACACGTGGAGGGATTGGGGATCTATGCACTGACCTTCTGGCTGTGCAAACCTATGCACTTTCCTACTCTACCCACTGATTCATGGTCATAAATTTGTCCTTGGGGCAATGGAAAAAGGTACTGTGGTTTGATTTACCCTGCTCCGGAGTGATGGGGGAGTCGGGGTAAAAGGAGCAGCAGATTAAATGTTGCGCTCACTTTGCCTCCTGCCTACAGAACAAACCTTTGGGAGCTGCATTTTGACCTGGTGTTCCTTCAGCTGGTGATGTCTAATTTCAGTCATGTTGGGTACCTTAAACATGCCCAGCTGACTACCTGAATTCACTGAATGAACAGATTTTTTTTTTCTTTAATGGCACAAGCAAATTCCAGGGTGACAATATCAGCATTTATCAGGTTCATCTTGTGAAGGAGCAGTTCAAAGTTCAAAACTTTTTTTTCCTTCTTTTTTTTTTGTAATATTAACTGGATAGGTCAACACATCATTCAGACTTTAATCCAACAGACAGTCTTTGGGTTTCGCTATACATAGAAGCTCAAAAATTGCCATCATAAATATAAAATATAAATAAACATTAACTGGAGACAGGCTCCAGCAGAGTGAAGGAGGGTTAGTTGTTTGAGCTTCTATTATTAAGCATGACCTTGTTGGAAGTTTTCTGGATGAACAAAGGCAGCAAAAGACCTGTGATGTGAGTTAACAATGACTCAGGTCACCTCTGTTCCTCACTTAAGCTGAGCTGAGGATATTCTCCTAAAAATTTTGTGACTTAGTAATTGTGTATGTTTATATATTTCCTTCAGAAAGACAGAACACAGTTTTCCTTATTTATACGGTTACATTCCAGATTGAACCAGACTGGGAACACTGTATTTACGCAACAATATAGTTACCCCTCACCAATAAAATAAAACTACTGTGTACATTATGGGGCATTTGTTTTTCCAGATCTAATCGAAGTAGTGTTCACAACATGCAAATTGTTTAAGCTTTATGAAGTAAGTTTGGTGAGGGGGTAGTGGAGTGTTACCTGAAAATCTTTCAGCTGGACTATATGAGGGTGACGGACGGTCTTCAGGATTTCAATCTCTGTGAGCAGGTTTTCTGTAGAAGCCTTGTTAAGCGTCTTCTTCCCAACTACTTTCACCGCTACCACTTCTCGGCTGTTTGTCTGCAACATCACAGTGAGCAGCTTTAAAAACCCCTAAAAGATTTCACCCAGATGGAAATAAAGTAAAATACTTCAAGTAAAGGTTACGCCTTTGTAAACTCACTTTCCTGTATGCTTTGAAGACAGTAGCATACGTGCCACTGCCCAGCCGCTCAGTGAGGATGAAGTCTGCCAGCTTTGGAGGAGCAAAACTGGAGTTTGAAGCCATGGTGACACAGAAACATCCGTCTTCCAGACAGGTCCCAGCTGGAATGTAAAATCAATCGTTAACAGTTCCATGCACTGAATTTCATCTTCTTCTTCTTTTTTCAGGGACCTTTGAACTTATTTTAATCTCCAAGTTTATCCTCAGCGTTCTCCATTTTATGAGTACTGGTAGATTATTCCACCACTGTGTTTATCAGTCATTTACAGAGGTTAATGTATTAGATTTTAAGAGTAGCCTCACTAATTAGTTTGTCAACGCAAAGAGAAAAAAAAAGCGTATTAAACTTGTCCAGTCACTCATATCGACCAGTATCAAAAACAAGCAGTTCGGTACTTCTCAAGCCTAAGTTTTGTCCTGACAAGCATGTAAACCGAAAGTCACCTGTTTGTTGAACTGAATTTGATGCAAATTAGCTGCCCATATGACAGCTAGCTAACAGCAGTTGCCGCCGGAAACGTGCACTTTGATGCCGTCTGCTCAAAAACCATAAACCCCAGATGATTTCCATGGCAACCGCTGCCCAGAACGTTTCTTTTAATCTCGATAAACAGTTGGCACTAACCTGTAGGCTTATCCACGGCACATTAATGCCTTGTTTACATTGCCACTGTACTTGACAGCCAGAAGTGTCACTGTGGTAATAATACCAACTACTGTGTAATATCACAAGAAGCCGCTTCCAGATGACAATATGTACAGTAATATCATATGTATACTATGTGAGTAAAAAATTAAAATGCCTGTATATACAACGTAATACGGTAAAAGCAAAGTAGGTTTAAAAAAAAAAAAAGCAAGTAAGGAAAGCATTTCAAAATAAAAGCACTGTTCTAATGTTCACTGCTCATATCATTATTATTTTTCTTTCAGAATGGAAAAAAAAAGCTTATGATCCATTAGTGTATTTTATATAGACTGGACGATGAAGTGCACGGGGTTCCAACGCCTTTGGTATGCCAGAGATAATGACGTCATACCCTCCATTACAGTAGGTGGCGGTGTGAACACCGATGTTCTTGTAGAATCTGTTATTAACTTCATACAAGAAGAAGGAGGAGGCGGAGAAGTAGTGTTAGTTTTTCAGGTGAGTGAATACAGACTTTTTGTGCCCGTTTCCTTTAACCGAATAATGTAAGGTGTTTTTGTGAGGAGCATTTATCTTGAAGGCAACACTTTAATTCTGCCAGTTAAGTGTGTAACACGTGAGCCACGCGCGTGGCTGACAGTCCTGACGTAAGCGATAGTGATACGTAACTCCGGTAACACCGAGTTTTTAAGCTACCAAAGATTATCAGAAAAAACATTTTCTATCAGATTGATCCAATAATCATAGTTATTATTAGTAAAACCGTTTGTGTGTGTGTTCTAGTGTGAGGGTGGTTTTCAAGTCAGATAGCCTTCAGCGTGGAGGATTTCCACAGAGGAGGTAACATGAGTGGTCTGTTTCTCTGTGTGCAGCAGAATGGCAGATGTGGAGCAGCTGGCAGCGGTGGGCCGGGTTCTGGTCGACCCAGGAGTGGACCTGACACGTCGCTTCAGAGCCCTGTTCACCCTCAGGAACCTGGGAGGTAAGCCTGGACCTGATATTATCATCAGCTCTGATTGCATTGGGTTGTATAACGTCTTCTTGAGCTGATGGCACCTTAAAACTTGTGTGTCAGGTGCTGAAGCCATCGAATGGATAAGCAAAGCCTTCAGCGACGATTCAGCATTGCTGAAACATGAGCTGGCGTACTGCTTGGGACAGATGCAGGACAGACAGGCCATACCCACCCTGACAGAGGTCCTGAGGGATACGAAGCAGGAGCCCATGGTCAGGCATGAAGCAGGTAAACATCTGCCAACATTCTTGAGATATGCAAGGAGTTTGTCCAGCTGGACACGGTGTACCTGGTAACAAATTAAAACTTTTATTTTTATGATGGCCTCCCCTTAACACTTCATAAGATGTTTGAATTCATTCGTTACTTTAGTTTGAGTGAGACGATGTGTGTGATTAAAAATGTCTTGGATGTTTTTTGTATCATTGCACCCAGTACCAGGGACACTAGCAGTTAGCTGTTACACAGAGTCATAGTCAGAAATAAGCTGGCTTGAATTATAATCACATTTATACTGCTCAACATTGAAATTAGGGTTATTTAATATATTTTTCCACTGATGTTTGATTTTTTTATCTATCAGATATAATATATGAATGTCAACATTTACATGGTAAACCTAAATTGCAGACTACATGAAATGTCAGACTAAAAAGGATTCAGGCTGACAGAATGAATGTTGGTAAGAGTTGCTCAAATAATCCCTTAAAGTTTTATGGAGAGAAACATCAGCTAGACCTTGATATTACATAGATAAATAACTTGATGTTGTTTTCAAAGAGCGAGGAGGAATCACTCACCTGCGATCAAGTTCATAACACAAGACAGAATAAATTAACTTTTTCTCAGTTAGTTTTTTATGATCGTTAAGAGCCAAAATTGATAAATTGTACCCACAGGGACCTCAAATCATTACTAGCTAATTACCACAAAACTCTCCCTGACACAATATAATGCATACTGTTATTGTATGCAACAATCCACATTCAGTTAATCCTTAAACATCCTGTGTGTGACCATGAGCGTCAGTTTGTTTTTAAAAGTGCTGGGGACAATAACCATAAGCTTAAGTGTGGTTTGAAAAGTGCTGGGACACCAGCTTTTTTCCTTCATTAATGATGAATTGATAAACGTTTTTAAAAGTGGTGTGGACAAAATTGCACATCATAAATAGTGCTGGGGACGTGTCCCTGGCGTCTCCAGCTAATCTAATAATGTGTGTAACTGTTTCCTTCTGTCTCTTCAGGTGAAGCTCTGGGGGCGATCGGTGATCCTTCAGTTCTGGACCTGCTGAAAGAGTACAGTCAGGATCCGGTCGTGGAGGTACTAGCAGATACTAGTGATGGGCAGATGAGACCTCATTGTGTGTGTGGCACATTTCCCAAACTGTATCACTTAATGGCGCCATCTGCTGGATTTAAAAAATCATTGCAGGCAACTTCAATAAAGATGGGAAACGGACTGAACTAGGTTCGTTCACACGTTTTTATTTGGAGACATCAGCTGCTTTAACATCTTCGGCCGAGACGATTGCGCCGTTTACAAACTATTTCTCCCGCTTTAGAAAACACCCTTTCACAGGGCACTGATGATGATGGCGTACATAGAAATTTCATCGCCAGTTTGTACAAATTTGGGTAATGTAGTCTCTGTGTTTTCCAGTACTGTATTGGATCCTGGGACCTCGGTGTGTTCGCCTCTGAGATGTATCTTTGCACCTCAACAATGGCATCGGTGGTGACATGTGAACTGGCTCTGCTTTTCTTGACGTCCATGTCCAGCAGATGCCACAGGTTGTCATCTGAGGAAAAAATAAAATGCATCTGCGTCACTAATTCATTGTAATCAAATGGAGTGATTTGCAAGAACATTACAATACACATAAACACAATTAACAATCATGACACACCTGAACTGGGAGCAGATGGTTGAGATGAAGGTCCAGCTTGGGTATCTTCCATTTGTGTTGGCGCAGTAGTTCTTATTTCTGCTGCACACTCTGATTTCAGTCTTTTAACAGCATCATTGGCTTTTGATGCACTTAAGAATGCCATCGTTTTGAATCGAGGGTCCAGCAGTTTTAATGTCATTACACTTAATGACTCCAGGTTGCACAGAGTTTCTAGCAGTCTTCTTTTGAGGTTTTCCACAAGATTGTGATTTCTGTGGTTATATTCGATGCGTTGCATTTTAAGCATTGGGATTACTTTTGATCCAGACACTCTTTTCCTCAGACAGCTCCACTGTCGCTTGGTTAAATGGAGCAAGTACACGGAGTGTCTCCTCTATGATTTTGTAATCATATGTGGTAAGCTGAGGTATATCACTTTGTAAAGAGGCCAGGGACACCAACACTGACTCCTTCTGCTCTGCGTTCCAACATTAAATACGTGCTGTTCCATCTAGTCGACACCTCGTTCATTAGTTTCTTCACTGGTCCTCCCATCTGCAGCTGGACTTGTGCCAGCTTCTCTTTGGCTGTAGTACTGGTTCTGAAGTATGTCACGATCTGCCTCGTTTTATTGCGGATGTCAGTGAGTGCCTCAATTTGGTCGTATGATTTTCGAACTGTTAAATTTAACGTATGCGCTATGAAAATTGTGTGCCTGATTTGGAGCTTTCTGACACATGCAATCATGTTTGCAGCTGCATCTGTGACCAGACATGTCACTTTCTCTGCTATGGCCCACTCCTCCATTAAGTTTCTTTGTGCTTGGGCCATATTTTCAGCAGTGTGCTGCTGAGGGAAGTGTTCCACTCCCAACACTGATGTGCACAGTGTCTGGTTCCTACTGTGGATGTAGTGACAGGTCACAGCCAGGTAAGCCTCCATGTTGATAGATGTCCACATGTCGGCTGTTAGGCTAACTGCAGCTGCACTCTGCAGTTCTTTTTAACTTGCTCCTTTTTCTCCTCATACCTCTGCTTAATCATGGTCTTGATAGCCTAAAACTGAAAACGAGTAGAGTAGATTAAAGAATGAAAGCACATAACATGCTTGTACATGTATAACAGCGGTTCATCAGTTTGTTTCACGTACCTTTCTGCATGACAGAACATATGAGGGCTCAAGGAGCTGGAGCAGCTCTCAGAACCCCTCGTCTTCCACAAGGCAGAGCAGCTGACAGTCTTTAATGATCATGTTCACTACAGCCTCATCAATCGCCTGCTTTCTGGAAGCACCAGTGTTGATCACGGGACTGTTAACCTGTTCTTCCTTCTCATGCCGGGCACGATGATGCCTCAGCATTGTGGAAGTGCTCCGGTTAATGTAAGACGGCTCCTGGGAGCAAATCCTACATTTCACCTACAATAGAAATAAAAGTTAATCCATGTGAACTAATTCAAATATCCTCCAGAAAGGAATTGGAATAACCCAAAAGAAAAATGATCAACAGTGGAAACGGGAACAGAAAGATAATTTACCTTATTCTCTGTGATAAGATCAAAATGATCCCACACGGGAGAAAACTTCCTCTTCCTTGGTTGATCCATGGTGTCCAAAGACAAGCCAAAAACCAACGCAAAGCAAAAGACACAAAATATCTCCATCCAACAAAACCCACCAACGTATTGATACATTTTCTCATTTATAAATACAATTTGGTGCCGCAAAACCAAACGATACAGGAACTGTATCAGTCACATGGTTTTCCTTAAAGCGATACGCACCGACACGGGGTTTCGCCTGCTTTGCTCGGCACATGCGCCGAGGTTTCAGTGTCGTCAGACCCATCACTAGAACACAGTAACAGTTTTTCTGAACTAAACCTGGTCAGCAGCAGTTTTACTTCAACATACCAGAGTTTCTTTCTGTCTCCTCCTTCATGAAGCTGAAACGGGTTCAGTTTCATCATATAACGATCATATAACGATCATTTATGATAATGATAATGATTTCCCCAGGATATATGGGAAGAAAATCATCCCCAGAGATGACTTGTCGTAAATAGGCGCCATATAAATAAAATGACTTGAAGTGAATAGTTTTGGAGACGTCTGAACGATGAAAGTTGCATTTTGCATCAGTAAAGTATATTGATGAACTGAACAGACATTTTAATAGTTTAATGTGGTCAAACCAGCCATGACTTCTACTTCTGACACGTTGGTGAGCATTACAGCCCCCCCCAAAAAAAACAAAAAAAACAAAAACAGAACAGCTGATCTGAAACCAAAAACTCAGAGTTTGTTGAAACGGACCTCAGGTGTCGGTTTCTCTGCATCTCTGAAACCTCTGGACTTAACTGCAGAAGCTGATTTCTAAGAAAGTTTAAAAATACTTGTTTCAAGACAAGTGGTCTTGTTTTAAAAGCATATGTGAATTCTATCCGAGCATTTCTTCTTACCCCATTGGCAGATTTTTTGTTTTAGACATTTTGACTTGATTTAAGAATACTGTAACCCTACATTCCTAAATCTAGTCAAAATGTCTAAAACAAAAAAATCTGCCAATGAGGTAAGAAAAAAATGCTCAGCTAGAATTCTTAAATGAGATGTATGCTTTTAAAAATAAGACCATTTGTCTTAAAACAAGTATTTTTTATACTTTCTTAGAAATGTGTTCTGCTCCCGCCCCTCCCATCCTCCCTCAGCATCACTGGCCCCGCCCTCTCCCGGCTCCAGTCACATCTCCCTGACTGGAAACAAACACAAGGAGAAGCAGCTCCATGCTGAACTGGTGGAGGAGACGACCAAGACTGGTTCACCTGGACCTGATCAGATTATTGATGAACTGCAAAAACTCGAGGAAGAATGTAGAGACATTAGAAAAGACCTGGACGTGGGGATCCAGACCCGTCAAAAGAACTGTTGGACAGTCAGAGACCGGCAAACCAGGTTGGTTTACTGTTGCCGTAGTAACGCAGAGGTAACGTCCTCCCACTTTGGTTTCTCCCTCTAAACTGGTGTGAACACGGTCTGGTTTGCCAGCAAGCACCAAAGTTCTCAGACTCCAGAACGGAACCAGAACCGTGTCTGTCTGAAAGCCCTGAAAGTGGGTTATGTGTGGGAAACCCTGAGCACCCCCCCAGAACTGTAACCTGACTTTCAAACCCCACACAAAGCAAATCGCCAGAACTGCCTTCTTTCACCTCAGACGTCGCCAGACTCCGCCCATCAGCCTCCTCCTCTGCTGCAGAAACTCTTCCATGTCTTCATCACCTCCAGAACGGACACCTGCAGCAGCATCTTCTACATAACCATGAATAAACTCCAGAACATCCAGATTTCTGCTGCTCGCCTCTGGAGACATGCTCCACTGGGAGGAGGACGTTCTGTCTCCGTGTGACACGGTACCTGGGACCACCAGAGGTCTGGTCCAGAAAGGATGGATGGATGGATAGAAGAACTTTATGGTCCAGTGATGGTGATGCTCACAGAATAATAAAACACATAAGTTCACATGAGTTAAAAGAGCCACAGAAATACTTTAGACATAACAATAACAATGACAAGGACCCGCCCATAAAGCTGAGAAACCTTGTTTATGAGGCTGAAATAAAGGACTTCTTTATAACGTTTGTTCTTGCTGGTGGGACCTTGTAACAGCGGCCAGATGGACGGCGCTGAGCTGAGGGGGGGGTGATGGTGTTGGACTTCCTGTGTGGACGTCTGCCAGTGAGGTCTGAGTGGTGCTGGGTATTTTAGCAGCATGTTTGAGGACTTTCCACAGTTTTGATTTGTCTCTAACGGAGAGGAACCAGGATGAGATACTGGAGGTCAGAACTGGCTCAGTGAGGGATTCGTAAACAACTGTTCAAGATTTCTGCTCACATCACCCTGACTCTCCTCGGTGAGTCCACCTGGTGAAACGCTGCGAGGCTGATGGAGTCTGCTGGATCAGCCACCAACACCACCAGGAGCAGCTGGAAAAGTAGGCTCATGATACCCCAGTTGAGTGGCGCATCCCCTGAGCTGATTTCTGAGGGTTTTCTCTGGACTGGATGCTGGACTGTGTGGGGGACTGGGACTGCTGGAATCCCAGTCTCAGTGGTTGTTGTGGGTTATCAAACCTGCCATGGGAGCCCTTTCCAAGCTCCCTTCCATTCCCTGCTGTAAACCATCCCAACATTTAGAGTGAAAACCTCCTTCCATCAGCAGGACATTGAAGATGAAACGTGTCTGGGTCTTTCAGCAGGACAATG
>JBAMYA010000018.1:18218823-18275889 GCA_037176975.1 Arrhamphus sclerolepis | reverse complement strand
CAGGTAAGCCTCCATGTTGATAGATGTCCACATGTCGGCTGTTAGGCTAACTGCAGCTGCACTCTGCAGTTCTTTTTTAAATTGCTACTTTTTCTCCTCATACCTTTGGTTAATCATGGTCTTGATAGTCTAAAATTGAAAACACAAGTAGAGTAGATCAATGAATGAAAGCACATAACATGCTTGTACATGTATAATACCAGTTCATCAGTTTGTTTTATGCACCTTTCTGCAGAACATATGAGGGCTCAAGGAGCTGGAGCAGCTCTCAGAACCCCTCGTCTTCCACAAGGCTGAGCGGCTGACAGTCTTTAATGATCATGTTCACTATAGCCTCATGAATTGCCTGCTTTCTGGAAGCACCAGTGTTGATCACGGGACTGTTAACCTGTTCTTCCTTCTCATGCCGGGCATGATAATGTCTCAGCATTGTGGAAGTGCTCCGGTTAATGTAAGACAGCTCCTGGGAGCAAATCCTACATTTCACCTACAATAGAAAGTTAATCCATGTGAACTAATTCAAATATCCTTCAGAAAGTAATTGGAATAACCTGAAAGAAAAATGATCAACAGTGGAAACGGGAACAGAAAGATAATTTACCTAATTCTCTGTGATAAGATCAAAATGATCCCACACGGGAGAAAACTTCCTCTTCCTTGGTTGATTCATGGTATCCAAAGACAAGCCAAAAACCAACGCAAAGCAAAAAACACAAAATATCTCCATCCAACAAAACCCTCGAACGTATTGATACATTTTCTCATTTACAAATACAATTTGGCGCCGCAAAACCAAACGATACAGGAACTGTATCGGTCACGTGGTTTTCCTTAAAGTGATACGCGCACCGACACGGGGTTTCACCTGCTTTGCTCGGCACATACGCCGAGGTTTCATTGTCGTCAGACCCATCACTAGCAGATACTACTAGAACACTCCCTACAAACAACTATGGTCTGAACCAGTAAACTCCCAGGAAACACGGTGCCGCAGTTAAAGATTTGGTGTACGTAGGACATCCTCATTTGTCAGAGTCAGGTGTTAGTAGGAGAAAAAGCATCATGTCTCAGAATAAACCTGTGTAACATGTGGACTTGTACCTTCAAAGTCTTTTATAATTTTTTGAAACCAAAATCTTTCAGAAAAAAACAAAAAAAAAACTGCATGTAGTATGTGTAGTATACACTTAGAGCTTTAGTTAAACACCTTTGCATTGACGGCCTCAGCTTTTCTTTTGAAACTCATTAATTCATTCATTTATTTATTTACTGGCTTCATTGTTGAAACTTGACATGGTTGGATATAGAGTTTCTGTGCTCGGCTGTTTTACAGTCTGCAGAGCTCCAGTTCAGGTTCAGTGGTGTTGGCCGCACCAGAAAATAAACCAGATAACAAATTAGATAAAATAAGAATAAGATAAAGGTACAGACAGTTCATGTTTCATTATTTTTATTTATTTAAATTTGTTTTCATTTATGTTTGTCTTGGAGCCGTAACACACCAAATGCAATAAATGTTCTAGGGAGAAAAAAAAAACAGAGAACTAGTAACTACTTTGGTAATGCATCCCAACATCCTGAATGAGCACTGGTTGATCCATCTATCTACCACAACAATCTTTGTTGGAAGTGGTCATATCTCTAATTTCCTGCCACTTTTGTAAAACCCCAAATCATAAGAAGTTTGGACAGTACCCATCCTCTCCTCTTCCTGTGCCATGGCTTTGAATTGTGTGCAGGATGTGGTTTTGCATTGTCTTAAAAAATGCATAGACGTCTCTGGAAAAGATGTGATCTCAAGCAGCATATGTTTGGTTCCTTGTGTAAATTTATGCTCTTTACTATCTAATAACAGTGTTAGGATTGTTTTTGTTTTTTTTAAATCTGGAGTTCTCCTTTAAATATCTTGAATTTATCTTATCTGCAGAGAAAAAAAAATCAAAAGCATCTTAAGTATGGCTGTGTTTTAATTGTACTTTCTATATCATCCCAATTTTTTCAGATTTATGGTTGTACCAAAACACTCCGAAGGGCAACTCTGCTCACTGCTATATGATACTTGAGTCACAACTTGATATGAAAGTGTCTGTCTGTAACTTTCAAGTCATGAATTAGGTCCTGATTCATTCAGCAGACTCCTGGAGTTGATAATGAACGTGAACACCAACTCATATTGACTCCTGGCAGGTTGCAGAAACTTGTCAGCTGGCTGTCCGGCGGTTGGAGTGGCTGCAGAGTGATGGAGAGAAACAGCTTGAAGATGGAAATTCAGATCAGAACCCGTACTGCTCTGTCGACCCGGCCCCTCCAGCACAGAGGAAAAGTGTTCCTGAACTGCGCTCCAACCTGCTAGACGAGAGTCTGCCACTGTTTGAGCGATACCGAGCCATGTTCGCTCTGCGAAACCTGGGCACAGAGGATGCAGTGGTTGCTCTGGGAGATGGTAGGATGCAGCTCTGTAGCACCTCGTTAAATCTGTGCATGAATACACTCCATAGACAGTGAAAGGGGAACTGGATCTACCCTTCTGTGATGTCACCCATAGGTTTCTAAAGAGAGGTTTGGAGGCCTAATACTGGCCACAAAAAAACATGCTTGTCCAAAACAAATGGGCAAATGGGTGGGATGAAGATGCCTAGCAGTTGATTGGAAACAAGAGAAAACGTCATAGATTTTAGTTGTTTTTTTTGTTTTTTTGTTTTTTGTAAGCCTATGCAGAGGGACACCCCCAGCTGGCTCCAAAAGTCCTTGTAGTCTGCTCCAAAAGATGTTTTTTGTCTCCAAGGTAGATATTATATCCATGACAAATATGAGACAGGTGTTCCCTGGAGGAATGTGAGTTCTGCCCTACGACACATCATATTCTGTGTAGAAGCCTAAAGGTGACATCACAGAGGGGTTTGTCTTCATGCAGTCTGTTCAAAGCTTCTCATATAGCTGTGTTCTGCAACATTTTTTATTTTTCAATTAATTCAGACCTATTACAGGAAAATGCAAGAGGGAAAAAAAGAAAATGAACTTGTTTTATAACAATCAAAAAACTGAAACACTAAGTCACAGCTACAGAGAGAAATCACACTCATTATTTTCTTTTCTTTTTTTCATCTGCAGTGTTTCAATGAATTTTCAAGTTTGTTTTTCATGTGTGTGACGTCTAAAACGTGTCTGATTCCAGGCCTGCAGTGCTCCAGCGCTCTGTTCCGGCACGAGATAGGCTATGTGTTAGGTCAGATGCAGCACCCGGCAGCCGTCCCGGCGCTTTGTGCAGCTCTGCAGCGCTCTGGGGAGAACCCAATGGTCCGGCACGAGGCCGCGGAGGCTCTGGGCTCCATCGGAAAAAAGGAGTGTCTGGATGTGCTGCAGCGTTATCGTGGAGACCAAGAGCGCGTCGTCAAGGAGAGCTGTGAAGTGGCTCTGGACATGTTGGAGTATGAAAACAGTGACCAGTTCCAGTATGCAGATGGACTGGTCAGGTTGCAGGGGTAAATGTTGCACACGCAGACTTGGCAGCAAACCGAAAAAAGCTGTGGGGGAAAAAGAAAAAAAACTGAAACAACAAATGTCAACTGGAAAAAGCACTTGTGGATGTGCAATTTGGAACCAGTTAGGCTGATATTAATTAACCGATTTATCATCATCCTGATTACATTTTTTTGTGATTTGTTTAGAGTTTTGTGAAAACTCAAGCACCTGCCTCTTCTTTATTCCTGGTGTGTGGTCAGATATGAGCTTCAGGGCAAAGAGCTGGCCAATTAAATGTTTCATAAAAAGCATTTTTTACCCAAAAACGCATTACTATTTGTTCTTATTCATCATTCTTTGTTTTAGAACTGTATGGACAGGAAACTGTGCCTCTGACTCCTGATGTTAGTTCTGATACTAGGACATATGATCAGGCTCATCCCACTTTCCATTGCTTAAGTCAGAAGTAGGCATGGCTATCCATCAAGATAAAATCAAGACATGCTTTAGAAGAGTTGTTTCTTTAATAAAAATGAGACTGAATTACCTCGTTCACATAAATATTCACATTCATTTGTGTTTTGGGAGCAACCTAAAGTACAGCTCAATGTATTCCTCTCTCTGTCACTTAGCAGTCACATCTGAGAATGTCAGGAAAGAAGTGAGCTCACCTCAATAAAAGTTTGAAAAGTGTCAGTCCTGCCTGCGGTGTTTACTCTCAGATTGATAGTCCACTGCTGATGGTTGACCATATATGATGTGTGGAATTACAAAACAATTAGGGGGGGAAATAAAAGACTTATGAAGAATTTCAATTATTAAATTTCACAGTAAAGTATATTTTTCATTTCAAATAGCATCGAATTAGTTCTTCACTGTGAAGGTATGTCCTAGTCTTGAACTGCTACTCTTGCATTAATCCAATCGTAACAATAATTTCAAATTAAGTGAAGAGCTCGGGTCTGGTTTTAACTATGATGTTACGTCATTAAAAAAATCTAGCATCTGATTGGCGTTTACTGTTGTCAGTCAATCACTACTCTTATTTTCCCGCCCTTCTTGTAACCCTTGGTAACCAAACGGTTTGGATCCGCTTGGTTGAGGTGGAGTTCAAGAAGTGAAAAGTAACGGTAAGATGTTTATTTATGTCTATAATTTGTTTTGAACCATGTGGTTTTTCTTCAGTAGGTCGCCGTTGTTAGATAAATTCGAATATTTTAACAATAGCTACAGTTTTGTTTTTTTGCAATTCTGAGCGGATGGCAGATATGTAACAATAGAAATGTTTAGGCCATAGGTTAGTATTGAAGGTAGTTAAGCTCATACAGAAGCACACCGAACAGCCATATAAGCTCACACTAACTTTCTGTGGCAAGAGTTAAAACATTCATCCATGAAGTACCTGCTGATTAATCCCCACAGAAAGATGTTTCAAACCCAGAACGTTCTAGATATCTGAACCACTTCTAACCACCATGCTACTATTCCATGTGTGATGTTCTGTAATACAATTAATAAAGAAAAGAAAAGAAAAATTATAAGACAGTTCTCATGGTCTCCACAAGATGTTGCCATAAAATACTAGTCATAACTGTTGCACTGTTTTGCAGTTCTACCTGAGTCCCACTTAGAGTTGGCCAATGAAATCTAAAAATAAAGACAAAATGTCTTCTTTGCTGCTTTTCATAGAAACATAAAAAATGTGTTTGTTGCTTTTAGAGAAATTTTCCATCCAAAGATCAAGAATGGCACCCAAGAGAGCAAGTGCACAAAGTAAGAAGAAAGGTAAAGGTATGTGTCTGATTACACAGTTGAGTTTGACATATTTGCGTGCATGCATGTTTTTCTTTTCAAGATGTTAATTAACATTTAATATGACAAAAAAAGTAAACTGACAGTTATTTTGCATTCAGGCAAGAAGAGTCGATCTCCTACACCGCAGAAAAGTATAGGTAAGAAGACCCTAGATAATTCGTACTAACATACCCTTTCGGTATTAAAATATGCCATAATCAAATAAATCTCAGCTAAAGAGTCTCTTAATTTTATATTTACTGAAAAATCCAAACTGTTAGATATTCAGATGTTCACGAAAGTGAGTTTTAAATTTGTTCCAGAATCTCACCAAAGTGGTAGCATGATGATGTAGTGCCACTTTAGAGCAAACGTGCCATCCTTTTTAATTAGTTGATGCTCCTATGTGTTCTACACCATGGACCTGTTTCTTATTTTCAGGGCTATAGTTTCCTCCCAAAAAGAGAGCACAACATGTTGAAAGTGTACCCTGCTTCTAGAACAAAGCAGTGTTAATTAATCTTTCCATGAGTTCTGTAACGCTGTACTGTTGTACTGTGTACCACTATCCCAATGTAAACCTAATGTTCACCCTCCTCTTAACCTCATACCATGTCTAAATCCTAAAGTGTCACAGTTAAACTTGTAAAAACGAACCCTCTGTTACTGAAAAGGAAAAGAATCATGACCGTGTAACAATAACAACAAGATATGCTTACACAAGTACAACAAAGCATTAGGAAAAATCAGTTAAATGCCGAGTATTCAAGCTTTCTTCATTATTTATGCAAGGGAAAACAATGAGAGACATCATGCTTTTCTGCTGTGGTACAGTAAAAACATTTATTGAGTTTAAACACACATATTTATTTATTGATTGATTTTACAGTTGGTAATAAATTGAATTTCATTGTAACCTCATGGAATGTGGATTTTCTTTTGTCTCCTAAGAAAATACAGTAATTCCCATGAATACAAATGCCATAGTTGACACATAACACAAAATTAAGGTTGTCCTGCAATTTTCTATTTCAATAGTTTTGCATGAGGAGTCAGTGATGGGGGTGGAAAAGGTTGACAAACCCAGCTGGGAAGTGGTTACTTAAGCAGCACTTGAGCTTTCCAAATGTCCTCTCAGTAGTTTTGTTGAACAATGAGTTCAAAGAGATGAACTCTATTGTTATCCAGAGCCCTGTTGACTGTAGCCTGTCCTGGATGTAGATATACAGGAATACATGGTCACTTTGCAATGAGTTTTTGCAAGAACTAAAAAATACAGTTAACTGGGAAAAAAACAAGTAGGGAACACATTTTTTCAACCATGAAATAAAATAAAATAAAGGTTTGTGATGTAGCATCTGTTGTCTTCAAAGCATGACCTCTAACCTCCCTTGTGTGTCATTTTCTTCTGTCTCTGAATTAATTGTGATCTCTCTTATCAAGGTCACCCTGATGATATCTTCCCTCTGGTCCTGACATCAGCCACCCAGGAGCTCTTCAGTTGTCGGGCTGATGAGGATGTCACAGGCGAAAGTCCTTATAAGCTGCTGAAAAAAGACGACATCATAAAGGACATCAAAACAAGAGCCGCAGTGTCCGACTTCATTCCTGTGAAGCAGATTGTGTCAGTAAGGCGGACACATTGATATACGAATCACCCAGTACTCTCAGGACACTGGGATAATACACAAACCCCACGATGAGGGCTGTGGGAATTAAATCCTAAGTAATCACTTTGGTTTCCATCTTCCTTCAAAGTGCATTACCAGCAAGTGTCGTTAGGGTCTCATATAAGTTTCATTAGGATCCCTGTGGTGGTGGTGGTAGGTTGTGGTTTCTGCTCAGCAGCAGCAGGAACAACCTAAGTTTCTTATTTTGCTTCACTTGCCGTGTGTTGCTCTGTTCTGATGGAAGTAGAAGTGCCACAGTCTCATCCATACTCATACTCATCCATACCCATCAGTTTTAAGCCATTAGAAGTTCCTTTATTTATCCACTTATATCATGTGTCAAACCAGTAATATTGCAGCTCATGTCTAAAATCCAGATCTTTGCTAATGACTTTTTTGGCCGTGATAAATTTGAATTTACATTTTACTTTCCAACAGGACTACCCAGAAGATGAGATCCTGTTGACTTTTGACAGGGACTTCACTTATGGTCATAGCTTCTACTTGGTTCTGACACCTGCAGCAAAGGACAGAATACTCAGTGTAAGCAGGATGTGGTAACAACATTCAGTCTTGTATGTACAAAGATTTGGTTTACAGAGCATTGTCCTGTTCCTTTGCTTAGATAGATAGATAGAATTTTCCTTCGATCGATCGATCGAAGGGAAGGTTTTTCCTTCACACGTGATTTTGCACAAACATACTGGTACAGTTCAAGTGCAATATTTATATCTTGAAAACAGCATTTATATATTAAGTAAGTGGACAGAAAAGCTTTATGTTATTTATGTAAGTCATGCTATTGTAGCACTTACCGTCAGAGTTTGTATATTACTGTCAAACGTCCTCACAGTCACCTTCATAAAAAAACACAACACTTCAGAACTCTGCTTCTTTTACTCCTGCTTCACTATCTTACTGTAACCAACACAGTTTGTGAAGATTTCAAGTTTAACTATCAAACACATGTCATAATACTGTGCAGGCTTGTAATCCCATCTGTGTCACGGAGCCCCAAAAGCCTGAAACTCCAGCAGAGGCCGAGATCAACAAGGAAAACCCAGGACCAAAGCCATGGATATCTCTCGGCAGTGAGAAGGAGATAAATGAAGAATCTGTTAAGGAGACCAAAGAAAAGGAACTGCAGTAGCTTATGCACTTTACATTTTTTTTCTATTTAATACATGTATTCATATTGCTTTACTCTATATATTCTGCCCCTTTGTCCTTAGCAGCTGAGGTACAGGGTCCAGTTTCAGGGGACATGTAGGAAGCAAGTCAGTTTTTCTGACCGCAACGCTGCAGATTCTGAGCATGGCTACCTGGAATGCCCTTCCTACCAAGACAACAGATTCACTATCAAGCTGGTGCAAAGAGACTGCGGGATACAGGCTAGTTCCCGGCTACAGAGCAGCAGTACCCAAACACAGTGGTATGACAACACAGTGCACATAAAAAGGGTCTGACACTCTTATAAAAAGGAATTCCTCCAAGGATATTATGAGAGATATAAAGGGCCTCGGACTTTTACTTCTCCCAGGAGTATTTTCAGCTAATTGTGACTAAATGCAGTATACACTATACATAGGTGGCACTGACTAAATATATGCATGTTGTGTGCACTTGTGTCCACTTACAGGATATGTCGGAAGAATGCCTTCACTGAGTACAGTCCAAGAAAACTATGCAAGGAGGATGTAGAAAACATCCTCCAATCTGAAAGTCTGAAGAAATTTTGCCAATTAGTAACTCCCAGGTAAAATTAATGAGTAAAGCTATTCATTACATTGTAACCATGTTCTTCCCAAGTGTATGTTTAATAAAGAGACTCAATAAGACTCAACGTCCTGATTCACACAGTGCTATATTAGCCAGTGCAAAAGACATCCTGAAGGTGTTTCAGGACAAAGGTTCTATATAACCTCACACTGTCCAACACATTTTTTTTTTTTTGTTTGTGTGTGTGTGTGTTTAATGTCAGGTAAGAGCCAAGAAAACATTATCAGCATTAGTACAATGACTTACTGTAAGTGTGATTTTTGGAGGAATTCAAATTAAGGGAAGAAAAATCATTTCAAGAAGCTTTCCAAAAATGTTTCTTGTTTTGTAGGATCTTGTATGCCCTTCAGCAGAATGCAATTGGAGATGTGTTCTTTGATGACTGGAAGGATCTGGGAACAGGAGCTGAAGTTGGTGAATGGTCTGGACAAACTTGTCTGGTGCTTCATCAGGCTTTTGCAGACAACAAGTACACTAAGGGCAAGAAAATCAGCTGTGCTAACTGGCATCCTACCATCTATGGTACAGTACAGCGTCTTAGTGAGCGAGCAAATGTGTGCACCAGGTTGCAACACTCAAAATGTGATTCATAAAATTTATTTTTTTAATGATCTACAATAGCATTCTTTTTGAACATGCTAGCAAACATATGGTTGATGGACACTTATGGAAATGAATATACCATCAGTAAACTGAATTTGTGAAATATTTGAAAAACATTACTGCTTTTTGAAGTTGCTGTGAACATTTAAAACAGAAGGTGAATCGTACCAATTAATGATAAAAAAAAAAAAAACAGGATCAGTACTAATTTGTGACTATATTGTGTAAGTTTTACGTACGTAATATTCATCAGAATTAACTTTAAATATTTTTTCAGAATTTACATGTCTTGTAGTTTAAACGTTTTATGTTTGTATTGCTGTGGCAGGTGTGATCGCTGTGGCGTTGATAGAGAGCAGGGAGAAGCCGCTGACCACTGCACCTTCTTTCATTGTCTTCTTCAGCTTCAGCAACTCCTCTCAACCTCAGGTATGAAAAGCCAATGAGAGTTCCTTACTGCATTCAGGAGCAATATTAGGTGAAGGAAACTGTGTGAGTCCTTATTGATTTGACCCCGACTCTCACTCAATAAGTCTTAGCTTAGAAGTGAAGTAATATGCCTTGAAGCATGATGTATATCTTCAGTGGCGTACATGACATGCTTTATTACAGTGTCATGTAATTTGAGTAAGTGGTTGAATTGACATAACATGGAGGAGCAGATAAATATTTTGATAAGAATAAAGAGCTTTTACCCATACATAAGCAAATTGTGCGATCATGTATAGATAACATTGCATGAGCATAATGTCACCCTGCCTTATGAGTGATTTTTCCCTGCACAGACATATTGTTTTGTAAGTTATGAGATGAATCTTGTAATTTAGAGTCTAAAATAAATTAGCATATACATGTACATTTGGGCAAGTGAATTTGGGTGGAGATAAGTTGGAAAGGCTGGTTAAATCTCATTTGGAGAGCACAGTAAATCTGAACAGTTCACTCAATGACATATTTTCTGACTGAAAAAAACAAACAAACAATGTGACAGGTTTGTAATCTGTCAGAGACACCCGAATATGTGCTCCCAAGGAATTAATTTTTGTTTTCTTCTTTTCTTTGCAGTTGGTCCTGGAGTGTCCAGATGATGTTTTTGCCTTTGAGTTCTGCCCCTCTAATCCGAACATTATTGTTGGAGGCTGCAGAAATGGCCAGGTGCTAATTTTTCATCTGGTGAAAAACAACAACAACAACAAAAGAAAAGCAGTTTCAGAATAATTAGTTTCTTCTCATAGATCTACTTTTCATTTGATTATAAAATGTTTCCTGCTTTCAGTCTGATATCAACATTTGTCTGTGTTTTACTGGTCAAGGCTGAAACTGTTGAGCTCCAGAATCTGATTTTATTTTGCTTATGTCTCAGGTTGCATTATGGGACATTTCGAATCACAGTACATACTTAGGGGAAACTTCGTCTGGAAGCAAAACTGACACCGACACATTTGTAAGTACCCATATCATGTCTCTGTTGCCTATCATGTTGGTACAGGACTGCATAATTTCAGTGGTGTAACACTGTAAAACACTGTTTATACGTGGTTATCAGTTACAGTAATTCTTTAGCAAATGTCAATGTCATTTTGGTTTATTTAGTCATTCCTCTTGAATTCATTATTAATGACACTTAAGTGGTTTTCAAAGGATGTTGCCTATCTGGCATTGATTATATCAGACCTATTTGTACAATACATGCTGTGTCTTATGTGACTTCTGTCCCTCCAGGACTTTGACAGAACAGAGAAAAAGATTTGTGCCGTGCTCTACAGTGCAGCTTCTGCCTTCGAGAGCAGCCACAAAAGCCCAGTTACTGATGTCTGTTGGATGCCACCATCATTTGAGGTACACAAGGCTGAAGGGCTCAAGGGTTGAGTTTGAAACAGCATACATGCAACAACAACAACAAAAAACATTAGAACCACAGTTGCTGATAATTCATTTGACCTCATGATGAAAGATGTTTGTGTAAGGAACAAAAAAATTCCAGCAAAATGTCCTTTATCAAATCTAATAGAATTACAAAATCAAAAGATTTCTTTAAAAAAAACAAAAAAACAATGGTCTCGTACACAATTGAAAAACTTTTACAGTTCAAAGAACAAGATTGGTTCCCTGCTGGTGCCTACAAACCACCTCATTAAGATAAAAAATAAAAGACAGTCATTAAAGTGACCTCAGGGAAGCATTAACCTCCGTCAACCTTGAACTGACCAAGATATCTTGTTGATAATTCCTGTCAGGTCTTTACAAAACTGAGACTAATGAAGGCTTGCATTTTTTTTCTTCATAAGGTGACCAAGACAGGTGTGCCAATGGAAAATGAGCTCAGCATTTCTGTTCAGATTGTCACCTGCTCTCCTGACTGGTAGGCCTCACAAAAAACTATCATTTAAAGTCTGAATTTTCTGAAACACTATCACCAATGTCTGTTTCTTTATATATGTCTCTCAAAAAAGAACAAAACAAAACTCTGCTCTGTTTCGAGAACTATTATTACTAGAATTTACAATATTATATATTTAAGAATTACCTTTATCTAAGAGCTCAGATGTACCTATAGGGTGCTGACAGAGAAGAGTAGAAGACCGAAATAATCCACTTAAGCACTGGCTAAAAACTGATGTTGCACCAGTTCATTTAGTTTCTTTCCATTTCAGAAGTTCCACTGTGAATTGTTGAAATGCTCAATAATTCAAATGTGCATCTCAGTTGGCTATTGCAATACAGTTAAACAAAAAACAGTATTGTGCTTTTTGAAGCCCATCTAGCTTATCTTCCGCCCACTGAACATATTGTGCCTATTTAGTATTTAACAGCTGTGCAGTGAATGAGGCTCCTGTCATTCCTATAAAGATCATAAACTGGGCCAGATCCAGTGTGACGTGGTTCATGAGAAATCCTCTTATATTTTCTGAAGGCTCAAAGTTAATGTTTATTGCAATGTTAGTGCTAGATGGTTTCAGCAAGTGTGAGAGAGGATGTCCAGTGTTAATGGTTATATTAGTGTTTTGTCATGTCAAGTGAAAGCATCAGACCAGATTAGTGAAAGCAGACCTTTATTACTAATGAGAGTGGAAAGTGTTACTATGTTAAATTATCACGAGTTCATATGAATAGTACACCTGTTTTACATTTAAGTATAGATAAAGTCTTCAGATTGGTGTTGAAGGGGTTAAACACGAAAGGGGATGCAAAGTACAGCCTGTTAACTGTAGTTAATTAAACTGATCATGTTTAAAGAAACACACACCTCTCCAACAGTCAGTACTCATGATTTGCATGTTCAAGCATGAAGTTCTGAGGTTGAAGATTTTTTTTTACTTTTCACCATGTGAAGTTTTGTCTGTATCAGGGTTCGACATTAACGGTTGCCCGACTGCCTGGGACACGTAGACATTCGATCCGTGCAGCAACGTACCTTATGGTTTTTTCAAATTCATGGAAATTTGCAAGAAAATACATCAATTGGACATGAGTTGTGTTGTTTCTATGGGAGCCGCTAGCTTGTGAACAAAAATACGCCTTCTGCGCAGGCCGATGCGCATATTTGTTTTCACGCCACTTCCAAGGCGCCTCCGTGTATCGCATCGCAGCCGTTTCTGTGCAGGGTTGCCAGATCTCACTGACAGGACGTTTAACCAGCCCAACTTATTAAAAACCAGCCCAACACTCAAATTCTCTAGAGCAGAGGCCGCATCAAGTAACCTCCCCCCAAACACACACACGCACGCTGGCCACTCTAACACCAAACTTTACTATCAGGTGGGGGGGCACAAAATATCATGCTGTGGGCCGCAAATGGCCTGCGGGCCGCGAGTTTGGGACCCCTGCTTTAGAGACTCGTGTTAAAACTGTAAACTATTAACATGGCATTAAGATGAAAAAAATATTTAGATGTTAATCCTGATTGGTTATGAAAATGAAAACTTTATTATTCATATGTGTGTGTTTGTGTGTGTTACATCCTGTAAAATATGAATTAAAATATACAAATGACAAATAATTCACATCCATAGTAACATAACTGCAAAAATCACAAATATTTACAAATATTTATTATTCTACATATTTTGGTGTAAAATTGTGGGCAACCATCACATTGTTTTGGGCAGGCAGATTTCACCTGGTGGTTCCCTGCCTGGGCAACCACCGAAAAACGTTAATGTAGGTATGTTCCACTTCCACTGCAGCACTGTGATGTTCTGGGATGTGAGAAGGCCAGAATCTCTGAACCAGCCCCTGCCAGAAAGCCTGGAGAATGAGGATGGAAATGTTCCGACAACAATTTACAGTGTTCCTAAAACCTTCAAACACCTGTCTGGATCATGGGAACCGCTGTTCAAGGTACAGAGTTTTCTGGGGGAACCACAGATTTGGTACGCCATGATTTCTTTTTTTCTCGTTTCCGACTTTGAAAATTGATGAAATTGTTGAAAAGTTCTTTGCACAGTTTTTAAGTCAAAAGCTTTAAAACTTAATGATACAAATGAATAAATACTGAAAATACATAAGATTAGCTTGTTCACGTCTTGTCTGGTTTAAAAAACAGTTTTAGAGAAAACTTATTTTAAAAGAGTATAGATTTGACCCTGACTCTCACTTATTGGTGCCAGTGAGTAAAATACCAACGTGACTGTTAATAAAAGCTGTGCTTTTAGGGTTTATTTGTGGATCGTTATGTTTTTAAATAGAACTGAATGTTTTTGTATCCAAGTACCAGAGCGCAGTCTGTGATTTTGTTTATTGTAAGTCAGTGCTTCACATGTAAAAACCTTTTTTCTCTGTCATCTGTCAGGTTTCCCCACCAAAGATTGATACCAGTGGGGTATATGTTCCTATGAAGTTAAGCCTAAAACATTCCACCTGCGATACAGGTAGGAGCACAAATTCAGCATTTTAATTCGTATCTTGGCCTTGTCGAATGCTGGAGTCATTTAATCTTTACTTTTTGCCAAGATAGAAAAGGTACACTTGTCTATTCAGAGTTCCACAAGGTTTCCCATGTCAGGTTTTCTATTCTGCCATCACTGGGATTAAACAGCAGTTTAGCAGCATAGCTACACACTGCCTCATGTGTTCAACCATATCATAACTGGGGTCAAGTAAATTCAAATCAAAAGATGTATGTGAGGTTTGTCTGGGCGCTATCCCAGACAGTCAAAAGAAAAAAAGTCCCTTGCTTTTCCATATTTCTCACCCCTGCTACTTGTTCTCATGCTCTCTTTCCTTCCCTCCACATATTTCCTCTCACCTCAGGTGTACGCTTCGCCTCCTTGTTGTCTGTCTGATCTCTTCCAGAGTCAAATTCTAAAACATGCTAATTACATTGTTCAGTCTCTGTCATTTTCCAACTTTAAGTCAGTATCTTATATTTTGAATTTTCTTTTGTTGAGAACAATGTTGCCTGTTATGACTGTATGATAAAGGCTAATAATTGTAAAAAAAAAAAAAAAAGCATGACTTTGCCTTTTAACCCTGCTTCCACATACAGAAAAGAAGCACACAGAGAACTTCCCAGACTACAGCAAGCTCAGAGTCTCCTCGGCCAAAACAAGCAAGATTCTGGAAGATGTCGATACAAAGTTTTATTTTGGAACAGAGGTCAATGATTCTATCAAATGAAAGCAACACCAAGAAATGGTTTCTGTCAATACATCCCTCAACTGTCTTCATGTGGTTTATTGTAGATTAAGTCATCATTTTCAAAATCATGTAATTATTTCTATTTCTAAGCTGTTGTAGTTTTAGTTGATAGATGTATCAGAGTCACCATTCACATTTTCTTCCCACGTGATCAATTTATCTCTGAAACATGAAAAAAGAGGTTAAACTGTCGTGTACTTTTTTTAACTAATACTGTAGCAGTGTGCCTGTTATGAAAACTAAGTAGAAATATATAATCTGTGCGTGTGTTTATTCTATGTTTCTTGTATTATATTCTATAATGTTATGTGTGTTTTGTTTTTGTTTATTTTGGCAGGATGGGGAGGTTGTTTATGGTGACTGGAAACTGACGAAAGACAACTCCAAACGGCTTTGCAGTGAGTGCTGTCAGGATCAAAGTTTGCTTAAAAGAACATAAATAATGCTGTCTTGGCTGCTTATCAGAATTTTATATGAAAACAAGTGGACGGGAGTGCATTTCTTAAAACAATTTAGTTTATTGGAATTATTTTAATAATCACTGGCTGTAATTTATCTCTGGGTTGGCAGGCAGATTGAAAGTAGATTCCATTATGATTTATGTGAACTGGAGGGTTAATTTCTGCTTGCTTTGTGATTGTCTTGTGAACAAATTACTGTTAAATAAACTGACCATTAGTTTCTTCCTGTCCTGCTTTCCTCTCAGGTGCAAAGTCTCTCCATTGTTTTAGCGCACACTCCTGGTTCGTGAACACAATGGAGCGCTCACCCTTCTTCAAAGACATTATTTTAACAACCGGAGGCTGGAACTTTGCCATCTGGAAGGAGGGAGTGACGGTAACAACCCTGAACAGAACAGCAGTGTACACATGCAAAATAAACCCTTTTCAGTTTGCATCATTTAACACTGCACCTAATTTTGATATAGTAACTATTATACACAACAAAGCAGACATGCTACAAAATTGTCCAAAAAAAAAGAGCTGGCAAAGTTTAACAATGAGATACTTTAATAGCATTTGATTTCATAGAATTCATGTTTATCATTACCAGACAATCCCAGCTCCTAGTGTGTCAGGTAGACTTACTCTAATTAACTCCTTGTAAACGTCCAGGGCGGCCCTCTGTTCCTGTCACAAAACTTCGAGTTTGAATGCACCACAGGATGCTGGTCTCTCTCCCGACCAGCTGTTTTCTTTATTGGGAAAGAAGACGGCAGTGTTGAAGTGTGGAGCCTGCTGAAAGAACGCAGTGGACCTCTGCACATCCAAGCATGCATCACCACTGGAAGGATTACCTGCATTAAACCCTGGACTGCCTCCTGTGAGTTCCTCTCGTCTCTGGGAGCACATTATGTGGGCCTCCATTTAGAAAGATTTGCTTGTTTTCTGACCAAATACTGATAATTGAACGAAATTGTAATATATGAGTGCTTGTGCGTATGTATAAAGAAAATATGTGATTGTTCCTACAGTGATTTTCTACTCGGCTCCTATTCCTCCTAAGATTAAAAACATACCCATTTGTTCTCAATTAATTTTTCACACACTTGTTTATCTTATGACTTTGAACCATGATGCTCATTTACTGAATTGTTGTGGACCTCAAGCGAAGAAGCACTACCTTGCCGTGACAGATGACCTAGGAGTTGTCCGTATTTTTGACATACCAAGGATCTTCTATGTTCCCTCCAAGAATGAGGTAAGACGATTTCATTTTAGAAACAGGCCTCTTATTTTTTGCTTTCTCAGCCTAAATCATGGAGTTGTGAGTCAGTGCGCCCCATGGTAGTATTAAAATGGCTGTCATGTTACACTTCACACATGAGACCTGGTTGCTAGTCTTTCTACTGTGTTTCTATGCAGAACCTTCAGATGAAAAAATTCTTTGAGCTGGAGGAAGAATGGTTGAAGGATTGTTTGAAGAAGGAGGAGCTCTGGGCAACACAGAAGAAGACCGCAGAGGAACGTAACACGGAAAAGGTGAAATAGAATTTGTTTCTTTGTGGATCCAATGATTCAACGATCATACTACACCTGTTTCACATATGTGTTGGTTGGCTAAGTGAAAAGATAAGGAAATTATAAATAAAACTGTGCAAAAGACGTGTGTAGCGACCGATATTTCACTCACTAGTTTGTGTTTGTGTTATTCTATTTTGAAGCCTTAGCATTTTATCACTGCCAGTTGTGTTTAACTGAGCCATATCTTTCTGCATTCTGATAAGAGCAAGGACCAAAATCACCTAATTAATTAGCACTAGCCGCAGCTAATCCCAATTTAATTATGATATTTAATCATGATATTAAGATAATCAGTTAAATACTGATTATCATCCATTCAGAGTGGTATATTATGGTAGCTATTATTGTATTGTGCCTTAAGGTGTGGAAAACATTGAACTATGGATAAAGAATGTTAGAAAGTGATTTCTTGCTAGCAACATATGGTTTATGACTATTCCTACTGTAATTTGTGCCTCCAGGAACCAAACAAACCACCCAAGTTCGAGCATGACATTGAAGAAGCGGAAATGAAGCAGTACGAAGAGGACCTGATGCTGGAGGAAAGTGTCCTGAAGGCAATGGGCCTTTTGCAGCATTTGTAAATCACCTACAGAAGGCCTAATAACACTCTCTCTCTCTCTCTCTCTCTCTCTCTCTCTCTCTCTCTCTCTCTCTCTCTCCCTCCCTTTCAGACACGTTGCAAATGCAAGTTGCAGTTTATACACAACACTTTATGTGATATTTTCACATTATCTGACATAATTTATTGAGTAAATGTCATTGAAATCCATTTTCTGTTTATCTCTGAGCAACTTTTTTGTTTTTATAAATGCTATTAAAATCTTTAAATGTTAATCAGATTAGTTACATTCTCTTGACTGGTTTCTTTGCAGTTGGCCTACATCTCACAAGCTTCTTTTAATGTGTAAAATACTTCCTCAACCCTACAACTATGACCAATATAGCACAATATAAATGCACTCCATTACTGATTATAGAAAAGAAAATACATTTTCTCTTCACAGTAGAGATAGAAAAAAGCCTTTCTTCAGCTTCAAAGCAGTCAGTTTCTAAAATGATTTACACTTATATTTTCTAGTTTTGTTTCACTACTAATAACCAACAAGTGGTTTCTGCTCAGAACGTCTGTGCTGGTGTATTTCTGGTATTTCTGTAGTATATTTTTTGAATTTTTCCAGCATGACATAAGCCTTAAGTTATAACAGAGTGGCTACAGCATCCAGGCATTCAGTTTTTGGATCTTTGGCCAGGAACTCCCCCAGATCTTTTTTTTTTTTTTCTTTTGTCTGCATATATATTAATGGTTAATGCCATCTTCTGGCAAAACTTTTTAATGATAGGTACATATGTAGTTTTATCCTGTAGCAGATTTTTTTTTTTTTTTGATGTGTGTACGTGTGAGTGAACGTGAACCTGAAATCCTGGTTCCTTCAGAGAGGAAAATCACCAGTAGTCAGACATTTAAGGACGGGACAAAAGAAGAGACAAGACAGTGAGGGTGTGGTGTGTGCACAATTGTGACGTGTGAGGAGTGTTGTGCAGTAGATTGTGTTAAAATAAAAGGCAAACGTAAGAGACAATGTAGGAAGTAGAGAAAACTACTAAGTAAAAAAGTGGATGAGCACCTTCTACTGAGCCGTGGGTGTGTGCAGCCTTCATGTAAACACTGGATTGATTACGTTGAGGGAGGCGGGTGTAAAGCATGAATATTCTGAACGCACATATATACATTACTTAAGACAGACATATACGTACATATATACAACACATAAATTCAAATTCCAGACCTGTCTCTCATTGAAAATGTGTGGTGCATTATGGCCCTAGGCTGTTGAGCGACTGAAGTGAAAGAATTCCACCTACAAAGCTTCAACAATCAGTGTCCTCAGTTCACAAACCCTTGAGTGCTGTTAAAAAGAAAGGTGATGTAACACAGTGGTGAACATGCTCCTGTCCCAGCTTTGTTGGAACGTGCTGCAGGCATCAAATTCAAAATGAGTGAATATTTGCAACAAAACAATAAAGTTTATCAGTTTGAACATTAAATGTCTTGTCTTTGCAGTGTATTCAGTTGAATATAGGTTGAAATGGATTTGCAAATCATTGTATTCTGTTTTTATTTACGTTTTGCATGACGTCCCAGCTTCATTGGAATTGGGCTTCAAGCAGCCAGCTAGAACCACGACCAGAAAAACTGAATCCCTGACGAAGAATAAATTCAGGATGAACAATACGTCTCTCTAGAACAACAGCATGTGGTCTTTTCGGCCTCTGTCAGTTCTAGAGCTTCAGGCATAACGGTAGCCCAGCTGTGAGTTTATCACACAGAGGTCCAGATCTTCTCTTTGAGCCTGATCACAGCTAGTTCTTTTCAGTCTCACCTTTCACTTTTTTTTCTCTCTTATCAAGCAGACCAAACCCTCATGCTGTCCCTGAGCTGAAAGGGGGGTGTTCTGTTCTATAGGGGAGGGAGAAAGAGTGATGAGCAGCTTACCTTTATGAGGATTATCCTTATTAGAATGAAACAATCCAGTCCTGAGTAACAGAGCAATGGAGGTGAAAGAGAGGAGATGGACTGGACCACTCCTCTGTTTTTGCCTTCTCTTCCTTTCTCACTGCTCTTACACTCTTCATCTTCTCTTACTCTTTTCAGTGGTCTGTCCTCTTATTATCACCATGGTCCAGAACAGGCGGACTGGTCCCCAGACCCTCAGATGAACTGTACAGGAGCTGAACAACAGAAAATGAAGAAAGCACAACTGATATTCTGGTCAATGTCTTTAAAAGCTCCCACACTGAGGGCCACAGCATGTATGGAATGTGCGTGTGTGTGTTTCTTAGCTACCAAGGCCTAGCTGGCCACATATAAACAGATTAAATGTTAGTTTGTACTGGATAGTATGAGCTTTCCAAAGCATTTACAGCAAAAGGTAATATGTCCGTGCTGAATGTAATTTTGTAACTGAAAACATATTGAATGTGGAATTAATGGTAATTCTTGTGACAAGAACAATTCTATGATTGAATCAGAGATCAAGAGTAAATCATTTTAATCATGTAATTTTTTTAATCACTTTTTTTTTTTGTCTTTATTAGATAGCATCAATGGAATAAGGTGGAAAATATGGAAATGTTGGACAATGTAGGAATCAAATCAATGAACTGACCATATGGTAGTTAGAAACACAGCTATTGGGTAGTATCCCAGTAACAATCAAATTTAAAGTTGACAATAACATAATCCCCAACTTATACTTGCTACATGTACTACTATGATACATAATAATAATAATAATAATGATAATACACAGATGGTACATTGAGTCAGATACTGCTTGTTTTTCTCTTGTTCTTATGTTGTTATATATAAAAATTAAAAATGTCCAACATTCAGATGCAGCATGATCACATAAGGAAAACTGATCATGAGCCATGATGAGCAGGTTTCTTGCCACCTTTGTAGATTTGATAGACAAAGAGGTACATTTTTTTGTGAAGCTGTGTTTTCATGGATATAAATAGGCATATCTGATAGGTCAGCCTCAGAATAATTTTAGAGTTGTGTTCCTTCAACCATGGGGATATCTCAGAAAGATAAACTGAGATTCATGCTGAGACCATCAGGTCTTTCAAAAGGATCCATCTGAATGACGCCGAACACTGCAAGGAAATGACAACAGCGTAGATGGCAAAGATGGGAGCTACAACTGACAAGACAGATTGGGAGGGATGTGCAGCTGGTTAGGGTGATGAACATGAGCAAGTGTGATGTTCTGTGGCAACTTTCTACAGAGGTAGAAAGCTGATGAGCCACATATTGAAGCTCTGGGAAAGAGTAGTGGAAACAAAATTATGATTACGTGGTTACGATTTGTGAGCAGCTGTATAGTTTCATGCCTCTCTCTCTCTCTCTCTCTCTCTCTCTCTCTCTCTCTCTCTCTGTTTGCTTTGAAAATGAATTACAGAGGTCAGAAGGAGATGTACCGTGCCTTTGAGAAAGTACCCACCCAGCAGAGTGCTGGAGGACGAGTTGTATAGAACGAGGAAGTCTGTGGTACAGGGCATGTATAAGAGCATCTATTACAGTGAGTAATAGATGGCTTTCAGCTTGGCCCTGAACCTTTTCTCGTTTGCCCTGATGATGGATAGGTTGACAGATGAGGTCAGACAGAAGTCTCCATGGACTATGATGTGTGCAGACAACGTTGTGATCTTTAATGAGAGTGAACCGCAGGTGAAGCAAGTATTTGTTATCAGTGTTTTGATAGAACTAAAACATCTGCAAAACAAAAAGAATTTTAAGTGAGTAAACAGGTTACCAGCAGTTTGCTCGTCCAGCTATTTCATTTGTTTTTTTTTTTTTGCATA
Organism: Arrhamphus sclerolepis; assembly: GCA_037176975.1. Taxonomy (NCBI): domain Eukaryota; kingdom Metazoa; phylum Chordata; class Actinopteri; order Beloniformes; family Hemiramphidae; genus Arrhamphus; species Arrhamphus sclerolepis. Next base: position 18,254,546 of record JBAMYA010000018.1, on the reverse strand, counting down.
AATCTAATAACTATTCATACACACATATATTTAGTAACATGTTGACTTATTCACTCTAAAATAAGTCATACACAAGTATTTTCCTCCCTGAACTTTCTTTTTGAAGTTGTGTGATCATAAAAATTTGTGTTATCAGAAAAATATGAAATAGTATTGTCTGATATTAAAAAAATTAAAATTGTCCCAATATGTTGTTAAATAAGAATAATAAATAAAAGCTGCCTGAAGAAAAAAAAACACAAACTGAGTAATGAAAAATAGGGAATCACATCCCAAGTGATCATATCATATATGATCATATTCCCTGTCACCTGTGAACAATCAGAAGAAGTGGATTATTGCATCGTAGATCTACTTTGTCCACAATCTGCAGCTGGATCATTTTCTATAATAAATATATATGTGTTACTGCCTCCTAGAGGCGGTACTACGTTACTGCAACTGATGCACTTTTATCACGCAGAATAATAACATAAGTAAAACAAATAATAATAGCCTATTAAAGACAATAGTAGACAATGGTAATATTGGTAAATAGTATACCATTCAATATCAAGAAATAAGTATAGTAAAATATTAAAAAATATACCAAATATGTTTTGTTTTGTTTTTTAATCTGCTTTAAATGAAAATAAACGTAGCCCTTTATTAAAGTAATAATTGGTGTTCTGACTATACCTGTAAGTGAGTAATGCTTTTTATTTTATTTCGCTTTTACTTTTTAGAGGCCTTCACCGGAAGTCAGCTGTCAGCTGGTGGTCATTTAAAGATGGCGGAGTGCTTGGCCGCACGTTTGGCCGCCCAGGAGGAGCAGATTCGTCTCCTCACCAGGGAGATCTCCTGTCTTCGAGACGGGCTGAACAAAGGTCTCGACGCCGCCGGCGTAGCGCTTGTTACGCCGGAGCTGGAGAGCCTGCGGTCGGAGAATGAGAAGCTCAGGTACCGGCTGCTGCATCTCCGCAGGGGTCTGCAGGCGGAGCTGCAGCTGGAGCAGGCGCAGGGCAGGAGACCGCAAGGAGCCAGGAGTGACAAAGCTCCGGAGAAAAACGTTAAAACACACCAGCAGATAAGCAACAGGACTAATAACGGGGTAATAATACAGTTTGAGGTGATAGATGTCCAGTATCTGTAGATCAGCAGCAGCTCTGCACTATTGTGAGTGTGGGGTCCTCGGAACAGTGCATGGTCCAGTCTGGTGAAATGACAGCCACACCACTCTGTTTCCAGAAATAGCTGCCTCTCTCACTGTTACTACATTGGTAACATGGCTTTGGAGGAAATGTTGACAGAGCCTATTGTAAACAGAGAAACTCACTCCTCTTTGTTTGACAGGTGGTATCCCTGGACACAAAGACAAGAGATGGAATCAAGGAGAAGAAGCAGGAAAAAGTGTATGCAGATGGAGGAGGGAAAGAGGTGAATATTACTTGCTATTTAACATGTGATCAAACAACATGCACACATCTGGGAATGCTGGCATGTTCGTAAGTGTTGCTCGAACACGTGACTTTGGAGGGTTTTTTTTTTTTTCTCTGTGTGTGTACTGAAGATGAATCCCTGGCCTGGTTATATCTCTGAACGCCTCAGCCTGTATGAAGAACTGAAGAGAGAGAGTGATGCTCTGCTGGCAAAAAAAGCTGCAGACAGCAAGCCCATCACTGTGGAGCTCCCAGATGGCCAAAAAGTACCTGGCAAGTCTTGGATCACCACACCATATCAACTGGCCTGCCATATCAGGTAATCCCGCTTTTCATTATTATGATAGAATTCAGCAGCCTAGCTTTGGACACAGTGTCTCTTAGGAAACTGTCTTACACTCGATCTTTCAGCCAGGGCCTGGCTGACAATGCAGTGATTTCTCGAGTGAATGGTGAGCTTTGGGATCTGGACAGACCTCTTGAGCGGGACTGCTCTCTTGAGATCTTGCGCTTTGACAATGAAGATGCTCAGGCTGTGAGTACAAAGAAGCTGTGTTAAGAACATTTCAGGCCCTTTTTTTTCCATGTGAATTTGAATAATTTGAAGCTCCTCCATACTGATATGCAAGATCAACAGTTACCAGAGAGATTTAACTGCAGTTGCAGTGTGGTCAGATGTGCAACATTGGGTTGTATCTCATATATGTGTATATGTAAATATATATATGTGTGTATACATATATATGTATGTATGTATGTATGTATGTACATATATCTATATCTATATAGATACAGATATAGATATATGTATATGACACATAAACTTTGAAGTTTTCTCATTACATCTTTAATTCATCTTTAGGTGTACTGGCACTCTAGCGCTCACATCTTGGGGGAGGCGATGGAGCGCTATTATGGAGGCTGTTTGTGTTACGGACCACCCATAGAGAACGGTTTCTACTACGACATGTTCCTGGATGGACAGAAGTGAGCAGGTTTTTTGTTTGTGGATGATTTCAGTGTCCACACCTGCTTTGTCTGCTCATCCATCCATTATCCACAGCTGCTTCTTCCTGTTCAGGTCATGGGGTTTGCTAAAGTCAATCCCAGCTTCTCTGTATTTTTTTTTAAATCATTTCTTTTTTGGGGGATTTACACATTTGACCTTTGTTCATGTATTTTTATTCTTCTACAAAATAAAAGCACAACTGTTAGGTCAGGCATGATTTTGGACACTTTGTGACGGGCTAAATGCGTTGGCTGCTTCCAGAACGGTGTCCAGCTCTGAATTTGGGGATCTGGAGACTTTATGCAAGACTGTGGTGAAAGAAAAGCAGCCTTTTGAAAGGCTGGAGATCAGCAAGCAGACGCTGCTAAAAATGTTTAAGGTGAGTGAAATGAAGAGTTTGCTTGAAGAACAAACTGGCGTTGCTGCTAAGTCTTTGAGATTTTATGTGTTCTTTACATATATTCATTTTGCTTTAAAAGGGTGGATGAGGTGCTTTAAATTGAGATGTATATGTTTTTTTTGTTTTGTTCTTTTAAAGTCCATAAACAGAAGTATAATGTATATCTGAGCGCAAGTTATTTCTTTCTTTTAGTACAACAAATTCAAGTGCCGCATTCTGAATGAGAAAGTCACAACCCCCACGACCACAGTCTACAGGTGAGCTGTATTTGTAACTTTTCTAACGCTCTCATGAATTTAAACTAAAGAAGTTGTGTGTTGATTTATATAGTCGTTTATTTAGTCGTGCTAACTGCTGAAGTTATAAATCTTTCACAGATGTGGGCCCTTGATCGACCTGTGCAGAGGTCCTCATGTCAGACATACAGGCAAAATCAAAGCCATGAAGGTTTACAAGGTATGTGGAAAATGTACACTTGATCTGATGTTTGTCCTTTTTTTTTCTTCAGCCACAAATCAAATGCTTGAAATTGTCTTGTACCATTCTCAGTTTTAGTTGTTGCTTTTCTTTCTTTTTTTTTTGTATAATTAGAAAAAAATGATCAGAGCTACAAGCATCTTGATTATTCTCTGCCCAAGCAGATTCCATGACATATGATCTCTTAATTATAAGTGGGCTTTTTTTTCTTTTTTTTTTTTTGCTTCAATTCTAATTTCCTATCAGAACTCCTCTACCTACTGGGAGGGTCGCTCTGACATGGAGACTCTGCAGAGGATCTATGGGATTTCCTTCCCAGACTCAAAGATGCTGAAGGAATGGGAGCGCTTTCAAGAGGAGGCCAAGAATCGAGACCATCGCAAGATTGGAAAAGTGAGTCACAGATGGCGGTTATGTTTAGGCCACCCAGAATGCTTGAGGTCTAAAACTGGGGATGGGTTAAAGAGAAATTTGATCTATATTTGTGAAACATAATGACTGAAAAATCTCCTTTTGGGTTGTTTTTTTTTCTTTTGTTGCTGATTTTCATTTTCTTTGATGTCATAGATGTGGCAAAATGTTCAAAATGAATCTAAACCACAGTTCTCTGAGAAAAATCAATGGTAAAGTCAGATTTCTTTTTTGTTTTTTTGTTTTCCTCTCCCATCGGTGGAATACAATGTTTAATAGTGCAGTCATGCAGGCCTTAGTTTCTGATCACTGTCTGTGATCAGAGTGCAGGTTTTCAACATGAAAAAGTCACCTGCTCCCACTCTGCACCAGATGAGGGCACTGTGTTTCCACCTATTGGCACATTTGGCTTTGGCATGAGTCATCCAAGCACCCCAGCTGATTTCCCAGCATGAGAGAAACAGATGGGAGCACCTTGATCAGCATTTATTATAACACAGTTCCATATTAAACGCAAGAGTCAAGATAATGCTTTCCGTGACAGTTGGAGGGTGGGAGAAAAAAAAAAAAGACGTGTTAAAGGTGGTGGTTGGTGGCACGCTTTCAAGTAGAGCTTTTTCATGTGGACGGTGGATCAAAAGTCTCACTGCAGATCAGCTTTAGAAGAGCTTAGTGCTGAAGTTGAAATATAGGTATTTCTTTCTTGGTTTTGCTTGTTTAGTTTTGACAAATGGTAGACTTGTTTGAAGCCTCCAGTTTTAGCAAATGTATACATGGAATGCCTATTTAATCATGTATTATCTCCAGGATCCAAGCCTGTAATCTCACATGTATTTTAAAATTTTGAAGTCATCTGTGATTGAGATGGCAACTGTAATTTAAAGTTCTAATTCACCACATGACAATGCGAGGTTCGTTGTTATCATTATAACATGTTCTGCTGAGCTACGATTCTTCAGAAACCCACGTCCTCTGACAAAGTTCTGCTCTCCAGTTGTGAGGGCACAGGCTACCTGTCTGTGACGAACGTGTGACTCCCCGCTGCGTATTTCTCACTGGCTGTACTTGCAGATGACAAGGAGGCGAGAAGTCATTCAGAAACTGTGTTTCTCCCTCACAGGACCAGGAGCTGTTCTTCTTCCATGATCTAAGCCCTGGCAGCTGTTTCTTTATGCCCCGGGGAGCCCACATCTACAACACACTCACAGAGTTCATCAGGGTAAGGGGTGCAGGCGTCTTTGGCTTTGGTTGATTATTCCAAGATAATTAATGTTTCATAATGGTTTGAAAGTTTATACAACTTCTTTGTAGCTTTTGTTAAGTACTTTTAAATCAAAAACTGTAACACTCATTGTGAGTCAGTGAGAATCGAGCTATAGCCAACATTTCCTGCCCGTTCACTGAAATGCAGACCACTTCCTATCAATCAGCTGAATTATTTTGTTCAATTTCATAATTTTGAATTAATCTCTGATAGCTTGAAAATCTTTGCTCAGTCCTAACTACTGTGGATAGTTTGCAGTAAATGCTGTGTAAGGCCATATATCAAAGTCAACTTGAAATAATAAAAAGTGTGGGACTTTTTTTATACTTTTTTTCCTTAAAAGATGAAAATGATGCTGAATATATCCACATTTGTTTGAGTGCTCACAGAAGATCTCACCTAAAACTTTTAACTTCAAAGTAACTCGGCTCGGCCAAGTTCAGTGAGTCTGCAGGAATCTTTGACGTATTTGTGAAGATGAGGTGACATGCTGAAGGCTTTCACAGCCCACGCCCACAAACCAGACCAAGCCCAGAGGGCCTCACATAGATTTAGATGGTGCAAGATCATTATCACTCATGTCTGCTATGCGTTTCCCTCTGACACGCATCCCCACAACGTTTACTGGTGACAACTTGTGCTTCAGGGAAACCTGATGACACGCACAGCTCTGGAGTGCAGGCTTCCTCTGACTGCAGCGACATGAGTTTTAGTGCTACATGCACTGGTGTGAATGTGTTTTTCAGTTAAATGGTATTTATTTAGGAGAATCTGACTGAACATGCACACTTTCCCATCCAGTTTGACATATTCGCAGAAAATCCTCACCAGCCTCATGCTGTTGGCTGCTAAACAACTCAACAGGCTGTTGCATGTTTTTCTTCAGGGATAAATAAAACTCACAGGATGTTATTTTCATTGCACTGACTTCAGCTCTCATACCAGAAGTCGTGGTCCAGCTGCACTGAGTGAAGAGCCTGTGCTGTCCAACTGGAGTGTTTAGCCTATGTGGTTTCATTGTTTTTTCTAGGATGAGTACTGGAGAAGAGGCTTTCAGGAAGTAGCCTCCCCCAACATCTATAACAGCAAACTGTGGGAGACATCTGGCCACTGGCAGCACTACAGTGAAAACATGTTCTCTTTCCCCGTGGAAGAAGACATCTTTGCTCTGAAGCCAATGAACTGCCCCGGCCACTGGTAAATTTAGGGCACATGGAGAGGAAGTGTAAGAAAACGCTCATGCTGAATTCAGTTCATGTCGGTCATTTGATTTGCTGCTTTCTGGTCGTCCTGTAGCCTGATGTTCGGCCACAGGCCTCGCTCGTGGCGTGAGCTTCCCCTGAGGCTGGCAGATTTCGGGGTCCTCCACAGGAACGAGCTGTCAGGAACTCTCACTGGGCTGACCAGAGTGCGTCGCTTCCAGCAGGATGATGCTCACATATTCTGCACGATGGATCAGGTGAGAACATCAGTGGGGCTTTGCGGGATCATTCAAGAGTATGTACTATGAAAAAATATATTTTATTAGCTTGAAAGCATGTGCTTGGGTGTGTAAGGTGGCTGCCAAATTAAAAACTCTTACGTAAACTTTGTTACTTAGTTTGGGTCCATTTGGGTCTGAAAATATGTAATTCAGTGAACCATTCAAGTTTTAGGGGTGCTTTGGCATTATAGACCCAGATCATAGTTCAGTTGTCCAGCTCCCCCATCCTTATTTCCACTGTACTTTACACCTTACTGCATCTACTAGACCTGTAAGCCTGTAATATTTCAAGAGAGGTACACCCCAGAAAGAAAGGGGTCAAAGTGGAGTCCACTCCATAAAGCTAGCTGCTTTACCTTTTGTACTGAATCCTGGTGGCAGATTTTTCATAATAACCTCAGGACTATTGAAAAGAAAAAAGGGCATTACATGAGAAAAGTGTTAAAAAAAAAAAAATCAAGTATCTGCTTATGAGCCATTTTCCACATCTTAAGGTTTTTCCTCATTCCTTTTATCTCAAATCCAGATCGAATCAGAGATGAAGGGGTGTCTGGACTTCCTCCGCTGTGTTTACCACGTGTTTGGATTCTCCTTGCAGCTTCATCTCTCAACCCGTCCTGAAAAGTATCTCGGCGACGTTGCTGTGTGGAACCAGGCCGAGAAGGTGAGTTGTCACGAATCACAGATGCAACAGTTACAACTCAACATGTAAAAAATGAACTCCTGCTGTGAAACTGGACTGGAAAATCTTTGACATCAAAATAAATTTTCTGTGTAGGGGGGCGGATCTGCATTATCTTTGCAGCTTTTTTAAGCAAATTTAGGCTAATAAATTCACATGTTGATATTCAACGCTGTGGATGAAAATGTGCTGCTTCTCTGCCACACACGTGGTCGTCCAGTAGTATCACATCTGTGAGTCATGAAGTTACTTGAATTCTTGTAGGTGGTGTGCTGTCATCACTAAAAGTCATTACTCATTTGTTTATTTGCAGTGCAGAATGCTGACCGAACCTCTGCACTTGTTAGGCATTGCTTGACTTACTTCACAGTAATTGCCTCCTAGTGTTAAGATTTAAATTATATATCCAACCTGTACCTAATGCTTGGCAGCAACTGGAAAACAGCCTGAATGAGTTTGGGGAGCCATGGAAACTGAACCCTGGAGACGGTGCTTTTTATGGACCCAAGGTTGGAACACCATTTTTGTTCCTTATTGCCAGATGCACAATCGGTTTGATTGTTTGAGGTTTTGAAAGGCTTATTTTTGTACCGCCGCAGATTGACATTAAGATCAAAGATGCAATTGGACGTTACCACCAATGTGCAACCATTCAGCTAGACTTCCAGCTGCCTGTTCGCTTCAACCTGACCTTTGTGGGGTGAGTCATCTAATGAAAACACTGCCAAACTGCTGGGTCTGTGTGCTTTCCTGCACCAGGGATTATTAAGTCAAACTTCTTCAGAATAAGAAGTCTAAGCTTTCAAAGGTGATCATTGTGTGCAAATTTGAACTTGATGAGCACCAGGAACTTAACATATCCAGCACAGGAAAGGAATTAATGAAATTTACAGTTCGTGGATTAGTTCAGTTGGCTCTGTATTACCTAATGAACGTGATTCTTTAATGTTAATGTGCTGATAAAGTAACAAAAGTGGGATTTAGAGATATGAGGGTGACTGTAATGGTGAAACACTGTATTGTCATTTTTGGGTATTTTTCTTTTTTTATGAGACTGTGTTACAGCATACAACCAGATATGAACAGAACTGCATGACTATTACAGAAAAAAACTGATCAGAAAATGTCCTGTTTTTCTCATCTTTTTTTTCTATTCTCTTGTTTTCGATGACAACAGAAAGGATGGTGATGACAAAGCCCGACCAGTCATCATCCATCGTGCCATCTTGGGGTCAGTGGAAAGAATGATCGCCATTCTCACTGAGAACTATGCAGGGAAATGGTTCGTACATTTTAGCTTCAGTTCAGAAAATACCAAAATAAAGCTGACTTGGCCCACTTCTTTGATCTGTGTTACACATGCAGAATGAGATGAACGTTGCTATAGCAAAGGGTGTCTTTTGTTCTACAGTCCAATTTTAGTTAGGCTGTAAAAGACATCCCGTTGTGTTGGAAGTCCGACAATTCACTGAATTGCCAGTGACGTTTTTTTCTTTTCTTTTCTCAACCGGAAAACAGAAGAATTCATCCAGAGTTCTTTTTGTCGGAAGTTTTTTTTTTAAATCTCTGCCTAAGGATCATTATTACCCATGTGTCCCTCCAACAGGCCTCTGTGGCTTTCTCCACGTCAGGTGATGTTGGTGCCCGTCAACCCATCCTGTGAGGAATACGCCAAGATGGTACGTCTTCCACTTCTTCCATCCCAGACACATTTCTGTATGATCATGTGAATGCAGGCATTTTTGGTATTCAGAGGTGCAGAACGTAGGTGAAGCACATATCGTGTACTGTAACGACTGTCATCTCCACCTGTCAGGTGTGTAAGCAGTTCACAGAAGCTGGTTTCATGGCTGACGCTGATATGGACTCCAGTTGCCTTCTGAACAAGAAGATCCGAAATGCGCAGCTGGCCCAGTACAACTTTATTCTTGGTGAGATCATGTAGGATCATAAATTATGGCGTGAATAGTTTTAATTTATCTGTTGATGTAAGACGAGCAGCAGTAAATGGGATCAAGCGGTACTGGTTTTTCTGCTTGATGAGTTTTTCAAACTAGAGAAACTTGTCTCAGTTGTTTTTCTTTAAGTTCAGGATGAACTCCATAATGGGGTTCTGATGGGGCCACATGTGTGACAAGACTCCTCGTCCCTCTTAATTCCAAAGATAGATGTGTTGTAAATGTCTGATTTAGATCCTATTCATGCTACAAGACAAATTACAGCTGAAGTCTTGGCATATTGGGGATACTTTACTATTTTGCATAGAAAAAACAAAATATAAGCAGTTGGGATCATTCCTCAAAAGGATCAGCAGGGAGGTAAAGATGTGATTTGCAGCAAATGGGGTGATGCAAGAAAAACTTCACTGCTGTCTGTACAGGCACCAAGAGAATCTTAGTGAGCCAAAATAATTATTTCTGATGGATGTCCAAGCTGGCCAACCACCCACAGTTGTCAAAGTCGGCAACGTAAAGCTGGGACTGTGTTAGGATAGCTATGTGTGTGCGTGTATGTGTGTGTGTGGTGTCAAGTCAAGCTGTTGTCGTCTTGTGTTTTGGCAGTTGTCGGAGAGAAGGAGAAGATGACTAACAGCGTCAATGTGCGCACAAGGGACAACAAGGTCCATGGAGAACTGCCGGTCTCCGAGGTGATGGCTCGCCTGACCCTGCTCAAACAGTCCCGCTGTCGAAATGCAGAGGAGGACTTCTGATGAAGATGGAGAACAGGGCGGACTCTTGCATTTGATTACCTCAGTCTTAGAATTACAGTTAGAGCAGCAGCAAATGTGCTAATGAAGGTATGTGTGAAGATGGTATTGGGAAAGTGTAGAAAGAAACAGTCAAATTGATGTCCTGTAAAAGTAGCAAATGGGCTGCAAAACCTAAAATGCTGAAAAAAATAACTAAGTGGTCATGAGTGAGCTGTGGATAAGGGTTGTTTCCTGTATGTGTTGTGGGTAGCAAACTGTGTCTGTGTACTCCAAATTTACCTTAAAGATCGTGACTTGATAGTTTGATCACTGTAGTCATGAAATTGTGAAACTGGCACCGACTCATTTTCACTAAGATCTTCCTTCAAGAGGAAACCCAGAAATAAAATAACCCCCTCCAAATGTGTTTGTGTCTTATTTCACAATTGAAAAGGTTCACATTTTAAACAACAAGTTGGTGTCATTAAAAACCAGCTACCTTCCAGGTATTTTCACTGGGATTCATAGAGGATTGGCAGTGACTGCACTGACAGCTGAATTAATGTTGTCACGTCAGCAATCCCTTACCACATTATCACACAGGATGTAATGACACATCAGATCAGAGAAACGCCACAGGGTTGGGTGATGAAATGTATTGCTTTCATGGTTCTCCTTTTCGCAGGACTACTGTGGTGCTTTGGTGTCAGAAAAAAAGCATTAGTGGGGAATTGTAATAAAAACAGCAAAAGTGTAAATCCTAATTTTGTATGTAGGGTATTCATCCATGATTTTTGTTTTGTCCTTGGCTGCAGACAAATTTGGTTAACATTCGCAGTCTTAAAACGATTCTTAAATAATTTTCAGCCACTGTAGTTATATTTGAGCTGAGCCAAGGCACTAGGTCAAGGGATGTTTGGGTGTAACACCGAAATATCCACGCATAATATTTTAATATATGGTTCAACCCTGTAGGTAAATGTAACAAACACCTTGATAAGTGTGTTTTTTTTTTTAATGTTTATTTATTTATTTATTTTAGATTGATTTGTTTTATCCTGCACTGTACCGACTTTGGTAAGAAGAGAAAATGTTTTAAAACATGTTGTCGTAGGCATTTCAACTCTCGATAACCGACGTTGTCGTTATAGCTCTTATTTCCCAGTTGACTTGAACGCACCATTTGCATCTCTTTCCGCAGCAACAATGGCTAGCAGCTGTCACATATGGACACCAGACCGAGGATGGTCCTCCAAACATTATGGAGTTGTTGTCTTATTGTTCATGGACCTGGTCTTACAGTCCGTTAGCGGTATGTTTGCGAAGGTGGTTACACATTTACAAGCATTCATGGATAACCTATAAGTCGTTATGGTCCGACGTTAGCTTAGAGTTAGCACCTAGCAGGCTAACTTAACACTGATGAAGTGAGTAGGATTTAACATTTATTTATCAAACACAGCAGACGTTTTCATTAATCTTTTAGTTGCTGTTACTGGCGTCTGATAGTTGTCTGTTCGTGTTAGGCTTCACATTATCAGGGAAGTAGCTCTCTCAAGTAAAGCGGTACATTTGTAATTATTCTTGTGAAAGTTTCCTAATTTTAAGTGAATGAGCGGCTTTTATTGAACTCTGAGTTGAGCTCTGGCTGTATCTCTCTATCTGGTTGCTTGTCAGGGTATCTGAGTTCTCCTCATGTTGGCCAGGAGCCCCCCTACACCAGAGATGCCCAGCATAGACCTGTCATCACCAGCCCGGTGGTCCCTGCTGCAGCCTCCGGTAAACGATATTACTGCTTACTTGTAACAACACTGTCATCAGTACCTGAAAATACCATTTTTATTTTTTGCCAGGTAATTTGGCTAGTATAATGTCAGAATCCTGGATTCTTAAAGCCATACGATTATTTCTCCTTTTTTTCCTCTCCTCCTAAAATTAAGCACTATTTATGGTAGACAAAGTACTGGTTAACGTAGTCCTGACCTTAGATTTATTCTTTTATTTGAACTCATACTGGCTTATATGCTGCACAGTGTTATCTTATTTGAGTTGTGCTTTAGAAATGGTTTCATTTATACAGTATGTATCCTTCATTCATGCATTCAGAGTCAGAATTACTTCCTTCTGCACATGATTCTGCACAGTGCTCATCGTATTACTCATAACTCAGTTATCATCGGATGAGAGGCTACATAGGCCCTCAACAGGTCATGTTAACAGCACGTCACTGGACTACATAATGATAAAACAGTTCTAACAACCATGCACACTCCCACGTAAACCTCAGACTAGTTAATATGCATATTTTTGGATTGTGGGTGAAAACTAGAATTCCTGGAAAAAAAAACACCCCCCCACCCCAAAAAAACATTGGTGTCGGGAGAACATGCAAAAACCATAGAGATAAGGATGTGTGGGACCAATCTGAAATAAAGATCAGACACCATATTGTTTTAGATGACTGTACTAACCACTCCACCACTGCACATCTCACATCGTGCTGTTCAGAAAGACTTCAGAGAACATACAAGGCATACAAATTGTCAACTTTCACTTACATTTTCTATGTTTAACAATCAGTAGTATCAGAACAGTCAATAGTAATTGACTCTTGTCCACATGTGTGATTAAGCAGTGCTGTTCCTTTCTTACATTTTAACATGAATTTTTATCTCTGTACTGGGCTGGGTGATATGACTTAATTTATTGCCATTGTAGATAATTCAGCAAAATTTAAATCCCAGGGTAAAATTGAACTTGTTCAAGAGTAATAAATAATTAAATAGAATTAAAAAAGAACACCCACATTCACACACGTGCACGTAGTGAAAAACATATGCTGTGAGCACCATTGAACATTTTACCAGTACAGTACTGTTGAAGATGTTTTTTTCCATTTGTCACTGACAATTGTTTTTATTATTTTTTGCTGTAAATAAGCTCAACAATTAAAATTATGTTTCTAAGGAAAAATATTCCACGTGACTATGCATGCAGTAATATGTTTGAAGGTAAAAGAACACGAAGACACACAGTGGGGAAACTAATCATAGAATTAAAGGGAAAAATTGAGATAGGTAATAGTTTCATGTTTTAGGTCAGTTATAGGTTCTGAATGTCATTTTCAATTAATTTTTGATTTATTGCTCTTCCACAAGTCTGTACTCACTCATGTGTCATATATTAGATATATAAATATTCTAGGACCACATACTGAAATGACTCAATTCTAGTCTGAAAATCAAAATTGATAATCAGATTTGTGTCCACACAGCCCTGAAAAAGAAAAATACCAAATAAAGATAACGTCACTGTTTCAATTTTGTGTCCCCATAGAACAATTATTAACATTGTGTTGAAACAACATCAGTAGTAGCGACAAAAATAGCTCAAAGTGTGTGAATATAGTCTTATGCATGGCTTATTTTTCTACACTGAACTTGATGACTTATGTCAGCCATAGCCTGACATGCACCTCTCCAGAAATGTTACTACGTGTCTCGTCGATGCAGACCTTTAATTGTAATTGCTCTTCTTCTTCTTGTTATTTCCTTCCACTCCGTGTTGCTCAACATTTATTATCCCCCTTTCACATAAGATGTGCCTTATGTGTTCCATTATCATATCTGAAATGCACAAAGGAAGTAAATAAAAGGAGGATGAGCTTTGCAAGCTACATCTTTGAGGAAAAGAACTTCAGCCTCCACCTAGCATTTGGTAGTCTAATCAGAGTGACTCAAACAACAACGGACAAGCAAAAACAGCAATGACGACAGAGGTCCAGTTTGTGGGCAACGTTCATAGAACCATAAATTATGCTTTAGCCGACCTTATTCTCCCCACGTAATAGGAGATTCATAAGACAACAATGAATCACGGAGAGTTGCCTTGCTCTAAATCTTTGTTTCTTCCGTCATGCAAGGCAGATTTTGGTTCTGTAACTTGATTTTTTTAAGTTTTTGCAGCGTCTCCGGCAGACAATGAGGGATACACTTCCAAATGTCCTAGTGGGGGTTTGTGTAGTCGCCTTCCAGCTGATTGCATTCAGTGCAACTACCACCACAACTGCACCTACGGAAAACAAGCTTCCTTCACCTGTAAACCCAAAAAAGGGGTTCACTGTATAGTAAGTCACAGTTCACGCTGCAACTGACCTGTTTTATTTGTCTATATGTTGACCTGGTTTAGATATTTGTTTAAATGTCGGAGATTTAACTGGGCAGTTTCATCATTTTGATGATTTCTGATGATTCTTTTTTTTTCTTTCTGGGGATTTGCAGGGAGAATCAGGACAGCAGCAAACCAATTTCTCCCTCTCCATCACCTGTCAGTTCTGTTGGCAGCTGGACCCGTCCAAGTACCGCTGCTCAAACTCCACCAACTGTATGACAGTTTCCTGCCCACGCAAGCGCTACAACGCCACCTGTGACGTCTTAGACCACATTCATTGTTTAGGTAAGTGAACGATCAGCTAAAAAGTCTGGTTTGTCTTTGAGGTCAGAAGAGTAACCATATACCGATCAAAGACAAGCAGTTCTCCAGTCTGGACCTTTTCAAAAGTCTGATTGCCTTCATACATTCTGAATTTACTTACTGACTGCTTTGTCTGGCATAAAGATTTGAGCCTTCAGCTCTTCAGGGTGAATACAAGGTAATTCAAGTTGTTTTCAGCCTGGGGCAAGTATCCCTTTTAAAGGAGTTCTGAGTCATGCAAATGATGTACTCTCCAACTCAGAAATGAAAAAACTAAAATGAAATGCCTGGAAGGGCTTTTTTTATACTCTCTTTTAAGAGTGTGGTGGAAATAAACCTGAATGATTCTCTACTTTTCATGCATTTAAGCACAAATGTATAAACTGCAGATGCTGTGACAAAGAATGAATACACTTTGTACTGTTTCAGGATAATACTGATGTTTGTTTTTTTTTCCACTGCTCATCTGCCAGCTGTACAGTTATGAAAAAAGGTACTGTCAGCTTTTCAGATATATTTGAGCAGGCAAACATTTGATCTCTTTGAATCAGTGCCCACAGACGAAGCCGGCGTACCGGAGGAACACAACTGGCAAAATTAGCTTTCTATTTATTCAACAAAATATGAGCAAATACAGCATCACTGTGTGGGAAAAGAAAGAGCTTTTAAAGTACCATGTTCGCTGGCAAACTGGTTTTATGGTTACATTTTTACTGAACAGGTTTTTTGAGATATTGTCATGTTTTTAGGAAAGTTATTTCTCTGTCTATACTAGTGTGCCTCTGAGCTGCATTTGCTGGAGCAACTGGTCTGGATACTTGGGAAATCGTAGTACTTTCCTTACAGCAGAGCAATGTGCTTCTGATTATATGGAAATGTCCTTTACCAGATTCATATGCATTTACAATCTTTTCCTAGAAGCCAAAGAGAAATGCCAGATTTCTAAACAGTTGTAGGTTTAAAGGTTCTGTCTCTTCTGAAGTAGGTTGTAATCACTTGGTACCTAATCTGGATTATCTTTTTAATCCAATAGATTTCAGGATGTGAATAATGTGGACATGTACTTACTTTTTGCATGGGGCTGATATGTTCTTAATGCTTTATTGTAAAAATAGTTTCTAAAAAATGTGCTGCTATGCGTATAATTTTCTACTTTATAATATTTATTGATGGGCAGTCTTTCAAAGACAATAGAATTTGTAGTTATAAACTTATTTTTAAAAAATCAGCTTCTATGGGTGTGTTTGTTTTCCCATTTGGTTACATGTAAGAAAGGGGTAATAATAATACTTTTATTATTATTTAACATTTTAACCATCATTGTGAAGAAAAGACCGGGCTACATTTTGTGTCAAGTTCTGTGCATTTTTTTGGGAGAAAACTTGCTTAGAAAGAAACTTAACTTAAGAAATATCTTATTATACTGTCAAAGCCTTTCATGCATGTCCTCTCTGCAGGACCCCAAAAATGCTATGTTCCATTAAAAATAATTTTATAAAAATATGTTTTTATTTTCTCTCATAAGCCACTTTTGTAGTCCAGACTTTTCTCCTCATACTTTTATGTTTTTGATATTAATACGGTGATATTCTCTTAATGGTATGAGATACATTTGCATAATGCCCACTGGCCTGTTTGGCATAGCATCAAACAAATAATGAGCAGCTATGTTGCACTCTGCCATTTAAGATAAGCCAGAGCGGGCTGGGCCTTTCATTAAGGGGGCTTTACAGAGATGAGGGCTAAAAGGAAGCGTTTCAGATAAAACGTTAGAACAAATGCGACGCCAGTGTAGAATATGAGAACCATCTTTTTTTATTATTTTTTTTTTATTTTGTACCTCTGGATTTTATACTGGGTGCATTAAATGTCTCTTTCCTCTGCAGGCAGGAGGCAGTTTCAGAAACGGTTGTTCTGTAACTGGACTGGTGGATACAAATGGTCGACAGCGCTCGCCCTCAGGTAAACTTGTAACAAGTATCTGAACAGTTACAGACATTTTAGATATAAGAAGCTGACTTCTTTTTTCTTCTTTTTTTTTAAAATTGAGATGTCTGCTCTCACATTATGTCTGACTGTGTCCTGTTTTCTACTTTGCTGCAGCATCACTCTCGGTGGTTTCGGGGCAGATCGGTTTTATTTGGGCCAGTGGAGAGAGGGCCTGGGCAAACTGTTCAGCTTTGGGGGCCTGGGCATTTGGACTTTGATAGATGTTCTTCTGATAGGGGTCGGCTATGTCGGGCCTGCTGACGGTTCTCTCTACATCTGAAGCGCAGCTCTGTAGACACGGCTGGTTTGTGACCTCTTTTGCTTCACGCTGCTTCCCTCAGAAAAGACTGAAGATCTGCGTTGAGATGCTGTGTTCTTAGCACGTTCTTCTGCCCAAGCTCTCTGCTCAACATGTCTTCATCCCATCTGCTAACAAGAAGGAAGTGTTTTCCTCTTCACACCAGCAACAACTCTACCCACACAAACATCAGATCAATCCCAGTCATTCTGCCTCCGTCTCCTGTTGAGATTCTGCAGATGGAGCTGTGCAGGAGGACGAGGAGCCAGTGATTATGTGTATCCAGTTGGTTTGATTTAACCGGTGGTTAAACCCTGTTGTGCTGACAGACAGCTTCGGTTTCCTGTGGAGCGATGCTTTCTCAGACATCCTGTCACCTTAGAGCACATATTGCTCCTTTATTGCAAAGGAACATGCATCTGAGGGTCAAATGGTAACCATGACTACAGTTGTTGGCTTTTTTTTGTTTGGTTAATTTTGTTTTTTAATGGTAGCACCAGACACAAAAGACAAGTTGAAATGTAGTATTTCTGTAGTATATGGAGAGGAGAATGTATTTTTTTGGGTGTTTTTCTTGACAGGTTTTGCATGTACTCTTATTTTTCCACATGAAGTCAGTGGTACAGGACAGATTTTAAGGACATGGGTCTGAGTGCTAAAAAAAATTATCGTATGACCTCTCGAAGGCTCATTTTTCAATTTAAGTTCATATGTTATATAAATAAAGAAGAGCCAATGGAGGTGAAGGACACAGAAGAAGTATAACCACTGTCATTATTTGCTGGAGCATGTGTTATTTCTGGAAATACACAAAGAATCTAACAGTTTGTGTTTGTTTATGATAAATATTGAAATGCATGTTGCACTTGCAAACTGCAGTTACTTGTGGTTTCCTGTTTTGGAGATATTGGAGATATCCTCAATGTTGTACTGATAGTTTTCCTCAAAGTCAGTATCCTTCTTCACATTGCTTGAATGTGTACTGTAAGAGTTTTATTGGAGACCACCCACTTTATGTAAATATGTGTTCTGTGTTGGGTGCTTTTACTTTTCCCGTTTTGAACTGTACATATGTTCTTTTTGAGTTATGTGAATAAAAAATATGCTGCTAAATTGTCATGAAGTATACCAAAACCCATATTTTTTTTAGTCTAACTGAATTTGATTTACATAATGCCAAATCCAAGCCAAAGAAAAAAAAAAAAACATCTCTAGACGCTTTGAATAAAACCCAACAATTCTACTGGAGTAAGCACTTTCATCTGTTATTTGGAAGCACTTTAAGTAATCACACTTCCCCACTTTATGATGTTGTGGGTGTTTGTAACATTAACTCAATGTGATAGAAAATGAAAAACTGAAGTGGGTAAAAAGTAAAACAAACAAAAAAAAAACTTGACTGAAAAGCAGTAAAATGAACAACGTTAACTTGAGATTTGCACTCATTTTGGGCAAAAACTATTATCTCCTGTTGTTTACCCCTTGGAGGTCACAAAAACATCAATTCATAGAACTTTCACATGACAGGTACTTTATTTCAACGACGAACTAATCTGAGGGCTGTTCTCAGTAAACTCTTATTAGGATATCATTTGCTCTGTTTCTTGACAAAGTCATTTTCATGAATGTGTGTTTCTTTTATTCACATTTTATGCATATTCGGGAGCCAGAGGCCTCTGTTAACCGCAGGCGTGTGACAGGAGGAAGGTCGGCAGGGTAACTGTGGCTAAGGAACACTCCCCAGTACTGTTCGAGGGCTCCTAAGCAAAGCAATAAATTATACCAGACGCGAGTTATAATATTCATCCCAGTGGCTGCTGTTGCACTAAATCATCTCCCAAGTTTCTTCCCCAGAACAGTTTAGTCATACAGACACGCACTCGTGTTGCATCATAGGGACTGAGAAAGAAAAAAAAAAAACAGATTTCCTTTCTAGTAGGTTCTTGGTCTTTCTGTCGACTTATCCAATTGGCTGTTTAACTGGGAGTGTTGTAAATTTTCTCCACCCTATTTCTAGTTCTTCAGTTTTGACACCGCCCACTCACAGTCACTACAGCTGCCACCTACAGACTGATGCAAGTGGATGTCACAATTTCAGAACTGAAGATGAGACTGCTGCTCAAGGGACAGGATTTTTTTTCTCTCTCATTTTCCTTCCAGAAACCTGTAATTTGAACTCAGATTACAAAAGACTGTATTCTTGAATGAAGAGTCTCCCTGCGATTGTGACTGTCCCAGCATCACTTTAGTCTGTCTGTACTGTTAATGTGCGGTTTTTTTTTTTGTTTTGTTTTCATAAACTGACCTCAAAATACAGTACATCATCTGTCAGTGGGCATAATGTTCAGAAATAATGGTTTATATCCATGTAATATGACATTATTATGCAGTGCATTTACGCATATATGCTTTCACATAAATCTACAATAATTATAGGCTGGAATAATTACACACAGGACACAGCATAAACCTGAATATTGCGCACAAACAAGTTGGAGTTCTTTTTATTCCCCTCAATAGATGAAAACAAATTACTGCAGTTTAGAAATATATTTCTGAGAATAGTAGTGTCCACAGTCAAAAACTAAGTAACTCCAGTGAATAACATTTTATTCATATATCAATGATCACTGCCCAATTACTAGTAATGGCCATAATGGTATTTGGTTTTACTATTGTCTCTTTTTGTCATGTTCACATTTGCTTTAAGTATGAAATTACTTTCAACAGTAATTACGTAGAATCTTATCCTATGATAATGGCCCAATTTTTACCAAAGCAGTATCTGTTCTCTCTCGTCTTGGAGATCTGTCAAAGACAGATGCTCTCACGACTTCTTAATTTTGAATTGCTAATTGTGCAAAATGGAGGAGAACAAAAGTTTATTCATCTCTCCCTTACGCAATCCCACTTAGTCCCGTCACGTCTTTGGGTTCTGAAGCGTGGGCTCTGACCCTCAGCATCCAACACCGCCTCACAGATTGCGTCCACCCATTATGCTCACTCCTACAGGAGCCAGTTTATCTAACAAGCAGCGAACACAAAGCTGCCACCACATGATTTTCAAAGTCCAACAGCTCCAACACTGTACTCCTCTCACACATTTGGATAGTCGCTAAGGAGAATTTCATACCACCTGAGGACATGGCACAAATTTACAGTGCATATAAAAAGTATTTATCACCCTTTATATTTTGTTTTGCAACACTGAGTCACAATGGAGCAATTTTCATGCTAATCAAAAAAGGGGGCCATTGCTGAAATGAAAAAGCCTCAAATTATCTGAAATGAAACAAAATAACTGACCAAGTTTTAACCCTGTTTTGCATTACATAAAATCTATTGTTCGCAGTTGCATTGTAATCCAGCTGTGAGTAATTTTCAGTTTCATGTACATGTGCAATGACCAGATAGAGTGGTCAATGAGAAGAGGGACATTCAGGGTAAATTAGAGCTACTCTAGCAATTAAAAACAGATTGTGCTGTGAGCATACCTCTATGTAGTAGCCCCTGAAAAGCTGAGTTCAACTTAAAATCCAAGAGAAGAGAAATAAAAATGAATAAAAGCTACAAACCACATGAAGTCTAGAATTCATTTTCCAGCAAAACAGCTTTGCTTGGGCCAGCTTTAAGCTGTTCTTCAGAGACAATTACACTATCCAATACTCATCCAATCCAAACCTCAATTCAACTGAAAAGCTGTGGTGAAATTGCAGTTTTGCCACCTGGAACTCAGATGAATAGGTTAGGCAATACTGACCTGCAAATCCACATGTGCAGACTGAAGCACATGACTGCTACACATTTGATAAATACGCGCCAAGTGAGTCAGTTGACTTCAGCATCAAGCGCGACACCTCACTGAGGTGTTACCCTCGTCAAATTTGTTTTTGCCTTTATGTGTAGTAAATCACCAGTCTGCATCAGTGCAGTCCACTGCCAACATACACACACACAGTGTAGGAGTGCACCGACAGCCACCACGCCAACACCACCGATCATTACATTTTGACAGTAATAAAATATAAAATAAAAGTCAAGTCAGTTGCATTTTCAGTGATTTATTTGTACAATAGTAATTTCAATGTACAAATACCCCAGCTCAAATGTAAAGGCAAGAGCATAAGAGCATCTACTCTGCCTGACCTGAACATCCCCTCAAACCTCAGTGAGCTTAGACTGATGAAATCATGTCCAGAAAAAAATAAAATTAAAAAAAGGCTTAAAAAAAATAAATAATGCGGCTACTTGCCAAACACATAAGGGGCTTGAACAGACCCCTACCAAGTGCCAAAGCATACTGAAAACGAAAAATAAAACCTCAAAGCAAAACAATGTCAAACCTTTATAGCAATGGGGCGATTATGGCCTCAGCTTGAATAATCAAAATGGAATTCACATTTGACAAGAAACAAAAGGCAGATGGTGATATCGCTATCAAGTCCATGTGCCTATGCCACATTTATACACCATTCAGACAATGTTGCAAGCTTTTACACAGTAGACAGGACACTTAAGGTAAAATTTCTTCTCTAGCTCGCCCAAATCAGAACAAGTGTAGATG
Organism: Arrhamphus sclerolepis; assembly: GCA_037176975.1. Lineage (NCBI taxonomy): Eukaryota > Metazoa > Chordata > Actinopteri > Beloniformes > Hemiramphidae > Arrhamphus > Arrhamphus sclerolepis. Next base: position 18,233,389 of record JBAMYA010000018.1, on the reverse strand, counting down.
TAAAGGAGGCAACATGGTCCACTTCAATGGTGTATGTAGCTCTCTCAAAGCCATATCAGTTTACATTCACTCAAATTTCCATTAGTAATTCCCTTATGTTACCATGGTAACGCAAAATGTCGTATAAAAATATAACAAAGACTGAAAACTGATACACTCAACAAAAATATATCTACACAGTCTCATGTTTGGAGGGGTGGGGGGGCCAAGCAACATGATCAAGAACAGCTCCAGTTTCCAATAGATCATTTTTTTTTGTTTCTGGGGACAGGAAATGCTCAACAGTGTGCCACATGTCAAGTCTGAGTGGCAGCAGTCTTTCCTCTCTCAGCAACAGCAACACCATGAAAACCACGAGTTCCATCAGGACCCCTTGGCAGCCTCATTACTCCTGGTGGCAGTCCATCGGCGTTCTGGATCTTTCTACCCAGCATGGGGCTGCCGACCGGGCTGCTCTCCTGAGATGCCACCTGCTTGCGCCGCTGAACCCATGGGCTCCCTGAAGGGGTGAGGCTACTGTCTGAGGAGTAGTCTGCCCAGCGACGGCCAGGCTCAGGGCTCAGTCTACCCTCGCTGACTAAGGGAGACTTGTGGGGATGAGGAGATTTGCGCTGAGGGCACGGGCTGGCACGCGGGCTGGACCAGGGACTGTTGCGGGGGGACATCCCAGGACTTAGGTGATTGTTCTGGAAGCTTATACCGGCGGTGGTGGGGCTGAGCTTGTTGCAGGACAGGGACTTTCTGGCCAGCCTGGGTGATGTAGGGGTGCTTTCCGTTTCTGAGGAGCTGCAAGCAGAGTCATCTCCATGATACTGGAGCTCCCTTACTCTGCTGTTAAGAGAGCGGCTTTTGCGCATCCCTCCCTCCTCACGAGGTCGTTCTTTCGGTACCTTCTTTTTGGGTGGCTTGGTTCCAATCAGGACCACTTTTAGTCCCAGTGAACCGGTTCCTCCATCCTCGCTCCCCACAGCTTCATTGGCTTTAACAGCAGCTTCCACCTCCTCAAACTCCACGATGGCACATTCTTCAGTCCCCAGCTGAGGGTAGCGTCCACTCAGCCTCTTCAGGTCTGCTGGCAGGTCCTTCCCCGGCTTGAGGACTCTGACAGAAGCAATGGCACCGTATGTTCCAAATGCTTTTAGCAACAGTTTCATTAGCTGCTCCTGCTGAGTGGCTCCTCCTTCCCCATTGCCATTATCCTTGGTGAGAGCAGCCAGCTCAGGCCACCTCTGCAAATCACTCAACAGCAGCATGCGGCTGGGCAACGACTCGCTGGCAAAGACCGGCACTGCAGATTTACGCCGCACCTTACGCCCCTCATCATTCAGCTCAAGAATCTTCGAGTGCTTCAAGGCATAAGCAGTTGTCCTCCAGTCACGAGTCAAGTGCTTCACCTGCAATGAGACAAGTGTGTCAACATGGCGACATATGGAGCTTTAAGAAGTTAAGCTTAAATCCCCCCCATCCCCTAAGTGAATGGAGGATTCAGGAGTACCGCTTGCCTTTTCCAACAACCCTCTTACATCATCTGAACTCATTATGAAAGATTCTAAGAAGGGCCAAACATTTCTGGTTTCATTTGGTCATCTGTATATTGCACTGTGCTGTTGGGCTCATTTCTAATAATTTAATAAACAGCATGTTTTAACAGATTTGTCATTGTGGCATAAATAGATTAAATAATAAACCAACAAATTTCCATGTATGAGCCTCAAGTAGCACCTGCTGTTGTGAATCAATGTGAGAAAACCGTTCAGCAGCAACAGCTAGTCATGCAGACACTAATAATTGCTGCTCTAATCTCAAGAGCCTTCATGTCGACAGGAATTGGAATGATTAAAAGGTTTATCCAGGTTCCAATCTGAACAACTTAACAGAATTGCTTCAATTTGTCTTTTTTTTTTAAATCAGTATTCAAATATCACAGGTTCAGTTGTTACAGGACACTATACTCAGCTCAGGTTAGTATCATTAAAAACACAATGTGACTCCAGTGAAGTGTTCAGCATGTGGCATGTACTATTTTAGCTTGTTAAAGCATAGCTTTGTGTGCAATTTGCCTTGCAAGTTGGCTACCAAAATGATTTCTAGCCATGTTTCTACACTATGCCCATGCGATCTGCAGCCATGGTTACCTTTTTGAAGGAGGTGAGCAACTTGACGCTAACAAACCCGAGCTTATTGCGTCTGACATGTTTAAGCAGGAATGCATCGTGTTCCAGGTTCTCGTCCGACAGGTAGTACTCAATCTGAGCCACCAGTTTCTGGATGAGCTCTGGATCTGGGGGCTGCCAGCTCTCCTCCTCCACCTCCCCTCCACTGGTGCCTGCACCGCTGTGTGTAGGAAGACAACATGGATCATGAGCAGAGACTTCTCCAGAACAGGGAGGGGAAGGAAAAAAAAAAAAAAAAAAAAAGCTGAATGTTTCATACTCTAAACCGCCAACTGTTACAACTATCGCAGATTTTACTCATTAATACAATAAGCCAGAGGCTTACAAGTTGTTGGCAGAGACGCAGCCTCATTCTGCCATTTCCTTACGCATCACGATTGACCGTTTGCTTCCCTCCTTTCAGATTTTCCTTGCAGCTGTCAACAAACCGAGTCTGCAGCCACAGTCACTATGCCTCAGTGCCAGACCTTGCGTCCAACAAGTCCTGAAACCATCAAGACCTCTCCATCTGAAGGGTGCCAAGTCCAAGCACACACTCCCACTAAGAATAAGGTGGTTCACCACATCAACACCACAGTTAAAACAATGCACATCTGAGGCCTTCCATCCTCAAAGTTGAAGCCGTGAAGCAGTGCAGTCGGGCAGCCTTGCAGACTGGGAGTGAGGGTCTGAATGAAATTTGTGGATGACTCATCACCTCCTCCCTTGCACACCCTCCTCCACCAACAGCTTTCCAGCCACTGACCACACAGCTGGCATGAACCCACATCATCCCTGGGAGGTCAGACACAACCAGGAGGCACTCAAGAAAATGGCTTAATGTGAACCCAGACACACACAAGCAAGGTTAAAGGGGCAAATTAATGAAAAAGCAGATGCTTTGACATTTTCTTTAAAAAGCATGTCGATTAAGTTTGCCTCCAAGTGGTCCAATACAGTCTCAGAAAGGAATGAATGAGGGAATCAGGCGAAAGTTTCTCAGCTTCTCTTCTAATCCACGTGCGTGGCGAGAGAGCGAGAAAAATCCTGCGAGATGTAACATCATGCCAATAAGGTGTGACCTACAACTAAAACAAACGCTTGGCGTGGAAACAAGTCTCTCTTTCCTCGGCCTTTCTATCACTGAGTCACTCTTTGCGCACGTAGTCGGAGTAGGGACCTTATGGGCCAGAGGATAAAAATAGCAGCCATGACGCAGGGGGAATTAGATTAAAGTGAAGGTGCCGTCCTCAGTCCGCCTCAGGTGTCTGGTTTTACAGTTCTGTTGCCGCATACAGGTGGTTAAACACTTCCCACCCAAACCATAATTATATCTCGGAAAGCCTGTCTGATGACACGCTCCATGGATGCCAGCATCCACCGTCATCCTCCTTTGTAATGTTGTTCATTGTCATTTGTTGAGATACACCTGTCGGAATGTCTGTTCCTCTTTTGTGTCCCCGCACTGTTCTCCGCAGCTGGTAGACTATGATAGCAGAGAGAAACTAAAGCCCACAGAGACGAGGCTGCTGTCACTTCACCGGCTGGTGTTAAGTAGCAATCAAGAGGCAGTGGGCTGAAAAGCACCACAGAGGAGGGCAAGTTTATTTCACCTTATGCTCTAATTAATCTCGGTTTTGGGGGAGAAAATGTAGGTTCAATAAAGAAAGTGATTACACTGGATAATATTTACTTGAATGGTCGTCCAAGAAGTTAAAAAAAGTGGCAAATAACTCACCTTGATTTGTCATGTCTTCCGATTTCGTCCTCGCTACAGCTGGCTCCGAGGAAATCAATATTACTGGACGACACGTCCTCCGGCTCCTCGTCCTCTGCCGCCTGGATGGCCACCGTTATGGTCACCGTGCCCATCTCCTGCGAGAGCTGGTCCACGGTGATGACCTCATCTATGCCCTGGTCCGTGGACGCATCTGAGGCGCACTCCGCTGGGTTCAGATCGGGACTCCCCGCGGACCCGCTCATATTCCTCGGACGAGTCAGGGTGGTCCCGCCTGGTCCCTTCCAGTCTTCGGACTCGGCGGCAGCAGCGGCAGCAGCAGCAGCGCCTCCTTGGAAGCCTCTAATCTGGCTCGACTCGAAGGCACGCACGGGATACGGGGTGCGCAAAGCTGCTCGACGCTTCTTCGTGCACCAGAGATGGCGGAGGAAGACCCAGGGGGCTCCGAAGACGCGCTCCACGGCTCGCCAGAGACCCCCGATCCAAATCCGACCCGGCGGAGGGCCCTGAGGAGCAGCGGGGTTTGTAGCAGCCAGCGAGACGCAGCCTGGACCCGGAGAGACAGACGGGCTGGAGCCTCCGTGTGCTTCTACTGCCGCCGCCGCCGCTGCTGCTGCTACTTCCTCATATGTAAGAGGCTTTCTGCTTTTGAAACGAGCTCTGGGATTGGGCAGCGGCTGCGTCTCTTCGCAGTCATTCCCAACCCACAAGCAAAAGCTGACACAAAGCCAAGAAGGAGGCAGGAGGAAGGAGAGGCAGCGCATGAAGGCGTTCACCAAAGCATGCATTCTTCTTCTTTTTGTCTTTCACATATACACACACACACACTATGTGTCTGGGAAGACCCGAGGGCCCCATTTGTGTGTGTCTAAGTAGGGGAGCAAATTCACGTGTTCATTTCTAATTGGGAAATTGCCTGCCCAAGGACGACCCTCCACTAACACCTCTAATTGGATAATAGGCTTTCAGCGTCTGATGGCGTTCAGGAGGCCTACCTGAACGGAGGTTTAGACGCAATTTCTAGTTATTTAGGCTATGACAGTCAAACCACAGACCACCAGAGAGATTTCAAAAGTCCAACTTAATGTGAAAGCACCCCGAGTGTCCTATTGATTTTTAGCTCAAACACGAGGTGCTTTCAGGATTTACTTTGAAGAATTGGTTACACTGGCTTTTAAAAATACCGAGGCCCAGTGAACATCTCACCAGAACTGACAAAAAAGTAAAACGACATTGTCTGCTTGTGTTTTTTTGTTCTGATTTCCACGTATTTTTTGTTTTCAAAATACCCCCCACACACACACAGGATGGCGAATAAAATATATTTTCTCCTCCCCACTGGCAAGCGAGCTCACAGCTGGTGGGCAGCCTGACTCATTTTGTGCACCACATGCCATACAGAGCTCCAATCTAATGCAACAAGAGCATGGAGAGGGGGGAAGGCAATGCCAGCACATAATCAGAAGGCTTTTAGTCGCTTATCACATACTTATCCTCTCAGACCAAGTGACAGGCCTGCCAGCTTGTTTGAAGACTTTTCTAGCATCTCTTGTCAGGCTTTGGTTATATTTTGATTGATTGAATAATTGTTAACCAGCAGAGCATGAAGATTGTTGTGAAATGCTTAAAGGGAAGTAAAACAGCACCGTCACCATAACACTGTACATACAGATGTAAATAAACCTGCAGGTCACTTCCTCTTTTCAGGGAATATTGTCCCAGAGTGGTGCAGAATGTTTACCCTCACTTCTCATCCAAACATCTGTTCACAGTAAGTTCAGAAAATGTGCAGAAGTTTTTGACTGAGAGACATGTCTCCTTTAATTACTCACTCTTCAGTTCTCCTATTTTCTTCTTAAAATAAAATTTAAACAGTTCAAGAGCAATGAATAGCTAGAAAAGGTATAAAGGTAACTCCCAGAGGTTAAAAAAGGTAGTTACCAAGAACTGGAAAAATTAATGTTCATTTCAGTGTCATACAATTTTTTTTCTTCGTTTTTTTAAGGAAACAAAGCAAAGCAGCTTCCAAGTTCCACACATTTATGGGAACTTCTGCAACAAAGTTGGAAAGAACTTTCTGAAGAATATTTGATTTCCATTGTAGGAAGAATCCCACGAGTGTGTTCAGCTGTTCTAGATACCAAAGGTGTAAGAAACTTACTTTCAATAAGAAGATGACAGGATGTTCCGTGTTATAAAGCTGTTGCACCACAGGGGATTGTCATTACTTTTATTGACGTAAAAGACAAAGACTGTGTTTCCATCTTTGGTTGTTGCATTCTGAAATTCTTTCTCTGAACATTTTTTTGCCGCCTTACGTTGTTAATTTTTGCACTCTGAGAGGAATCTCCAAATCACAGTTCTCCTAGGTTCCTCTTATAAGTTCCATTTTCTTTCCCCTCCTTTATTTTCTTTGGAGGGGCCTCTTTCTTCTGCATCTTAAGAGCAAAACCTCTTTGACAGACAGTATATGGAGCTTTTCAAGTGTATTTATTTTCTCTTTTATATATTGGATGACATTTGAACTCCCTTTTAGACATGTATGACATAAATTTAGACGAATGAACTTAAATTCTTGACCAAACTGGATTACAAGTGAAATATGAAAACCTAGTTCCAGTTGTGCGGTACAGTATAAGTGCAAAAGGGACTACCACTCAAAATTGCTCAACAGCTATGTCATTATACTGTGGATTCCTAATTACTTTGGTGACACCCTTTTTCTTACATCACATGTCTAATTGTGAGTGAAGTATCTAAAAACTACAAAACTTTAAGATTATGTTCAATTTTGGGGGTTACGGCCAGTGACTTATGAAACTGCTAACACTTTCATCGGTTTATAACTGTAATCTTAAGTTAAGATGCATAAAATCAGCATGTTAGTCCTAGAGACAGCCCAAAGGCTCTGTAAAAGTCGAATTTACGATAGAGGTGTTGTATTGGACAGCATTAAAATCCACTAAAATGGTTGCTGAATGTTGCTGTCACAGAGAGATGGAAAAGCATCATGCCAGCATTGTGCTAATACCTGCTTGTGAAATAAAACCAGTGAATATAATGCAGCCAAAACTGAACAATTTTCAACAAGATGTTAATTGATGATAAATGAATGAGTGCGTAGTAGCATATTAACATTTGGTTGCTAGAAAATTAAAATTGATTATCCAATTTTCATGCTGTTAGGTAAAAATCTATCCACCAAAATGCAGCCAGTGAAGAACACCAGATTGATCGGGTTCAGGAAGAACTGACTAAATGATTTAAATTTCTGTGAGGCTCAGGCTGTAACCATTCAGAGCTTTCAGATTAAGAACTTCATATGAGCATCTGTCTTATGAGGAGCACGCCCAGCTTCATGCAACATACCAAATCCACATTTCCACTAAAATGAGACTCATCAAATTTATATGACCTTCATGTTCCTAGATTGCTGATGTAGCTGTTCTGCATTTCTGCCTTAATTGTTTTTGTAAGCCTCAGGTAAACACTAGAGATAACACAACATGGGAGCAGACATGAGGTGCAGTAGAAAATTACAAAAAAAAAAACCAGTAAAAATTTGAAAATTAATTCAGTATTTCAAACAGATGTTTAGATTACTGGTATGGTGTAAGAAATTTGGGCTCTGTGCAAAATTAAAATGAAAACAAAATTCAATGATTTGAAAATCTGATAAATCCATATTTTATTCCCTATAGAACATAAAAAAATCAAAACATATCAGATGTTGAAACTGAGATATTTTATCATTTCATGGAAATTATTAGCTTAGCACTTGGTAATGAGTTGTCGAGTGATTTATTTTCTATCAGACTGTGATATGGCACAAATCCTGTGAACTGCTGTAGGAAAACAAAATGCTTCATTTCTGGCATAAAAATCGACAGCACATTCTCTCCCTTATGTTTCCATCATTTCAGAGGACTGTACACTGATTTCTGTTTATTTCTTGGATATTTATTATAACCATAATTGCGTATTAAACAGATCCTCATCATGACCTTTAAACCTTTAAAGCCCTTGGGCTAACAACAAGCCTCACGGTGTGGCTGTAAAAATAAATTCTTGCCCTTGCAGTATGTATGTAAGCGAACATGCAGTCCCTGGCAGAAGCAGCAGAAATCTGTTCCACTTTTTTTAAACACACTTGCATGCTTCAGTTCAGTTCAGTAATAGCCTGCTTTATTAATGCTCAAAGGGAACTTATATGTTGCAGTAAGTGTCATTATTTAAGTTTCCTCAAAGTGTTACTGTAAATGGTTATGGCAGTGGCAAAGGAAGGATCCCCTGTAGCAAATCTGAACAAAAAACTCTGACTACAGACATTCTGAATCACTGTGTTGTGAAGTGATCATTGAATTTTTCAATTTATGGAGCATCCTTCCTTGTACGATCAGCTATAGATTCACCTCAACAGCCCCCAGAACTGATATGACAGACATATGCAACAGATATGCAACATCTGGCCACAAACATGGAAGGACCTAAACCTCCTTAAGAAGTAAAGTCTGCTCGGTCCCTTCTGATGAACAGCATCAGTGTTGCGTCTACGGTCCAGTCTGTTGTCCAGGTGAACAACAAGGTATTTATACTCCTCCACCACCTCCACTTCTTGGAAAGGTATTGTCCAGACTTGCAGCTCTCTGATCCTCCTTCTGCTTGAAGCGTGTGATTTTCTTCATCCCTGACCACAAGTTATACTTTGTTCTGCTGGACCTTGCTCTCCAGTTTTCCCTGTGCGCCTCCTTGCTGTCTCTAATCTGGACTTTTATGAATAAAGTCGCTGTTAAAAATCTACATTTCCTCTATCAGTGATGGTGCTGATAGTACACAATACATATATTTATATATATATATGATGGAAAATAAACAACAATAAAAATTTTCATTTTCATTTTCAAATATGTATCTTGGTTTACATAAGTGTCAAATGGCACATATGTACATTTTTGGTCACACAATATTACTACATAGTTTCAGTGATAGAGTTGTAAAAAAAAATAAGATGATATATACTCTGCTCCAGTGGCATGGACATATGAGATAAAAGATAAAACGTGACAAGAAGCATAATGGCATCTTTAATTGGCTCTGAGTCTGTTTTGTTAAGCTTCTGAGATATATGAAGCTTATCTGCAAAAATCTATGCATATACAGCAGGAATTTACATTTTACCTAATTAATATGTCTTGTCGCTCAAACAGTTGATGATCACCTCCCATCATATGTGTCAGCCGTTGCTTCATGAATAGACAGTGACAGGCAGTATGTGGGATGTCCCTTTGATGGAGCAGCACTTGTCTTTCTCAGCAACTGCTTATTATTGCCAGAGTAAAAAGGCTGAAAATACACTGAACAATTCATTTGATCACATTTGGTGCTCTGGGGTTCTTCTGTTTGTCACCTGGGTTACTGTATATTTACAGGAAATACAAGAGTGTCCTAACTGTAGATAAAAACCATTAAAGAGATTATAAAGAACTTTCAGCTACATCATATGTCTCAGGGATTGCTTTAAATGCTTTGATGATTAAAAAAAATAATCATAAAGAGCATCTTGACAGGTAGTGCCAATTAATTTGAATAATCTCAAAGTTCTATAAACACACTTGAAGACTTCCATCTGTGACAAACATACTGCTTAAAAGTCATTTTTATGAATGTATTCAAGAACAGATGGATCACAATCTCCCATTTAAATGGAAAAAAAAAATCTCATTGTACATTTTAAGTTATATTGTATTGGAGTCTTATCACGAGGATGAATCAGCCCTCCAAGAAATTTCAAAAGTGCAGATGACTCACCCTCGTGGCTTATTGTCACGTCTGAATATAACTGTACCTCGTCTTTTTTAGTGGTTAATTACATCTACATTTAGAAAAGGCTTCAGTCAGTGTCTTTGTGGTCAGTGTTCCAGTAATTCCTTTGCTCAGCACAGCATGCATTTTATCTGGAGAACCAAATTATCTCTGGAGAATAATATTATGACCAGAATTCATTTTTTTCTGAATGTGATGTGTGACCAGTTGTTACATAAAAGGCAGCATTTTTCCCATTTATTGCTGACACACTAGAAAACATATACTGTTAGTGTTTCTCATGCAGGCCTCTGTTATGTTATGTCAGAGCATGACTTATTTACTGTGCTTTCTCTGAGACAAGTGTACTTCTTTAGGTCATGTGTGATTGGCTGAAATCTACCTTTGTCCTGTTTAACTGAAAACCATCATTGGTGTGATGTAAAATGCTAACAAGCCTCTGTGCTTTGTAAACATGTACAATCTGATAACATCCAGTGGGACCCCGCTGAACCTAGTTTTGTTTACTGGATACTTTACCTGATAAACAACCCACCACTATAGACTAAAATGACCGTTCATTCAGCCAGAATTGTGTAACATGTTAAGACAATGATTCAACCATAAGAGAATGTTAGGAGAATGAGTTTTTAGCTCCACTAACATTTATCAACATAAGTTTTTGGCCTGAGATATATTAAGCATTCTCAGTAGGAGTTAAAGGATTAAAAAAAATAAAGTATAAATATTAATGCTCTGTCTCAATATCTACAGTGAAGCAGTTTCAAATGCAGCTGTTCACAATGGCTATTGTTCTTAATCATAAATTTCTAAAATTTGGAACAGAGTGATATTTATCATTGTATAGCATCTTCTCCTCTTTTAACAACTGTCTGTAAATGTCTGAGAAGTGAGTTATAGGAGATGAATGTTGTCCCATTCCCATTCATCTGCCTGATGCAGGATTCTATTTGCTCAACACTCCTTGGCCTTCATTTCTGGATTATTTTTTGCTTTTTGATGCTCCAACTTTTCTGTTGTGAAAGGTCTGGACTGCAGGGAGGCCAGTTCAGCACCAAGACTTCTCCTGCGAAGTCATGCTGTTGTGGTGGATGTAGTATGTGGTTTAACACTGACTTGCTGAAATATGCAAGGCCTTTCCTGAAGAATACATCTGGATGGGAGCATATGTAGCTCTAAAGACTCTACATACTCTTCAGCAGTGATGGTGCCTTTTCAGATGTGGAAGCTGCCCACACCATAGACGCTAATGCAACTTCATACCATCAGAGATGCAGGCTTTTTAACTTTTCACTGATAACAAGCTGGATAGTTCCTCCCCTCTTAAGTCTGCAGCACATGGCGTCTATGGATTCCAAAACAATTAAATATTTAGATTTATCTAACCACAGAATAGTTTTCTCTTTTGCCTCAGAACATTTTAGATGAGCTTTGCCCAGAGGAAATGGAAGCATTTCTGGACTGTGTTCACATATGGCTTTGTCTTTGCATGATAGCTTTAACTTGTGTTTACAAACAGTAATTTCTGGAAGTGTTCCTATGTCCATGCAGTGATGTCCAGTAAAGAATGATGCATGTTTTTAAATGCAGTGCTACTGGAGGCCGGAGGCTCACCCACATTTAGGTTTCACCTTTGACACATCTCATGATTCTCTGTCATCTTTTGATGATATTATGATCTGTAGTTGGTGGGATCTTCAAACTTCAAACGCAATTTTACAAATGTCGCAGTTTCACAGTGTTTTTTTTTTCTTTTGGAAATGAAATATGAGTCTATGAAATTTGTAAATAATTGCATTGTGTTCTTATTTACGTTTTACACAGCACTCTAACTTTTTCTTTTTGGTACTGGAGTGGTAGTTATCTTCAGAAATACCTAAAACAATAACCTCTTGGGCTACAATCCAACTCTGGGAGAGTCTTTAGTTTCCCTAACTTTCTCTAAAAGTTAATTTATGATTTGTGTAAATCTAACTTCAGCAGACCACGGGATAACGATGGTTGAACCTTTTGTGTTCAACTATTAATTACTCCATTTTGACTATCGATATATGTTTTTTCTTTCAAATTATCTGTGAAATAAGAACAGAGAAGACTAAAATACCAACTTCGTACAAGGCAACCCAACAATACAACAGTATACTTGTTTCCCCACGGAGGACTTTTAAGTGACACGAGAAGTCAGCGTAACTTAGCAACCCTGTCGTTGCCATGGTAACCACTCAGCCCCCGAGGAAGTTTGTAGTATCTGCTAAAGTAGAGACGGGCATTGGTTTTAAGTAGTTTAGTCTGTATATTTAACTGTGAAATAGGCACAAATACTAAAATACTGCTCTTCGTTTTGTTTCCTCGTCCAAGGGAGGCTAAACTTGTTTACGTTTACGTTTGGTAGTTTGAGTCGGCGTTGAGTGAGGGGTAAAGCCATGCGCTCTAACAAACACAACACCAGCTTCAGTGATAGATGGGATTTTCTGACCCCTAAGGTAAGTACACCCCGCGCCGCTTTATTTTCACAATTTAAATTGTAAACAAACCCGAAATGAGTGCGAGTTCAGGGACATGGTCGTACATACTTGAACATTTTTATTTGCATTATGTTATTAAGTGCGGTTTTCTGTAGATCAGTAGCTGCAAGTTGCACCTTGCAACTGTCAAGTCACCAGTTCCGGGGAGAGGGCAAACAACGGTGAGTCTCTGATAAACATACTGGAAGAACTGAAACATTCAGTTCCTTATACAGTGTTTAAATCCTCTCTTAAAACTTATTCTCTTTGGTTTTTACCTGACTTCGAGACAATGGTTTTATAGTAATTAATTTGTGGCAGGCCGACCAACTCTTGTAGCTTAATTTTTTTTTTTTGTTTGTTGTTGTGTTGTTTTTTTTTCCAGGCAGGCTGATCTTGTTCTTAAGTCAAAAATTTTCTTTTGCTTTGTCGCCTATTTTTGAGATATTGACTTTTATTTTTCCTAATTGTAAATCGCTTCAGTTTCTTCTTCTTCTTTGGTTTTGTTTTGTTTTAATTATTTTGGTGTCCATCACTTTGGCCAACTGCGTTGATTTTACAGTGCTTTATAAATAAAACTGAGTTGAGTTCCTGGCAGATTATATTGACATGAACAAAGAACATTCATTTTCATAAAAAAATTAAACCTTCAGAAATCACCAGAGTTAATGGACGGCAATAAAATTAAGCCTTTACATTGTGAGATAATGTATGCCAGACAGAATAACCGCCATCTTTTTTTAACTGATTTAAATTAGTCTGAAGGGAAATGTGACCTGCCTAAACAGGTGTAGGTACTAGTATGCTGCTGGGTTGTTTGCTGCTTCTGTTGTTGAGGAAACTAAGTATTAAAGGAATGATAAAATCAGAGGGCATTTATAGCAAAACATTTCATCCAGCAGAAAACAGCATTAATGATGAAGGTCTTGAGTCTTTCAGCCATCTACAATGGTACACACACAGTGAGAACTATTGAAAAGAAAAAGATAGACATTTCTTTTTTTAAACTGGGTAGTAATGAGCCCTGACCCAACTCCAATTGAAAGCCTTTACGGAGACTTAAAATACACCACTGCAAAAATAACTCCTGCTAATCAGAAGCTCAGTGGTCCAGTTGAATAAAACAAGCAGCAGAAGGCTGCAAAATGTTTCTCGGTAGACACAAGAAACCTTTAAAAGGAGTACTTGTTGCAATGTTTACTTTATTTAATAGTTTTATTTACATTTATTCCTGATGATAGTCTGAATTATGTTCTTTTAGTTCAGAGCTGTCAGAATCACTTGCTTATTTTTCATTGTGTGACTCACTTAAAGAGTTTTTACTTTTTTACAGAGTGATTTTAAAGAGTATTTAAATGACACAAACATCAACACCATCTATTTGAATCCAGGTAAGCAACACCCATTTCACCTATTCACTATACCATTGGTTGCCTAAGACAACTTTTGCATCTCTACATTTTGTGTTTGTTGTACATCCGTCAATAGCTGGAAATGCAAGGAATCTGACGTTCTGTTTGCACATCTTGTCCCTCTATACAATGTCATCTGTAGAAAACAGGTTACATGCCTGCATCTGTACCAGAGTTTCCAGTGATAACTGTGTAGATTTTCCTGTTACAAGCCTAGTCCCAGTGGCAGGTGGTGCTCCAGTTTCAAAGACTGTGCATGAAGCTAGAGAAAAAAGAAGGAAGCCAACACACAGTGCAGGGGACATCTTTTGCATTGTTGCCTCAAAAAGCCCCAAGCAAGCTGGTATGTGGAAATGATGCATCTAATGAAGTGGCTTTTTATGTATTTTTTTAAATTCATAATTTTAAATGGTCTCCATTGTTATGCATTGGACTTGGGTGTTGCATTTTGCTCAAATTCACTTTTTAATATCTGCAGGGTATAATCACAATGCTGCATCAGCTTCCCTTCTCACACAGTTGCAGTTCGCTCCCAAGTTTCAACGAATGGACTTACACAGGTATTCTTTTGTGTCTTATTCCTTTTCCAACACATGCAAAGTGTATCTAGTGTAGTAAAGAACATGTGGTTGTAGCTGAAAGATGAAAACTGTAAAGTTAATAAATGATCAACATTTCATATCTCAGTAGTTCTATTTTTCAAATGATTGTCCCGTAGCTGTCATTACTGAGTTTAATAAGCTCAGTATGACCTTCTTATTACATGTAGAGGGAATTATGAGACTTGTCAACTCAGTTGGCAGATATTTCAGATTGCCACCAGGGAGCAGCAAAGTCTCTTTTAATATCCACCTCTTGTCTCTCAGGAGTCTGGTGCACAAAGCACTGTTGGTTACCAAGGAGAGCAGACGTCACCACCCAGGTAGTAAATGCAAG
>JBAMYA010000018.1:18191972-18218723 GCA_037176975.1 Arrhamphus sclerolepis | reverse complement strand
GAAAGAAAGAAAGAAAGAAAGAAAGAAAGAAAGAAAGAAAGAAAGAAAGAAAGAAAGAAAGAAAGAAAGAAAATAAATCATTGCATCATATCATTAAACCTGAAACAACTCATTGCATCAATAACCTTAATTCATCAGTCTCTGATTTCCAGTAGGCAATGTCATACTCTTCGAAGCCTGTAACGCATATCCACTTCAATATGGAATTTACTTTTTTTTCACATTTTACTGGGTAAAATGTTAACGCAGGGATTTGTCAGGGGAATGTGAGGTTTCCCTTCTTAGCGGTCATTTACCGTTCTGTCATTTCAGTGTTACTGAGGAGGAGTACATCGTGTTGCAAGACCACATGTGTTCCCAGGGATGTTCATGGATTTTTAAACTGGACAGTGCAAAACTAAATACTGCACACATTAAATTTGGCATGGTTGAGGAAGAAGAGAGTCTGGGTTCTGGACTGGCCTGCCTTCAGTCCTGACCTGTCCCTATTAAAAAATTGTGTAGTATGACGACAAATGTACCTGCACGGTTGGACATGTGCCTTCAGGATGAGCTGATGAGCATCATCACTTGGCACCTGAGTGACAGGCTTGTTTCCTGTGGCCCTTTCCTCTGCCCTGATTTCCCCTCTACATTCAATAAAGGCCACTACAGTCACAAGTCTTGAAAAAAAAAAGAAAAAGTAAAGTAGCTGATGCCTTGAAAACTTGCAAAAATGAGATGAACTTAATTTGCAACCAGAACACTCAGCCTCTTCCTTCTAACCTCCAACAACATCTACACTTCCAGAACACATAAACCATAAACCATAAACCATACGCAACGCGTTAAAAGTAAAAGGACATTTATCTGTCCAACAGAAACATTTATCTGTCCAACAGAAATACAGCCACCATGGCATCAGTCTTCGGTGAATCTGTTCCTTTAATTGTCACCACTGAGGAAAAGCCCCACCAGTGTTTCCTCCCCTTTTAGTTCTTGCAGAACCCTACATTTTCTTTTTTTGACCCACACCGGTTGTTCTCAGCCAGTGAGCTTGTTTGTGAGTCTTTAGTGTGCTCAACTACAACACTGCTCACAAGCACCGAGTACACTTGAAGTGAGGAGACATAATGTCCATGAAAAAAGCTGCGAAAGCCTGATTGATTAGCAGAAAGTACAACAAATCATTTCCCTCATTCCAGGTTTCATTTATAGCGGCTCAGCTTCCAGAGGTGATAGGTGCTGTTCATATTCATCTCAGAATCCTTTTTCAGTTATTTATTATTGAAATGTAAAAACAGTTTTAGAGCATAAAAATGAAAAATGATCACCTACTCCACCTTTAGAAATGGCAGCATTACAAAGCAATAAAAGCTTTACTGCCAGTCTCATTTTTTGTTTTGTTGAAATGCAAAAACATTAACAAATGAAATTTTTATAAATATCCTGCGCTGTATACTATAAAACATTAACAAACAAAAGTCAAACAAAATTTAAGAATCCCAAAGCATTTTTATGTGAATTTTTTTCCTTCTCTTTTCCATACAAGTTTTTTATTTATTTATATATATATATATATATTTATTTATATCATACTAAAGCTCAGAGCAGGAGGAAAATGTCAACTAAGATGAGGACCTCGATACGTGAGCCAGGTCAGAGTAGATGTGGTTGTTCTGAACTTGTGATGGATTCTGTGTTTCACTGTATGGCAGCTCACTGGAACCAGTTCTGGCCTCTGATGCACCTTTTATTTATTTATTTATTTTTATTGCTTTTATTGCAGGTGAATTTATGGCCTGCTGATATTAAGTGTTCTGTTTTTCATGTGTCCAGGTTTCCTGTGA
Organism: Arrhamphus sclerolepis; assembly: GCA_037176975.1. Classification (NCBI taxonomy): domain Eukaryota; kingdom Metazoa; phylum Chordata; class Actinopteri; order Beloniformes; family Hemiramphidae; genus Arrhamphus; species Arrhamphus sclerolepis. The sequence continues at coordinate 18,216,894 of JBAMYA010000018.1, read as the reverse complement.
TTTATTACAACAAACCTGACACAGAAAACCCACAACTCAAAGGAAGGAGAATTTTGGATTATTTCAAAGGCCGTCACAGCTAAATGATGCTCCGTGGAGTGACAAGATCCTGACAAATTGGTTTTTCCATAATGAAATAGTATAATATTTATTTTATTTAATAAAAATAGCTGTCAGGAGAAAGTAAGTCTGTTATAAAAGAACGAAAAAAATAAAACAAAGTCAGTACTACTTAGGCCTGAAAAGACATTTGGACCAATGTTCTGTGGTCTCTTTGGAAAAACTGCACATCAGCACAACTACCACATACCGACTGTCAAGCACAGTGGAGAGGTGGACTTTGTTTGCAGCATCGTGACCATGATGATATGGTCTGTGTTGTTCATTTGAAGTTGGATTGACCTCATTTTAAAACTTAAAGGATCACGTTTTTTTCATAATTTATAGTTTGCTGGTTTCACATGGCCATACATAACTAGTAAACCCTCAGCTGTTTATGGAAGCAGACTGACTCATTGATGCGCATCACTCAACCCTTTTGTTTGTTTCTCTTTCTCTGTTTCTGCAGAGTCTGGGCTGTGATGAGTATCTTGGATCTGGAAAGGTGATGGACAAATGTGGCGTTTGTGGAGGTGACAACACAACCTGCAGGCTGGTCTCCGGAGTGTTTAAACACAGCTTATCTAAGATCGGCTATCACAAGATAGTGGAGATTCCAGAGGGAGCCACCAAGATCAACGTGACAGAGATGCTGAAGAGCAGAAACTACCTTGGTGGGCTGTAAAACACTCCTTAAAGAAATATTAATTAGGTAGAGCAGTGCTCCTTGGTGTGGTCCTCTTGCTTACAACTGGTTTTCTGGATATTTGTCTTACTGCTTTTTTATTTCACAGCTCTGTGGGTCAGATGCATGACTAAAAGCTGTTATTAACATCTGCTGATGCTGCTGCAGGCCAGGTGCCACCTCCACCTGTATGCTGTTCATCTGTGGGTGTCCACCAAGCTGCAATCATCCCACGTCTGGGTTGAACAGATCGCAGTTATGTCTTAAAGAGAACATGTTTTGCTGTTCTTGTGTGTTGTGTTAACTGTACTAACATCACTGTGACTGGCTGTGGTTGGCCTGGAAGGAGATGAGGACGAAGCTTCGCCTAGCTGTGCTAACAGCAGCAGTTATCTGACGCTGGAGGCCAGGCAGCGAAACTCTGGCGACCTTCTGTCAGTAATGATTCTCCGTAGTTCTCAGCTCCTTCAGCTGAGCTGTACTGCTGGTCACCAGCATCTGTCGCTGGAGCATCCTCACTGGCAACATCGCTGAGCTGAAGGAGCCAAGCCACTCACAGGGAATCATTTCAGGACTCTTCAAAGCTTAATCTGATGGGACCAGTGGTCAGTCACCACGGCCAGCCTCACTGTGGCTGAGCTCCACTGCACGCCTTGGCATCTGTGGCAGCTGTCAGTGGGCCTCCAGCGGGACCTCCCATTTTGCCGGGTCTCAGCAACACTTGTGCATTCAGCATGTAAAATTATTTATTAAACAGCTAATTGGCAGGCTTGTTGGTTCCACCTCTTTGCAATATGGGGTCGTGCAGTTGGAGCAAAAACCATGTATTACGCACGAGTTTGCTTTGAAACTTGCAGGAAGTGAGCATACATACATCTTTCCAATGCTAGATAAGTGCCAAAGAATTTTAAAACTTAATGACTTCACAATAAGAGCATGCTAATATTTGATTACTTGTGATCCGCAGTACCAGTCAGATGTTTGGACACGCCTTCTCATCAGTGAGCGTGCACGTGTCCAGACTTTTCACCAGCTCTGTAACATCTGAGACCTGGCAGCGTTAGAGAACCGGTCTCTTCAAACAACTCAGCTTTGCCGTTCCTGTGTAAATAGAGCATTTTATTTTCCATCTTAGTTCGCAGTATCATTACTTGCAGCCTGCCTCAAAGCTCTTGCTTTAATTTCAGCCCAAAACATACAAAAACCTGGTATCTCCATCCACCACATGGAGTATTATGTTACTGATTACTTGCAAAAAGAAACCTCACAAGAAGTCTTGAAGGAGTTTATTAAATGATGAATTTAAGAAGTGTTTGTCATCTGATATGTTGACATGTGACTGGGCAATCTTGCGAAAGTTGTTCACATTTGTGTGTTTGAACGGCAAATCTACAAGGAGTAAAGCTTTTTTTTTTTTTTAATTCTTTCATGTGCAGTCTACACTACTTATTACTGTGATTCAGCCTTTCAGTGGAGCCTTTGAGAACACACAAAATAAATAATTGGCTCAACAAATAGGTTCAACAATGAGACACAGTGGGTTATTTTGTGAAATGGCTGCTGGAATGTCAGACATTGCTTAATGAGAGTCATGTCCCAACTCAGCAGCAGATTCAGTGTAAGAGGGGATGACCCTGATCTCCCCACCCACACCCACACCCCCGGCTGCTTTCCTCAAGGAGGGTGCATAAACACACTTTCATTAGAGGATCTCAGTGTCAAACTGATCCTTTTTTATTAAAGGGTGGGAAGTTTTGCCAGTCTGCAAAAAAAAAAAAAACAGCATGAACACACAATATGAATTCACTAATTACTGTTCAAACCCTACCTACAACTAAGCAGTGTGTTTTGTTTTGTTTTTAAGCTACAATTTCAGCTCAAAAGTGCACACAAAATATGCACACACAGCATTCTTTTACTCAGTTTTACATATTTACACATTCAGACCCTCCAGAGAGCAATAACTCATGAAAATGTCCCCTTTGCTTTCACAACACAAGAAACTGTGAATCAACCCTGGAAATAAAATAAGCAAACCTTATTAGAAATTGCAGATGACTGTTACAACGTTCCAATCAGCAATATTTTACTAATGGGAATGTGATACGTGGACAAGTATCTAGCAGGAGTTGCTACAGTCTCCTCACTATGTCCCAGATTTTTTTGTGTTTCTCTCAATAGGCTTCTGTTCCACGCTGTGCAAGTCTAATAGTGCTTTTAGTTGTACAAACACTCTTTTACAAGCCTGTCTAATGTTACACTTCTAATGCTTTTCTAATGGGCTGTTGCATTTAATCCATGAAATCAGTGGAAAACATCTTGGAAGATTTGGTTTCACGAACTGCATGAGAGATTTGCCAGCACAAACAGATTGTCACGTTGGTAAAAGACGTTGCTTTGAAAGTGCATGTGAGAGGATTTACTCACTTGGCTATGATGGAAGGAGGAATTGAGCCTCACAGTTTTGTTTTGTTTTTCTTAGAACACAGGTCATTATATTAACTTAGATGTAAATTAACCAAAAATTGTCTCGAAGTTGTATCCATATCCCCTTTTCTTTCAGTTTAGGGGATGCTGGTGGTGACTGGGTGGTCATTTCTTCTGTCTCTTCCAGCTCTGCGAAGCCGATCGGGGCGATCCATTATTAATGGAAACTGGGCGATTGACAGACCAGGAAAGTACGAGGGTGGGGGGACCATGTTCACTTACCGCAGACCCAATGAGATCAGGAGTACAACCGGGGAATCCTTTATTGCTGAAGGGCCCACCAATGAAATCCTGGATGTTTATGTGAGTAAAAACGCCGTTGTGGAACCTCAAAGTCATTCATTATTGATTTTTTTTTATTTTTTAAGTTTGACCTGAGACAGTTTTCACATGTTGGAAGGCCAACAGTTATTTTTAGACCATTCTCTCACCTCACGAGTCTCATCTACTTTCCCTTAGATGATCTTCCAGCAGCAAAATCCTGGTGTTCACTATGAATTCATTATTCCCTCTGACAACGTGGTCGGACCTCAGACACCAAACCAGAGACCAGAAGGTAAACCAGAGGCAGTTACTGGAGAAAATAACTGTCAGACAAATCAATCACTTACAGAATTCAGCTTCATGCATTGGATCCAAACTTTACCCACGTGAATCCTTTACAAAAACCTGTTCAGTATAATATATTTCTGTGTCCCTTTGTCTATGGGAAAGTTGTGAATGGACAGGGTGGGAATGAGCGGCCTGGTACCACCCAACAGGAAAACTTTAACTCAGCGGATGGGGGGCGGTATCCTCCTCGTTTCCCAGACAACCAGGTCCCCGTCGTTCAACCACCCAGACGTGAGAGAGAGTACAACTGGAAACTAGCTGGCACCACAGAATGCAGCGCCTCATGTGGGAGAGGTTAGATAATCCAGTTTGGGTGAAACAGTTCTTTTGTTTTTACTAGCAAACTTATGTACCTAAATTAATAGTAAAATGGAAACTAGGAACTAATCACAGCTTAGCACTGGGAGTCAATCAGAAATGTTGTCAATAATGTTACATCAGAAATTCATTTTGAGACTAAGGTCACCAGTTGTCTAAATTATATTTGTCTTCTCTTTCTCTATGATCGTGGGCCAATTTAAATGAAGTCAGTTTACATGAAGTCTAATATTTGTTTTTCAGGTTTGAGGTATTCGGTCTTTCACTGCGTCCGCCGGCTGACGCAGGTCCACGTATCAGATACTTTGTGCGACAGTAGCAGCCGACCGACTCCGCAGGAGGAGGCCTGCAACCTGCAGCCCTGCCCGGCATTGTGAGACATCATTTTTTTATAATCTTCTTCTTCAGCTTTACAAATTACTTTGTCAAAGTAAAGACATTTAAACTGTCACTTTAGATACAATTCTTTCCTCTAAATTGACTTTTATTTTGACATTCTAGAAAGCATTGGTGCAGCAGTGCTGGTCATATTTTCTTTGTTATTGTTTTTTTTTTATGCATTGTCATCTTGAGATTTTCTGCTGAGCTTATTTTTGCTGTGAAAATGCTAAAAACATGTTTCTCTTTGCTGTTATGGGTTCTGTGCTGTTCATAGAATTTACTAAGGCGCTTTTTAAGATCTGTTATGATGAGTATCTATGGTAACGGGCATCCTGTTAACATGTTGGACCAGCTGATTGAGCCTTTCAAAGCTCTGTTAATGCCAAGAATAAGACTCTAAATCCCCGACAAAGTCAAAGACAAGTTGTTGAGGATGTAAAGCAGGAGGAAAATCTGTCAACCTTTTCTCACAGATCTTACTACAACAATATAATTTCCCTTCTGAGGTTTTATTTAGTCTTTTTCAGTTCAATTAATATATATAGTTCATGTCTTGTGAAGTTCATTAAATTTTCCAATATATATCCTGTCCCGAATTTCGATCCAGTGAAACAAAATACATCCATTCCTACTTAGCAGGCTGGAAAGACCCACAGCACCTGAGTAGTGTGACCCAGTGCATCTGTCCACCGTGTGATGGCTGAATATACATTTGTTGGAGCCAAGAAATATCAATGCTGGTCCGAAGATGATGGCATAAAGCTTTTTTTTTTCTTCCTTGCAGTAAAGTTTTATTTGACATTTGTGATTGTTGCTCATTGCAGTGACAATCTTGCTTGGGCGCTCTTCCTATGCCCACTGAAATTACTCCAGGTTGCAGTGTAGATGAGGAAATATGTAAATCACTCTCAATCTTTTTTGAGGAATATCTCCTTTAAACATTTTGATGATTTCATTGCACATTTGCTGACATACAGGAGTTCCTGCTTTTTTCTTTTCTTTTTTTTAATAAATCATTATCATTACCTGTTTGAAATAACATTATTACTTTTTTCTACCACATCCCTAGCCCTGAATCAAACCTGTACCAACTTTTTATAGGATGTGTTGCAGATCTAAAATGCACAAACGGATGCATATTAACAACCGATATGATAAATTAGTTATTGCAAAGGTCACGCATCTTCCTAGTACAGTTTTAACAACAATGAGCAGAGTGCTTCCTGCTGTGTGGATTTACTTATTCATAACAACAATGAATAACGACAATTTCTAACTGGCAGACCTCGTGCAAAAAAAAAAAAAGACGAGAACAAAAAGTAAGCATTGTTTCTAACATTGTTTTCCCCCTCTATCAGCTGGGATATTGGAGAGTGGTCAGAGTGCAGCAAGACCTGTGGTCTCGGCATGCAGCACCGGCAGGTCCTCTGTCGCCAGGTTTACGCCAACCGTACCCTGAATGTCCACACAAGTCACTGCCGACACTTGGAGCGGCCCGAAACAGCCAGTTCCTGCCAGCTGAAGATCTGCAGTGAGTGGCAGATCCGCTCCGAGTGGACTTCTGTGAGTGTCAGCAGTCAGCCGAATGACTGGATCCCATTATCCTTTTCAGTTATCGTGCAGCGTCCCCTCTGATGACCTAAACCTTTATGGTACAGTCAGTGCGGTCTTTCTAGCTGTACTGACTTGCTCCTGCAGTTCATTAATAACCAGATAGTCTGTGTCTCCAGTGTTCAGTGCCGTGTGGGCTGGGTCAGAGGTCAAGAGAGGTACGCTGTGTGAGCAATGTGGGCGACTTTGTTCCTGACGAGGAGTGCAACATGAATCTCCGGCCCATTGATGTAGAGAACTGCGACATGGGAGCTTGTGCCAAGAGCTGGTTCTACACCGAGTGGGGTAACAGGGTAGGTGTCCATGGGAGACAGTAGCTCTCATTCATTACTAACACCAGTGGTGCCTGTGGTATACCGCAGGCTAGTTATCATCAATCAAGTAGCTAATGTTGATAATCAGTGCAGATATTTTGGAATATTTGATGGTTAGAGATACGGACAGATCTGTGGTAAGTGCAGGAACAGGTTATTGGCATATTTAGGGCAGAGAAGAGACTGAATATGGACTTTTTAAAACAGAGATGACTGGAATGAGAAAACATAGCAGAGGACAGAACAAGAGTGGGTCCCTCCAGATACCATAACATATGATGACTGTGGTAGTTTACAGAGCAGATCTGACTGGAACATGTTCATAAAGTCATCGTAGGGACAGAAGACAGAAGCTACAGAGGTAGCATAGATTTGGAATTAAAAAGTATTACTATTTTTACTCTATACATAAAAATAAAACCAGCATTATGCACGTGTGTTTTCTATTTGAACTTAATATGTCCTACTTGTCTAAAGCAGAAAGCACTGTATTGATTTGCTTTTTTCTAAAAAGAAGAAATGTGTTAATGACCAGGAAATAATTAAGGAAACATTGTAAAATTGTAGCCATTTTTTGCCCACAGTGTTCTGCTGAATGTGGGATGGGTGTACGAACCCGGGGCGTCCTCTGCCTGACGAACCACATCAGCAGCCTCCCTCTGGAAGGATGTGGCAGCGAGCGGCCTCCAGACTCTCAGGTCTGCAACAACGGGCCCTGTGAGAATCGCATCGAGTGGTTTGCAGGGCCGTGGAGTCAGGTATGAGGGCAGGTTTTAACACTGGGCTTCAGGCAAAAACTATCTATTCCTGGGGATTTGCACTCAAATGAAAAGTTGTTTTTTCCACCATGTCTCCATTTATCATTTTCTAATGTCATCCAATTGCTATCATTTGTTTTGTGACCCAGTGCTCTGCAGAGTGTGGCACCGGTAGCCAGCAGAGGTCCGTGGTGTGCTTAATGAAATCAGATGAAGGATTCACCGTCATGCCGCCGTATGAGTGCTCATCTCTGGATCGGCCACTCAGTCAGCAGAGCTGCAACCTCAAGGCCTGTGGACCAAAATGGTACCACACTGATTGGAGTGCTGTAAGTAAGATATGAATCTCTGTCTGCTTCCCAGTGGCCAACAAGATCAATAATGTGGGTGGGTGTTGTTTGAAGCAGTATATGTCAGAAAAATACGCAGCATCTAAAAGGCGTTTCAAACCTCCAAAACACTTCAGATTCTTTAAAATACCATTCCAGTTCCAAAAATGGTGCGGTGTAAAACGCCAATCAAACAGAATGCAATTAAACAATTACATTCCATAAATGTAAGTTAAAGCTGTACATGATCCAGAAACGCTGCCGTCTTCTCTGAGCCAAAGCTCATCTAAAATGGTCTGAGGAAGCCATGGATGCTGTCGCTGTGTCCTGAGGACTGAAGAGCAGAGGGACCATCCAGCTTCTTATCAGCAGACAGTTCAAAAGCCTGCATCTCTGACTGTAGGGAGTTGCATTCATGTCTATGATGTGGACAGCCTACGCATCTGGAAAGGCTCCATCAATGCCGAAGAGTGCATAGTTTTTAGAGCAACATATGCTCCCATCCAGACATCTCTTTCATGGAAGACCTTGCATATTTCAGCAGGACAATGCTAAGCCACAAACTGCATCAACTGCAGTCCAGACCTTTCACCAACTTTTGCCGCATCATAAAAAAATTCTGCCAACGATGGCCCAGGACTGTTGAGCAACTGCTATCCTGCATCATTTTTTTTTTTTTTTACACTCTGATGATGATGAGCACTTGACAATTTGAATTTCCCTTCAGGGATCAATAAAGTTATATCTATCAAAATGAATGTGACTACATTCTTCTCAAAACTCCATCAGCTGTTATCCTCACCTCCCATTTGTTTACAGACAGTAGTTAAAAGAAGAGGGGATGCTACACAATGATAAACATCATCCTGTCCAACTTTTTCTGAGATGCATATCAAAGTCAAAATGAGTTTATATTTTCCATGTGATCTAATGTGTCAGTTTTAACTTGTTCTTTATATCCTATTGGGAATAAAATATGGGTTCATGAGATTTACAAACCATTGCGTTCTGTTTTTATTTACCTTTTACACAGGCAGCCAACTTCTTTTTGGAATTGGAGTTTGAGTATTTATAATATTTTCTCCACAATTAAACAGAATATTGCTAGCAAACATCATCAGAGGGAGAGTCTGGATATCACCTTTCTCAACCAAGACTTGCATGGTGCTGTTTGGAGATATCTCATCACACATATTTGCTCATGGATGACCTGAATCTGTTGGCATGGAACAAGGATTTTGGTATATGAAGCTTCTTGAATTCAGTTTATTGATCATTAATCTATATTTGGGCAAGCCTGTTTAAAAGGGTGGAACACACTGGATTAGATACAATTGTGTTTGTCAACCATCATCCAGACATCATGGCAACACCAGAAGTAGTAAAATGTGAAATTACCAACAATATTCTGACACCCCACAGAGGCTGAGCAAGAGGGAAAGTATAGTTTTCCAGGCTCTTTGGTGACATTCAGGGACATAACTTTAGGGATAATTCATCACAGTAACAGGACGTGACTTGGAGAAAGATGCAGAATTTTCACTGTAAGACTCAGACAGATGAAGCGGTTGACTTGTATACTGAAGGAAAGTAATTTAAACAGCCTTAAAGGCAGAGCTTTAACTCAAGGCTGACTTTTGTCTGACTCTTCTCCCCCCAGTGCTCAAAAACATGCGAGGGAGGTTTCCGTGTGCGGGAGGTGCGCTGTCTGTCTGACAACATGCTGTCCAGTGAGGGATGTGAGGAGCAGCTGAGACCTGCAGAGAGGGAGAACTGCAACCCAGAGCCCTGCATACCTCAGATAGGTCAGCCAAATTCTCACATATATGGAACACTAATAACCAGCATGGTGATTGTTAAAACATCATCATTCCACTCTAATTTCTCCTGGTTCAGTAAGTATCCTGTTGTGTTCTCTAAAACCTAAAAGCATAAGATCAAAACCCTCTTTTTGTTTCAGATGAGAACTGCAGAGACAAGTACTTAAACTGCAACGTGGTGGTCCAGGCTCGCCTGTGTGTGTATGATTACTACAAGACAACATGCTGTGCTTCGTGCTCGAGAGTGGGCCACAGACAGATGATCCATCGAGGCCGCAGCTAGCGCTCCCTCCCAGGGTCCCTCTGCTCCATGTTGCGTGGTATCCACTAAAGACACTGGCTCTGAGCCAGCCCAGAGAACCAGACTGGTGAGGTCCTGCCTAGAAGTGACACTTGTTTAGGTTTGCCAAGGATGAAAACTAAAGAAGGAACATTTGGAGGCAGCTGTTGGGATGTAATAATGGCAGTGACTCTTGGGACGGGAATCCAGAACCCTGATGGATGGATGGAGGACATCAGCAGTAAACTAGAGGATCCAAAATACTTCTTCTTGGGTCCTTTAGTTCACTTTGCTTCAGGGAATACTTTGCGGATACTTTTACCAATAAAAACTCCAGTGGACTACGTATGAAGAGGAGAGCACCAGTGAACCATTTGTGGACCTTATATACAACCTGCCATGGCCTCTTATAAGTTTAATACCAATAATCAGTTGTTTCACGTCCACTTTTAACCAAAGATATCTGACTTGAGCTGAAAACCCATTCGCACATTCACACCTTTTTTTCTTCCCTAGAAAAAAAAAAGAAGACTTTGTATCAAACCCTCCATTGGGCTGATGATGTATTCTTTATTCATTGTGGACCCACAAAAAGAAATATTTGAATTCTCTGTGGCCAGATGTTGTCTTTTTGGCAAACCACCTTCCTACAGAGCCATAAAGCTCTCTTTATTTATGTGTGTGGCTCCCCAGGGTGGATGCTGGTTTATTGGCTACTGGTGGCTCCTTTCTGGCCGCGCTGCCTCTAAGCCAATCACAACCTCTGAACTGAATGTAGGCATTCCACAAGCTGCTGGATGGCAGAAGCAGATGCTAAGAAACCATAATGTTTTTTTGGAAGTTAACATGAACTGTAAATACTTTTTTTTCTTGTGGGATATATTCATTCTACAACTGTAAAATCCCTAATCACCCATAATTATGCATAAAAAATATTAATATTTAACTGTAATGTCAGTATTTTAAATCCTCATTGCGGAAACATCCTTTTCTGTCATAATACAGTTCTTTAAGCTCAACACAAAACTTCACACATTACCTCTCACATCTTCAGTATTTGTTGTATCACAGCTGTTATTCATACTTTCAAAACACTACAAACTTACCTCTGATCCACAAGTACTGTATATGTATTAAAGTCCACAAAGATGTATGTACGATGATTGCTGAGCATTACTGTGGGATTACAGACAGCAGCTAAGGGAGTGTCTGTGTTGGTAAAATCTAAAACTGCATTGATCCAGAAAAAAAATTCCATCTGAACATTTCAGATCATTTAAAAAAAATAACCAAAGCAGCCCACGAGGAGCGTCACAGATTAGCTCAGAGTAGAAACAAGCATGCTGTTGATCATCGGGACAGGGACATAGGGACATCTTGTTCAACGTTACAACAATCAGCCTCCAGTCAATTTAAAACAATGTGGTTTGGCAACCAATGCAATCTGATGACGTCATCTTCTGGCATTTCAAGTAAATTTATACAAATGTCGAATCCCTCCCTTCACACTATTTCTTTTCTTCGCAGTTGTTGTGCAATACAAACTCACGTTTTCTTTTTCCTGGAAATAATGGCACCATCAACAGTGGACTGCCAGGACGGAGCATAGTAAATCAGTCATTAGTGATGGATTTAAAAACCTCCTCCCTGAATTTTGCATTCTGAAAAGGAAACTCCCATGTTGTACGGAAAGATCGGACGCAACGATCCCTGTAGTCCCACTCTCCAGGCTCTAAATTATTTCTGCATGTCATTAGCAAATATATCAGCAACAACGTAATGCTAAAACATACAGTCTTGCCCCTGCATCTCTCAGAGAAAAGTCCAAAAGCAATCAAGAAGGGTGGAACTGAAACCACAGGATTCTTCAGCATATTCAACGTTCGACTGAAACTAATAACAGAGCTAATAATATTTCTTATTTTCCTTTAGAAAGTCAGATGTTGACTCAGCTGGTTTTCACACACTCTGAAAGAAGCAACTAAACCCAGATGAACCAAATTCTGATTTCATTAAGATCAGGAATTATATACTTGATGTCCTTCCTTCATTTGGAGGACAAACTGTTACAGCAGATAAAACATGCTGCTCCATGTAATAATCCACAGTGGTGTCTGGATATGTTGTATCATATATGACCTAGAGTCAGATTATTACACAAGTCCTGAATTAAGATAAAGTGAACCCAATTAAAGAAATTAGAAGAAAACATCATGCCTGCTTATTTCTTCATGCTAGAAAGTGATTCACCACAGTAGATCTGTAAGTGTCAAAAGCATGTGAACTCTTGATTTTAGTTTGTTTTTCAGTATGATGCCAAAGAAAACGCGGCAACTCAGTCTTTCTGGTAACTGCTGATTCATCCACCTTTTTTTTTTCTTAAAAAGGTGGATGTGTATACATATGTACACATATGTACACAAGAGAACAAAAAGGTTATGCATCTTTTTTGTAAAATTGTTTCTAAATTCAACTAAAAGCCTCGTGGTTTACTGTCCTCTCCATTCTTGTGTGGGTTTTCTCCACTACTCCAGTGTACTCCCACAATCCAAAACCATGAGATTATGATAACTGTTTAGTCTAAATTGCCCTCAGGAGGGAGCGTGAGTTTGTGTTTGTCTCCAGCTGAACTGGCGACCTGTGGAGGGTGAACCCGCCTTTTCCCTGAAGACGGCTGGGTGAGGCTCCAGCAGATCCCTGGTCTAGCTGAAGGACGAGGCTCACTCAGACAGTGTCTTACAAGTTGCTACTGTACCACAAACTGATATGTACTACGTTGTAATACCTGAGACTGCCATGTGATGGAGACAGTGTTTAAAGTATTGACAGAAGTCCACCTTGCTTCAAACATATTCCTCCATGCTAGTTCCTTCATACAGATGTAGTCCCTCTCACTTGTGAAACATCTGACTTATATCAATGAATCTAACCTTTTATCCTTTTTTTTCTTAAATCAGACGCATGAACATTACACTAACAGCACTGTAATTACGTTGTATTCAAATACTAATATTTTAATATGGAGTTGGTTCCTCCTTTGTTCCCTCTTCTTGGAAGACTTTCCATTAGATATCGTGGGGTTTCTGTGGGAATGTCATAAAAGCTCCAGTTCATAAAAGTGCACAGTGTATTTTCAGCTGTAATTCAACTTAAACCTCTGAAACTTGTTGAACTGTGAACTAAACTTGAATGTTGTTAACTTCTGTGTTACTTTCTAGGCTCTGAGATACTGTTCTGCCATATGGCAGTATTGTAAGTTTATCTTTTACTCTTTATAGGGTATTCAATGAAATACTTGAATTTTTTTTTTAATCAGCCTTACAGGGTTATTGATTACTAGCAGAGTAGCAGAAAAGAAACAAATTTCTGATTTGTGATCAGTGATATCTGTGTACATAAGTCTTAAGACGTAGCGTGGCTCACTCTCTTGTGTATTTAGGACAGCTTTCAGGCTCATGTAGGTTTCTGCAGCAGTTCCACAGTCATTCAAAAAGCCAGTTGGAGAAAAAGGCCTCATGCAGAGCTAAAGGAATCAGTCTTGATGAGGGAGATTATGTTTGCTTTCATGGCAATGACGATGCAGCCTTTTGAAAAACGCATGAAAGTATAGTAAGAGAAAAATGAAACATTTGGAGGCAGGGACACACCTGCTTCTTCTGAGCTCTGTGAGGTCAAGTATTTGTTTCTGTTAAAAGCATTTAATAGCTGGGATAAGAGCAACATGACTGCTCTCTTGAATTCATACCAGTGGAGGCAGGAACAGGACAGATGGATTTGCTAGTACGTTGAAAATCGGACAACTTGGTTTGCTTTCAGGTGAAGATTAAAAAAAATCAGTTACATCTGTTCAATTACAGTAGCTCATGTAGGGATGTGTGATTTTCAAGGGAAAGGGGTAAATCAAAATTCAACATGCAGAAAAAGTAACGAGGCTTGATAGGCTGACAGTTTCCATCTCATGCATAAAAAAAAATGACTGGAAGTCAGTGAAATTACTGCACCAATTTGGAATTTTCTTCATGAGTGTCCTAGCAGTTTGGTGTCACACGACGAGCCTGGCAGTTTTGTGTCTGACATCAAAGCTCAGAGCCTGGTGGCCACAGGCTAGTAATGGGAACTGAGGTCCTCAGGCTGCAGGCTGCGGTCTAGAGGGGCAGCTTTATGCTCAGCTGTGATCCTGTCTCATCTAGAACAGTTGGGCTGTGTTGTAAGGAGTTCACTAAGATGAAAAGTCCCTTTCTTTGGATCAAGTTCTTGCTGGTTTTGAATTGCAGCTGAGCTTCAATCATATGGGGAGACATTGATGGTTTATTGTAAATACAATACATATAGATTTTTCACAGTTTTCAACATGTTTTTTTTTTTTTTTTTTTGGCTTTTTTTTCTTTCTACCATTGGAGCTGTCATACAATACTACCCGAGGGAGCTGCTTCCGTGTAGCATTCAGTGTTTACCAGAGATTGACGGTGCATAGATTAGGAGCCATTGTGTCTGAGTACAGATCATATGCCTGCTGAGAATAAAAACGTATCTACTGGCTTCATCTTCTGTCCTGACCTCCTGTCAGAGGAACAACGAGAAGGTCCTGGGAATGGATCGTCTTCCCAGGTTACAAGATGTGATGCAGTCTGAAAAACACGTCATCCTTTACGCTAGCGGGCCAGAAGTATATTTTAAGCAGATACGAGCTTTTTGTTGTTGTTGTCTTTTTTTTTTTTAAACAGCATACACCATAGTTAGAAGCGTGGTGAACAGTGAACTTACTTATTTCATAGTTACATGTGCAAGGAACTGACGAGGAACGTGTCTACAATGAGAGGAAGACAGGACCACATGGGTTTTGGTTTCAGTGGAATTAGCTAGTTCTCCCCTGAGCAGAAGATCGGTGCGTGGAGAGAGAACTGAAAAATGAAAGTGCTGCTGTGTGTTGAGTGATAATATGATGTAGAAGCGTCGTAGCGTAAGCGGTTTTGTCCACATCTCAGGAGAAAAATGCAGGAATGACATAGAACTGATTGTCACACACTCATTTTAAGAACACAGGACATAATGTCTTAACCAAACCATCTCTGCATGTATACGCCCAGTCCTCCTGGAGGCACTAGTTCCTTTGTTTGATTCCTCTGGTATGTAGGTTAAGACACCCTGACCTTAGGAACAGGGAGAGATGAAAATGCAGAATTAATTCAGAATTCTCAATTTTCCATCACAATGGCAGTTTAAATCCAATAATAAAGGGGAACAAGGAATTTCCAGCTTCATTCTGAGAGGAATAAAAGGAAAATGCCAACAATTCAATTCAGCTCAGGCCAAATAATTGAGGCCACATACAAGTAGCCAATCTATAACCTGACCAGTCTCCAGAGCAAAGATTCGTCATGCTGTTAAATAATAAAATATACAATGAAATAAAGCTAAACTAATATAATTTTTAATTGGTTTTCTAATATTATGAAAAACGCTCTTTAGTTTCAGACATGAAATAATAATAAAATAAAACACTGAAATGAACAAAAGCAGGCAATTTGAAAACCAAACCATCAATTAGTTGTCAGTGTCCATGTGAAGGAGGAGGAGGGAGAATGCTACTCACTGTGTTAACTGAGAAAAACATTTCAGCTATATTTACTCTGAATAGCTGCTGTCAATCATTTGCTGTGGTCTAAGGACTTCAGCCGTCCCATTAGTAAACTGTCAGCGATATGGGTCATCAGAGCTTTCATGTCAGACGCTGAAATGTCAGCATGTCATATTTTATTGAGCGCTATTTAGTCCACTTGAGGCGTGCTGCGGAAAACACTGACTGTACAGTTATTTAGGAAGCCGCTAAAGGCTGGGATATTTATGATACACTTAAAGGTCTCCCCTACCCATTACTATACTATACTATACTTGCTTCTCTCTGCAGCAACCTT
This sequence comes from Arrhamphus sclerolepis, assembly GCA_037176975.1. Lineage (NCBI taxonomy): Eukaryota > Metazoa > Chordata > Actinopteri > Beloniformes > Hemiramphidae > Arrhamphus > Arrhamphus sclerolepis. Next base: position 18,201,285 of record JBAMYA010000018.1, on the reverse strand, counting down.
CAAACTTTTACTGAGGGCAGAAAATTAAGCATTCATTATAAAACAATGCACCAAAAAATGCCTATATGAAATTACTGCTCAGTATCTGCAACTGTATATGTATCTCTTTCTCTCTGTCTCTACATATATGTATATATATACACACATACACATACACACACATATATAAATATATATCCAGTGTCTGTGTATCTAAACACGTGAGTATAGTTTCTATGTCAATGCCAAACCCTAAGCCCTTGCTTGCTATTGCTAGTGGCTTACCCCCAGATGCTCATGGTCAGACACCTGATCGTTACCAGTTTATCAGCACCTGTGACCACGGGCTCTGCTGCAGTGGTCAGTTGGTGGCTGCTATGCCACATTTGACTGATGTGGATGTCCATGTCATACGGCAGTGTTAGGGTTGTAAGATGAAGCCTAAGTTCCATCTAAAGCGGTGATGTCAGAGACATGTCATGAAGTTGGTGTCCCAAGAAGACAGCACACCCCAAGAGGAACGTTGTGTATTCATCCTGTATCCTTAGGAACCATAGGCAGTCTTTTACAGATTTGAACGTTTTGACGATTTGCCTGATGGCTCTCTGCCCAGACAATCCAGAACAGACGGTGGCCAGCCAATCTCATTGGGCTGCCAAGAGACCTGCCATGACTCCCCTCCAAGTGTACTGAAACCTGAACAAGCGGAGGAACGCTAGTTAGCAGTGGGTCCAGATTCTGCTCATGGCGCTTGCATCATACAAAGTGTGGACAAGACACTGAGAACACTTTGGTGATTGCTACACAGAGCAACATCTTTTGGTGGAGGCAGCGTGACTGTGTGGGTGGAATTCTCCTCACTGGAGAAACGATGCTCGTTATCGTTAGAGGCAATCTCAATGAAGAGAGGCACTGCTGACTAATGCTGGTTGCAGACTGAGATAACCATCCTGCAGTGTGAAACCAGACTGGTGACCAGCATGAGGAGGAGGTGTCCGGCTGTTGTAGATGTGTATGGTTCTTCCACACGCTACTAAGGCTTGTGTTTATTAAATTTATATTTAAATTGTTAAATTACCAATATGTTCTTTTTTCAAATGCCAATCATCCAACCCAAACACACACTACCAAACAAACAAAAGTCAGAAAAAAAAAGTTAAAAAAATCCTTCCTGGGCACAACCCACATACTCAGTTCTGCTGCTCATCCCACAAACAAATGTTCCTTATGAAAGGAACCATTTCAAGGAGAGTAATCAGGTTTTCTAACAGTACTACAATTAATGCCAAGATGAATTGTTGCACTAGAGCCATTATCTTTTGAAATTTTTGTTTTGATAAGATAGACATATATACAAGATAAAACTGTAATAAAACAAAGCATGACTGAGAAGGAAAGCAAAATACCACTTAAACTTAGAGGAAACTATTTTCTCTGCAGCAGTGATGAGAGAGAACGTTCGAAGGTTTTTAAGTGTCTTGTAATTAACTCATCCATTCCTTAAAATTAATTTAGCACACGCTGTCAAGCACATCACTGACTTAGAGGGCTCTTAACAACAATGAAAGCTGAACAATAGATGCGCATATGTGGGTGTTTCCATGTGGTTCATGCTTCATCACAGTAGGTTCTGTTGGTTAACTTATAATACTGTATATGCTGTGTAACAAAAAGAAAACAAAAGAAAGTAAAGAAGTAATTTACGATATAATAATGACTTTTGAGTAGAGCAGTATCACCCTAACCATTTAAAATCTCGTTAAAGACCATACTTTTAACATTGGTTAACACATAATCAGATAGAGATAAATAGATATGATAGATAACATATGATCCCCTCGTTCTTCTTTCACTCTTTAACATGGCATCTGAACCAAAATCTTAGTTATTACTGACATTAACTATGTATTACATAATGTATCGCAGAAGATATAATATGCCAACAATTGATAGCTCCCTAAGGAATATTTTATAAGCATTTATTGCTGCATTATTATGTAAGAATAGGAACACGCAGCCACATTTTTACCAGAACATTTAGATTCCTCCCATACATACAATCTACAGCGGTGATTTTTTTTTGCACTCATATGAGGACAGTGGGGGGTAAAATAGGGATTAGTGTCCTGTCCAGGGACGCTGGCATGTGACAGGGTTAGAGATTGAGGACAATTGAGGACAACTCTATTCATTAAACTCAATACACTATACCAGTGTAAAGGCACTAGTAGATGGTGCCTTGTCAGAAGCATTCATATAGCCTACTGCAAGTTTTATTCTCTGATAATTGTATTATTAATGGCTTTTTTTTCATGTCCCTTACATGACCTACATGCCCCTTCAGTGGCATACATGGTCTACTACAGTGCAGTTCTCGAAAGTGCCACATGATGGCAACAGAGTCAAATTAATTGAAGTCCATTTTTCAAAGTCACAATTCCTGAAACTAGACCTTAAACCACACATCATGAAAACATGAAACTGTTAATTGTGCTTTTAGTAACTAAGGAGAATACAAATACATTGATGTCTTTGTCCTTGCTTCATTCCTCCTAAGCTTGTTGACACTGAACTAAACTTGAACAGAAGTGGTTACACAGGAGAAAAGTCAATGAAAGAGCCCTCAGGCGCTTGCTGATTTACAGTTTTCACTGCACACCTTCATGTAGAGACATCTGAGCATCTGTGTGGCTGGGTTTATATATGGCTCTAATGTTGTGCAGCCTCTGAGCTATTGTATGACGTTAAAATCAATATCACCCAAACTGTTATAAGCATCAGTATGGAGGGTGAAGAGTGCCAAATTCCAATGAATAAATAACTCATGAAATAATTATTTAAATGTGTCAATTTAATAAAACTGGGAATAAATACACAATTTATGGAATACAGAATTATTATATGTGCCTCAAATAAATATATTGTTTTAATTTGAAAAAAAAAAAAAACATATAAAATTCTCATGTTTTAATAAGTTATTCCATGTTCCATGAATTTATTTTATCTGTTACCATGACTCTTCAGCACGCCTTAATGTCTGATTGGTTAAGCTGCACAGCAAGTCCAGAGGCATCAATGCCAAAAAGAGTGAAAATAACTCCAAGAACATCTCTAATTTCCTCACTTTTTTCAGCCACATAATCCATAAGAGCTTCTCCTGCTTATAATTGTCGAGCCAGGTTCCAAATATCTCTCTTGAACTCATTAGAAACGTCAACACATTGAGCGCTGCCATGTTTCCACTTCAGACCAGAGCAACCATCCTTATTCAATTGGCCTAAGCTCCGCCCCCTGACTTTGATGAGTGTGTGACAAGTCAAATAAATTCATGATGTGCTTCAGCACAGGAACTTAAGATAATATTAAATCATAAAATAAAAATTATAATAATTATAAAATTAAATCAATATATTTATTTGAGGCAAATATGATTAATTTTGTATTTCCGAAATTATTTATCTATTTCCAGTTTTATCAAATTAATGACATTTAAATAATTTCACAAGTTTTTTTAATCTATTGTAATTTGCCACTCTTTACCGTCCATACATCAGAGCTTTCAAGCTTCTTTTTGTTTTCTTTTATTTTATAAATCCACATTTTAGAACTCTAGAAACATCTTCACTCACCATCATCAGTGATCTAACTGATGATGGTGTTTCCATGTGGTTTATCGCTAGATTTAACTAGTATAGCTGAAGATAAAATGTGAATTAAGATAGATGAAATTATAGCATCAGATACCACCTCTTTGTAATGAACACATAACATTGTGACTCTAACTCAACTTAAAGATTCAATAACTACTCAAAAAAAAAAAAAAAAATTAAAAAACTGATACCAGAACAGTTAAAAATAAACCCATAGTTGTTCTTTAAGATGCTTTCAAGTGATGCAAACAAAAAAAATTACAGAATGCAATGTACCCAAAAAAGAATGTTTTTAGGTGAAATTAAACTAATTGAAATATGTCAGCTTGTTGTTGCATTTAAAACTGCATTAAAAATCATTGTTCCACTAGGGGTTAAGGATCTAAAAGTAGAGAACATGAGTGCTGTCTCCTTCCTGCACAAGAAAACCTCCTGCAGAGCTGAGAGAATCAGTCAATGCCTTGATGAGGGAGATATTTATAGTAGCAGCAAACACAAACAGGTTATAACATGAGCAAAAAGCTGGCACCACTCTAACTTTCAGACACTTGCTTCAAAGGAAAGAAGATTAATTGGCTCACTTTGAATAGCTTGTCAGAGGTAAGTAGGTAAGGTAGATAGGCTGGTAAATTATTACTGCTATAATGTGCAATATTAGTTGGGACGTGTGAATCACAGCTTAGTGGATGGAGGGATGTCTGCCAATCAGAAGATCAATGGGTCAATCCATGGGTTCCAAAGCCTAGATGCTGTTGAGCATGAAAATGGACAGCACCATATCCCAGAACACTGTCTTCATTGGTGTATGAGTGTGCGTACAAAAAGACAAACAAATAGGATTGGATAGGCTCTTTTCTTTTTTCTTTTTTTAATTATACCCAGAGCTGCTCGTCAGTCTGCCATAGGGCCCCTTAGAGATGAACAAATATGCACCCCGGCAGTTAACGTAGACTCACAGATCAGTCTAGCATGCATTATTCCCATTATTTCACTGTTGGAGGAAGGCAGAGTATCCAATGAAAGTCAATGTAGCCACGAGGAGGGCATGTAAAAGTCCCCAGCCCAGAATTAAGACAGGAAACATCTTCCAATGAGGTGTACACTCAAAAAATGTTTCTCTAATTATTCAAATGACTGAATCTCCACAACTGGGTTGCAAGTGTCTGAAAGTTAGAGCGGTGCCAGCTTTTTGCTCATGTTATAACCTGTTTGTGTTTGGAAAATGACATCCCAAAAGTCCTTGAGCGATGCCCCTGACAGCACCACCTAACCAATCCTACTGCCACCACTACAATATGAATCTGACAACAATAAAAAAAAAAAAAAACAAACAAAAAAAACACAAACAAAACATCTACCAAATTTAAGATGAACTTGAATCAGTCATTAGGAAGTTATAATAAACTTCTTCTAAGGAGATTATGTCAGCACAGTGATCGTGGTCTGTGCTGCACTGTCATGATGTCATACCCATCTCATCTAAAAAGAATATTAAACGCAGTCTGGACTGGTGCATTTGTGCACTAATCCCAAATGTACCAGTCCTAATCAGAGTAGTGCATTTAGACTAGTCATTAGTAGTGTGTAAATAGTAGTCCTGTTTACAGACTGTAAACAGTGCTGCTGCCACCGGCACCTCACCCAGGACTAGTGTGCCTTGAGGGACCCCACCAAGGGCATGAGCCCCCGACAACCTAGCTCCTGGGCTTACAACATCACCAAAAGGTGATGCCTCCAATGGTCCTAATTATTAACTTTTTACTGGAGGGTAGATGGGACATCACTGCCTTTGATGCCATTCAAAACACATTTGGATGGAGTGGGAAGACCTAACGAGCTTTAAGAAAATCAGCAGGGTGTCATGAGTAGAAGTCATGACCACATTAAACTATTAAACCATCTACTCAGATCATCAAATTACTTTACTGAGGCCAAATGCAGCATTTCATCGATCAGACGCCTCCAAAGTGATTGTTATATGATCGGTTTTCGGATTGAACTGAACTTCCGCTTGATGAAGGACACAGAAAGAAACTCTGGTATGTTAGTAAAACTGCTCCCGACCAGGTTGAGAGTTCAGAGTCAGTTGCCATGGTAACAGACTCCAAGTATCAGTTACCTCAGTTTCTGAAACCGGCTCAACTGAACCATCTGGTTCAGAGTTCAGTAACTTTGCTTTGTGAAACAGAAAAACTTGAGTTTCCCTGAGTTTGGGTTCAAGATACTCATACACTAATTCCCACATAAAACCCTTTGTGAAACGGACCCCTGATGGATCTACCCAGTTTAAATCTGAGAAAAGTCAAAAGGATGTTCATTCATAATTCAGGCTAAAATATTGCATACAAATGCTTGTCATTTATCTTCCTCCTCCAGTACTTTTATGCTGTTACTTTATCATACTTTCATAAAACAAATATTCCATTGTAACTGTTGGTGAGTTTAGTCCTCTCTGACAGAATCAGCGTTTCAGGGGTTAATACAGTACTGTATGTTAGATCAGATTGTCAATGAGGGCTGATGAGGGGCATTACACCAGCATTATATAAACTGATTGTTGTATTGTGTCTTGTACTAGTGTAGTAAAACAAGTCACAGAGATGATGGGTGCTGACACAAAAACATCTAAAATGGTTCTTGGCTACATTTTCAATAAATTAAATACACAAGCTGGAGAACATGATTGCTGAATTCACTGCTCACAGCCATGGGCTAGCTGGTGATGAGTGTTGGCAGCGTACACAGTTTGAGGATTAGTGTGACTTACACTCCAATCCAAGTTTCGTAGCTTTCAGGCAGTTTAGGAACAAAAAGAATTGATTTCCCAGAGTCCACATCAATGGCTCCATAGCAGTCAGCCTCAGTCACTTCAAATGCCCAGTGGAAGAAAAGACTCCTGTGCAAGAATCATGCACTGCATTAGAGAGGCAAGATGTTTCCTTGACAGGGCCTTTTAGGGAAAGAAGCGTAAATACAGAGTCAGAACTTCAAAACAACATTGTGAATCAACAAATGCATTTTTGTGTACTAAACCAATTATGTTATTAAAAACATATGCTAGTACCAGAAAAAAAAAACAAAGATATATGAATGAGTAATCTCTGCACTGCATGGTTGGGGCTTACATACAGGGTTTGTGACAGGATCAAGAGTGGCAGGAAGACTCAAAAGTTGACATTAACATTTGCACACTTTGATCAAATGCCCTCTGGCTACTTGTCTGAAGGGAAGTGGTTTCAAAGGTTGATTCATATTTTCTCTGTAACTGAATGGAAACATCCATTCAGTTTCAAAAGGAAGCAAAAAGACATACCAAGCATGTAATTACCTTCAAAGTTTAACACAGATCAATTGAACTGAACTGCATTGCACTGAAAGACAATTAATGTGACCAGAATATCTGTCTCTTCTTGTCAGCCTGTTTGCCCATCTGGAGAGAAACCCCGTGATTCTGTATTTTTAGTTGTGTCAGGAAGTGGTAATCCTTCTGATCTGGCCAGTGTTAAGTCTTTAAGAAACAGTTAAGACATGGCACACGAAGAGACAGCTTTGTAACTGATAGGTCATGGATAGAAGTCCTGGATACTGGCCAAAGTTGTGATGATAAGACAAAGAAAATAGAACATATCTCATTCCACTTCATCTGTACCAAAAGTTAATCCATCATCTTGCTGACTTTTATAGTTCACAGATTTCTGTATCATTCAGTGCTGACTTGAGTTTATAGGTTTACCAGTGTGACCGTGGAGATATGCTGGGAATGACAGGTTATGCTGTTATTGATCAGCTGTGACACCAAAACATCCAGAAGTCCAAAGACTCTGCCCAATATCAGTTTAGAACTCAGAAAAAATACAATACAAAAAATACAACAATAAGTTGCTGTATCTGTAATTTTATGGGCAAAGATTTTTATGCTGGTGTTGTTGATTACGTACCACCATAAGGTGTATGTGTTGTCTTCAATTGCTGCTATCTGGCAATTTCAGGAGGAAACAACCTAAAGCGCAGACAGCTGATATTTTTTTTGACTAAGTTCATAACTCCACTGTTATTTTTGTCAGTGCAGTCATTGTTACTGTAAATTAAATTAAATGGATCGCTAGAGTGCTGTAGTGACTATTGGTGTACATTACTGTTTATGATATGGGATAAATTTGAGTTTACTGTGTTGGGTATAACTATTCTTGAACAGCACAACAGAAGGATTCAAAGTTTATTCCAGACACACCGTCACTAGGCTGCAATTTGCTCTAACTTAGACAACATTAACTGGGTTTCACTCTAAGGTCTCCACGTGGTACATGTTTCTACAGGAATTGAAGACATTTAACAGAGCTAATGTTACTTAAGATTTGTCTGTGGCAGAATAGTGTCTTTGTAGCTGTTGGTGTTCATCGTCTGAAATATTTAGATGCTTTTGAAATAATGCTTGGTGCAAAGATACATTAGATGTATCCATTTTCAAGTAAATTTTGCTCCAAAAACTATGCAGTTTAATATGATTACAAATTAAGACAATAGGTTCTAGTACTTAATCAATAGATTTATGTTGTCATCGTGAAATGTTCTAAATCAGTTAAATGATCATCTTTGAGGAAACAGTATTAATGATGAGCTTCAAACCAGGGTTTAGACCTCATCGTAGTACAGAAACTGCATTGGTCAAAGTCACCAGTGACCTTCTCATGGTTTCTGACAGTGGATCTGTCTCTGTTCTCGTCCTCTTGGATCTCAGTGCAGCATTTGATACCATGACCACCAGATTCTTCTTAATTGATCAGAGCAGGTTGTTGGAATCAGAGGAACTGCACTAAGATAGTTTCAGTCATATTTATCTGACCGTTTTCAATTTGTCCATGTAAATAATGATTATTCCAGTCGGACTAAGGTCAGCTGTGGAGTACCACAGGGTTCTGTTCTTGGACCCACGCTCTTCTCTCTATACATGCTTCGTTTGGGAGAAATCATTAGGAAGCACAACATAAATTTTCACTGCTATGCGGATGATACTCAGCTGTATTTATCCTTGCAACCACATAAAGCTAATCAATTAGCCTTGTTAAAGATGTTAAGACCTGGATGACCGGAAATTTCCTGCTTCTTAATTCAGTAAAAACTGAACTTATTGTAGTTGGTCTCCAGGAGGCACCCTTGAGCTGTACAGTTAGTCTGGCTCAGAGGCAATTTGTCCCAGACAGCAGAGAAGCCAAACTGCCTCTGAAATTTTCTGGTACATCTTCAATGTTAAATTGACGGTAAAACAATAATTCACAAAATATGAGATCTGCCCAATATTGCATTTACTTTCATGACTACCAAATGTCATTCTGTAGCTTAATCCAGTGATTTCTTGTGAAATCGCCGCAGTTCGCTGTGAAAATCTGCTATGAAGCCTCCCACAGAAGCCGAGCTTCCAAGCGTTTCTATGGGCTGGAAGCGCTGGGTTCCAGGAGGCGGGTCTAAGCGTCTAGTTTTTCTAAAATTCTAGGTGATCATTGGCTAAATCAACAAAACTCCTCACTTCCAAGGCTGTTCAGCTTCCATGGGGGTAAATGAGGTAGTGTTTGATGGACATGAGGGACGTTGTGGCTGTTATTTTTATGTGGGGAGAAGCACGCTGGCTTTTCAGTCCCAAAGCAGATACGAGAGAGAGAGAGGTTGTTGGAGAAAGTGCTGTCGGA
>JBAMYA010000018.1:18164880-18191872 GCA_037176975.1 Arrhamphus sclerolepis | reverse complement strand
ACATTATGCAGCATTAATATGGTAATAATCAACACACATAAGAAAATATATAGGTATAAATATATATTTTTCTAACAGGTCTGAATAAGCAAAAGTTCTGTTGATTTGAACCCTGTGTTTCATATTCTTACATGGAACTCTACCTGTACAAAAAACAAAACAAAAACAAAAGTGCAAAATCAGAACAAGCACACAAAAGGTTGACTCAACAGCAGAATAGTAAAATTGTTCCCAGGGTACCCACAGTGGGGAGTCTGTTTCAGGTAGAGCTGTGCTGATTAAAGGCTCCTGAGCAAGAAGACTTGTAGACTAAATCCAGCAGCATCTCCTCTAGATCAGATGCACATCCAGAGTTGTTTCTTCAAATTAAGATACATGAAAACTGCACTCTTCCCTTCATCAAAGGCATGTCATTGAAGTCATATTTGGTTCTGTGAATTTTTGTGGTTTCTGATGTGGTTAGTGATCATAATGCTGTTAATATTTGTGTTCTTTATTTCACCTTCTTAATCCCTTTATCCTTTTAAAACAGTTTGAACAGTTGGGTTCTTTTTTTTTTTTTTTTTTTAAACTTAATTAGGTTCCTATCTAGTTAAATAAGTTTTTTTTTTTCTTCATCTTGTCAACATGTACCCTTTTGCGTTCCTTTTTTAATGTCCTTGCAGGAACATAAAAAAAAGTAGTAATTTTTTTTGTTGCTTAGAATGTTAGTTTATCACCAGCTGTCAATCTTAACTTAATCTTCATTCATGTATTTATTTAAGTAATACTCAATTGCAACAAGAACATGTACTTCAAACTGTTTCATTAACTGGCTGGACATGAATAAATTAGGCTGCAGTGGTGTCTTCTAATATACAGTACAGCTCACTTTCCAGGAAAGGAAATAGTAGCATTTAAAGTTTCAGTATTCACATAAGTTATTTATTGGCAGCTGGGCAGGTGTCCAAAGCTAAGCCATATGCTTGTCTCTGGACCCAACATTTATTTTTCTTTTGCTCTTCAAAAATTCAGGGAATTGTATTTTCCAACACCAATAATGTTATGTTTGTGTAGTGGAGAAAATGTGAAGAGAAATACAATTAAACAGAAATGGTGAAAAGGCTGTAACAAAAAAACTTAACGTAACAAATTTCAGGTTGAGAAAGTGGTACTAAAACACAAAGACAAGAGCAGCATCTGAGAGCACATGTATGTGGTTCATCTGTAACAGTAACATGTCTTCAAATGAGGTCTATGTGGTTTATTGATGAGGATGGCACATCCTAAACATAAAAAGGGTAAGAAATGAGATATCTAGAAATGGCTGAAGGCATTTGAAGTAGCACCATCTAATATTATTGTGATGCAGCATGCTACTATTATGCTATGCTGTTTTCTGTAAAACTTTTCCTGCAAAAATGAGACTCAGTCCTACATCCAGAAAGATGGCAGTGAAAACCTAAATCAAAATTCAGAACTATTTCCGGAAAAAAAATAGAGTACAGAAAGAGGGAGGGGAGACGTTACAGTTGTACCCGTTTCATTTCATTTCAGACCGTCTCTCTGGTTGCTTTGTTGATCTTTTTCTCCTCTTTGTTTCACACAAGTAGTTGCTCTTTCTGCTCCACTGTGTGCATCACGTACACTCCAGCAGAGGAGAGAAGACTAATCTGAGTAGACAAAATTTGTTATGCTGCTATTAGTGGAACAAAAGCAAACAAAAAAAGACTTGCCAACAATCAGTATTTGTTCTAATCCCCACAACCGGAGACCCCTGTCTGTGTTCTGGGACATCTTGGTCAAGGATTGCAGGATTGTCACGTACACTTCAGGTCTGCTGAACAGAGTTATCCTCTTATTTGTGGCAGAATGACCATGGCTGAACTTCAAGCTCATCTAGAGAGTAACGGTGAGCTGCATCCATAAGATAAAGAGGTGAAGTGAGGTTGAGAGTTTTCTCTGATGCTGTTAATGATGCACAGGTGTAGATACATTAGCTAAATAGTTTTGATGGGTGACTGGTTTTTCGTGCAGCAAAATTAAAACTGAAATATGTAATATTAAATTTGTAAATTTTTTTACATTTTCATTTTTATTTCTTTGCACAGTATGAACCCAAAATGCTTTTTCCCCTGTTGACTGTTTCATTTATTAATATGCCCATCCATCAAAAACATCTTACTGTAAAGTGTGCAACAATATAAGGTTATCAAATTATAAATTAACTGTAAAACCAGCAATTAAAATTTTGAAATGAGTTCGTTTTTGGTAACTGCATGACAGTATAGGGAGAAACAGTAATTACTATATTAACTGAGATAAACAGTTCAGCAATATATATTCTGAATAGGTGCTGTCAATCATTTGCTGTGGTCTAAGGACCTCAGACTTCCCATTAGTAAACTGTCAGCGATATGAGGCAGCAGAGCTTTGATGTCTGATGCTGAAATATCAGCATGTCACATTTTTATTGAATTGTACTAAGTCCACTTGAGGCATGCCGTGGAAAATACTGACTGCACACTAATTTCTTTCATGAGACTTTTTCTTTAGATTGTGAGTCAACACAGTGGCACGATTTGATTCACAACAATCAGCATCTCAAACATTCAGCACATAGTCTTGATGCATTCTGGAATGACCTTCAAATCTCCACGGAGGGTAAGAAATGATCCCCTTCTCTGCACTGAGGGAGAAATTACCCAAGCAGTTGTGGCAGTAAGATCTGCTGCAACATAGTTTAGCTGAGGACGCTAATGCTTTACCAAGTGGACGATAAGCCACAACAAATAAAACTGGCTCCTTGTGATTTTACCACATTGTGCAAGAGAAAGTGAAATTCAGATACGCGAAGGAGAGATCAGTCCCAGGGGTCCCTTTTACTCACCAAGTTTAAACATTTACTTTCCAAACAAAATCTCAGCTACAAATGCAGAAGTCCCTATCATGTATAATGTCTTATCTATTAATTGGACCACAGCTGAACTTGTACTGTAGGTGTCAGAGTGATCTGAGTCAAATAAATGAGCGCAAACTGCTTTGAAGCCTATTAGAAGATTCTGCTATTTGCCTGATAACATTCTTAAATGTTCTCATAGGGACATTTGAATTTTAAGCAGCTTCTCGTTTCACATACAGCAGTGAGAGTGGTGGCAGTGTTCACACAGGAAGTAAAATATATTTTATGGGCGGTGGGAGTGAGGTCTGTCATGCTTCTCAAGACTGCTGCAGATGGAAATAAAATACAGTTTGCATTGCAAGTCAGAACTGTTTGTGAAGTGAGGATGTTGCATTTTCATTGAGGTAATAGTGAAACCAGTGTTGTTGACAAAATGTTATGAACCAACACAGATGGAGAAAGCTTTGCAGAGAACAAGAAATGACTGTATGTTTGCTTGCTCCCCTGCCTGGAAAAATATATCTGTCTTATTAACCATTTCCACCTGCTATTTGATACAGTTTCCCTGAGGTTTGCTTGGCACATACAAGACATGGCAGCGTATTTTGAGAACAAGTGGGGCTTCGGCAGTGTCTTGGTGCCATTGATGGGTCCCAAATACCCAACATAGCCCCCCATCACTACCACTGTGGCTTCTTCCACAGAAAAGGATGGCATTCCGTCAGTCTGCAAGGGGTTGTGGATAGAAAAGGAATCTTCTAGACTCTGGGAGTTTGCATGATGCCTGCGTTTTAAGACTCTCCACATTGTGGGAGTTAGTTGAACATGGAAGCCTATACCCAGCATACACCAGGAACTTTGGTGGGGCTAACATTGGCCACTATATCTTAGGAGTCTCAGCCTATCCTTTACAGTCTTGGCTCCTGAAACTATTCATTGACAATGGTCAATTGACACCAGAACAGCAAGCATACAAAAAAATGTGCAGGGCCCATGTGGTTGTAGAGAATGATTTTGGATGACTAAAAGATAGATGGCAGCGCCTCATGAAGAGGATTGATGGTGGTAAAGTCCATGGTGTTGACTTGCTGTGCTCTGCACAATCTTTGTGAAAGACATGGAGAAGACTACCAGCATGAATGGGATGCTCCTGTTGCAGAACAGCCTGGAGTAGCACTGGGAAAGGGTGTAGAGGAAGAAGGCAGGGATGTGTACAAAGATTTAATGAGGCATTTGAACAGTTAGATCCTTAATTGAAAATGGGGGTGATTTAGCACTAACACTTACATAAAGAATTGTGTGTGAATGCCCCATATTGCATATTCATTGCAGTGGATGTACTAACTAGATGCGGACACGCTATTTTTGTACCTTTGAAAGACGCAAACCTTAGCACACACTGCTTGTAAATCAGCAATTGATTGTACGAACAGGTTTGAACAGCAGCCTGTGGTTTTTTTTTTTTGTTTTTTTGTTTTTTTTTACAGATTACCAAAAGCAAAAGAAAACTGTTTTTTTTTCAAAAGGAAAAAAAAATGCTTGGCTGTAATGCTTGGATGAACACTGTGTGTTAAGCAAGACTGACATAAAAGTGATATTCTACAAACTCTTAAGAGTTTCTTCATTGAAAAGTATTTAAATAGCTTTGACAACTGTCTAGATATGTTTGTCTCATTTTCCAACCTTAAACATGGAAACAGTGTGGGGAAATAACCAAGAAAAAGATATCAAAAGCAGTGTGAATCAGTGCCTCGGTTTATAACACTAGAAAACATAACATACATAACATAACATACATAACATAACATACATAACGTGTTAAGCTGTTCCTTCGGACGAGAGAAACATATCAGGTAACAGTTCACAAGAGGTAGTTTAGTCGCCAACTTTCAGCCTGTGCTTTGTGCATTTTCCCGGAGCTGAAATCAGGTACATACCTCAATTTTCGTGGACCACTTGTTCTTTGGTAGCCCGTACAGATCAATGTCGAATCCAATAGGGTGTTCCTAATGCGCGACATAAGTGACGTCATTAGAGGAGCAGTCGTCATCTTGGATGACAAGCAAACTGCTGCAGACATCACAGTTTGTTACTCCTCCTAGAGTCAAATTAACAGCCACAATGGTGTTTTGTGGTGTTATTGGTTGTGGGATGAGATTCGATCGTGATACTGGCCGTTTTTTCTTCCGAATACTGACTGTTGTCACGCACCAACTACTTGAGAGCAAGGAGGTTTCAACAAGGAGAAGAGCAGCTGGTTCTCTCGTATTTCCATTGATGATGTGCTAGAAAGCAGCATAAAATACTTGAGTCTGCGATCTTCACTTTGTATCACGTAAGATGATGCTTAAATGTATGCAGCATTTGTTTTTAGAGCATAGAACCAGTTAGTGGTCCTGTGGCAAAGAGCTTTCTACACAGTTGATGGTATATGCTAGGCTACAAGCAGCCACTCCAGAACTACTGTGTAAACTCCATTGTTCTAATTCTCTTCATTGTTCATTATTAAAAAAAAGGGAAAGAAAAAGAAAAGCCAGTCTTTTGCACAGCTCCTCAAGATCAGAGTTGTGTGCTGCGGGTTCGGGGTGCAAACAAGGTAGTTGACCAAATTTACATAGCTGATGTCTGGCTATTTGTCCCAATTCTTGAAAAGTTCTGTTCTTGGAATTAAACGTGGGTCGATATGGTCAAAAACCCTATATTTTTCCTGATATTGAGCCTGATCCACTGAAACCAAAAATTAGTTTGCTGTGATATTGTTGCTCCAGCTGTCTGTCATCCAAGAGGGCGACAAAGCAGCTCCGCCGTCATTTGATGATGTCATTAGGAATACCCTAAAAAGAAAAAGAAAAAAAAAAAAAGGAATACCCTATTGTCCTAAACTTCATGTCATATTCACATATTCCAGGTCTTGCTGTGTTTACTGCACTCCACCGTGTTGAGTGAGATTCCTTTGGTTTTGCCACTCATGCTGCTTTGCTCTAATTTACCTCGGAAATTGGGGCTGGGAATGACGTCACAGTCAAGTTATCAGAGTTCCAGTTACAAAGTTGCAAAAAAGTTGCCAACAGCCATTAAAGGGGGGGAGTCAGAAAACTGCATGTGTATGTAGTCCTATAGGAACTATTTTCCACTCAACTTCCCAGTACAAATGGAACGCTGCGCTCATGTCCGTTCTCAAGTCAACTTCAGTTTCAACAACCTTTATTGGCATGACTGTAGATCAGCAATACTGCCAAAGCCTTAACATATTTACAACTCAGGTAAAATAAGAAACTAAGTCATGAAAGTGTGGAAAAACAACAAATTAATTGAATATCGCTCCGGCCCTCCAGTCTATCCCTGGGTACTCCATCTCCCTACAGATCATCCGCTTTGGGTCTCTGACCATTTCCGTGTTCCTTCTTTGATCCTTACCTGTGTAAATATGGATTGATAGGTAGTGATGTCCAAACGAGGCTTCATGGGGCTTTGAACCCGTTTGGACCATTGTGTTGAAAATTGGTTCATTACTCGAAGCTTCATTCATTACGAACATGGGGGTCAACTGCTGGCGCATTGGTGATACTGCAGCCATGCAAAAGGTTGATGACCCTACCAAGTGTGCACTTTTATTGTTATTACTACCATTGTTGGTAACTTTTACTCTGTTTTTAATGCGTCTGTGTCTTTGTACATATATTGGCTGTTGAACACACAAATTTCTCCATATGGGAGATTAAAAAAGTATCTATTTCCAAATAAAACTGAAGCAAACCTCCTTTCATGTGTTGTTTTTCCTTCTTGCTCTATCCTACCAATATATCAAGGTTCACTTTGTCATTCAACATGTTAAAAACGAACAAAATTTGCTCCTCAGGCCAACATTAAATAAATAATGAAACCATTGCCGAAATGGAGAGGATTAGTAGTAATAGTAGGAGAGGTAAAGTTTAGGCAAATATGCAGATTAAAATAGAATTCTGACTTATTTCATATGTGTATCTTTCTATATATTTTATGTACAGATGGAGGTATGGACTTAAGGTGCTGGGGTGCTTAAAAACAAGTTTCTCCAAAGTAGAGGGTTTGAGGCAGCTTCTCTTTTTTTGATACTAGCTCCCCAGCTTTAGAAAACACCCTCTCACAGGGCACAGGTGGAGAGTTCACCTGCATGAATACCATGACAGGTGACAGCGAGATACGCATCCATGTTAATGGAAGTCCACATATCTGCGGTCAGGCTGACAACATTCTGCAGGGCTGCCTTGGCCTTTCCTTTTCTTCCACGTACCTCCTCTCCACCATGACTTTAAGTGCCTGCCTTGATGGAAGGGTGTATATGGGATCCAGTTTAGCTACCAGAGCACGGAAGCCATGATCAGACACCACAGTGAAAGGCTGGGAGTCTTTCACTATGAAATCCACTAGAGCTTCATCAAGCTCCTGCTTCCTAGAATATAAAAGTTAGCAGAATAGTTTTAGCATGAACAAAACCATACGAACCAGACTGCAGGAAAAACGTTTAAGTGTAAAGATTGCAATGTATAATACAGGCTCACTGTTATGCTTCTGATTTGAAGTTTGTTTAATATTAAAGTTATACACCCAAACCTAGACTCAGTGCTCCTAAACAGTTACAGAAGTGCAGTGAACAATGAAAGTTACACTTAATATTGCCTGGAACAGCAAACATTATACCCATTCACTTATAATAATAATAATAATAATGATAATAATAATAATAATAATAATAAGTCAGATGCCGTGAACAAAGCAAACACTTAACCTGCAAATTTAAAATGAGATGTGCATTTGTTTTTCTTTGTTACTATATGAATAAGAGTTGAAAATACGCTTGTAACAAATTACCTTGTTCGGCAGGACCATTCCAAAATGCTCCCAGACTTGGGATCTCTTCCTGGTTGGTTCCATTGCAGAGCAATGAGAAAGCAAACCGAAAGCAATATGATCGCTAATCAAATCAATCCAAAAGGTATTGACCAGATAGGCAATGCATCGCGCTGTTTCATCCATTTTAAACACAACTGAAACCCGCCAGTCTTTCAAAGCCCTGCCCATTGAACCAAACAAGTCAGCTGATTCAGTCTGAATAAAGCAGTCAAGTGCTTCAAACGTCATCAGTCTCGTGTTTGGAGCAAGCTCCGGGGCAGTGCTTCATAAAAAAACCCTACCGAGTTTTGGGGCGTGGTTCGAAGCCCCGTGTCAGAGGTAATATCACTAGTGATAGGCCCAGATTGTGACTTGGAGGGCATGACCCTAAAGGTCAACTGGTAGATTACTTAAACCATGCTAAGTAATCTAGGGTTTCCCCATTAAAAGTACCCAGGTCTGGCGCTGAAATGACAAAAGCAGAAATAGTACACCAAATGTATTTATTTATGGTCAACATTAAGGAAATAGACTAATATTTGAATTTAAAACATACTAAGATAACCAAAAGCACCATCAGCAGAAGTAAATTGGAATTTCAACAAAACCAATAAGGACTACAAACCAAATTGGTCTCAACACAAGTCAATGACACAAAAAAAGTTGGTAAATAAAATAAATCCCAAATTAAATAACCGGAAATTCTACAGAGCTGTGCTTAATCGGCCTAACATTAAAGAAAGGTGCTATAGAAGGGGTAACTATAGCTGGGTGGCAATATAAAGGGTTTGAGGGCTAGTTCTTAAGTGCTAGTTTGGAAGTGCGGAAACCGAACCGGCACATGCTCCAAATAACAGGTGGACACGCGCCCGCTACATGAGAGCATATGAAACTAGAGAAAATGCATGCTGAGGTGAGAGCATAATAAGGCAACTGCCTTATAAGCCTCATAAGCAGCAGTGCCAGAACTCACACAACAAGAATACACTCCCACACTGACAGCAACGCAGGTAGCTGCTCACCAGACAGCCGACACCCTTAAAATATATAGCTTGGCGTGCACACCTGTTACCTACCTACTAATGAACCTGGCAAGGCTGCAGGCAGGAAGGGGAGAAAGACAGGACATAGGTGCGTTCACGGCCTCCAACACGGGTGGAACTTTACAGCAAGCCCTACATAAATACTATCTTAAAACCTCATAAACCACCCGGTTACATCTGCTAGCATGCTGCACCTGTTGCTTGTTCGTTAATTACGCTGGCTCGGTTAAATTAAAACGCTGCATGCAACTCCACTACACAATCAAAAGCAATAATAAAGACACAGCAGCCATAAAATAATAAAACAAACTCAAAACATGCAGCAAGATTGAAACATGCATAAAAGCTGCCATCCATACTTGACCCCGTCAACATGCCATTTAAGCAGGGCTTACTGTTGTAGTTCTTTATATAGGCCGAAAGAAAAAAAAAAGAAGTGTCTTGATTTGAAAACAGAATGAATACACCCAACTACCTCATCACTAATGTCTCCTACAACGCAATCCTTAAATCTACCACTTGGTGGTGACATATTCAAAATAATTGATTTTTTAAAATTTTATTTTTCTTGTGCATTGCAAAGTCTGAAAATATCTGCACCGTGCAGATGTAATGTAGCCTCTCTGAATGTGTCTTTAGTAATGAAGAGCAATCCAAACATATTGCGAAATTCAGTCTTTTTCCCTGCTTTCTTTCGTTCTAAGCATGTTGACTGAGATTTGAACAGAAGTGTTCACACAGGAGAAAAAGTCAATGATACAGCCCCTCAGGCATGCACTAATTTAGTGTTTTTCACTGCACACCTCCATGCTGAGAAATCTAAGCATTTGTGTCACAGTATTGCAAATATGTGGGTCTTTTGTTGTGTTCACCGCTAGCCTCTGAGCTATTGTATGTGGTCAAAATCAATAGCATCTAAAGTGTTACATGTTTGAATCTTTAGAAATAGCTACATTCATTGATTTATACATATGAAGCAGTACAATACTCAGGAAAAACATGTCATCCAGACCCTAATGCTTCCAAAATGAAGATTTATCAAAACATTCATGAGGAACAGAAAAAAAGGTTCAGCTGTTGCTTATTTTAGGCATCAACTATGTTTCTTTGTATGGATGACATAAATTAAAATGACTGTGGCCATAACCGTATGCATTAATACGTTCTTTGTGGCTAAATTTGACTTTCTTAGACATAAAGATAATTAAAATTGATGTAATGATACAAAATTCTGTCCATAAACATTGTCAAAAAAGTGTAGTTTTCACAAAATCCAACTCCCAGTGGAGTTCAACTTGCTGTTGGCAATGCTTCGTTTATGACTGGCCCATAGCAGTGGACCCAGTTAACCATAAATTTGCAGCACCCACAACAGATTACCCAACATTCATGTTCAAATACCTCCTTCAAGTCCACAAACCACAGACTGGGATTTAACACTAACCCAGTCTGCCAGTACAGCGACACTGCCCCTGATGTGACATGTCAACTGAGACAACCTTAAACATCTAGTCTTTAGGAATTCTTGGTGGACCTTATTGATCTCCAGAGTGCTGCCACCACAATGGGGCTTTTTAGTGACTTCATGGATTCCACCTTCTTTGTTTAAGAAATGTTTGTCGGTTTGAGAAAATCCTCAAAGTATTCATTGAGGTCAACAGCACCCCAGCCCCACTAGACATTGTTGGTAAAGTACTACTGCCTGAGGCACCTAATGGTTTACCAGAAACATCTCACATATAATCAGTCACTTTGCAATGCTTCACTGATCTCCTCCCACACCCCCTTTTTTAACCTTAGAAACAGTTTCCCAAACATATGTCTACAAATCCAATGAAACATCAGCAGCCTAAGTTTAATTATGCCAGAGAGCAGATATATGTAGCCACAGAAAATACATAAGTAAAATAGAATTAATACCAGAGTTGCTGTAAAGGCCAGCAAGGATTCATGCCAGAAGTTTTGCATACTATCCACATTTGAAAATTACGCTTATGTCAAAAAGTACAATAAGCAAATAATTGTGTTTTTGCCAGTGCCTTCACAGGCATGAATTTTATAGTAGCAACAAGAAAACAAAGTGGTTCTGGACAGGTTACAACATGAGGAAGAAGTAACTCAATACAGTTCATTTTGTCTTAGTTTATAGTTTAGCTTACCTGTTCATTTATCTCAGACAATACTTATTTTTGGGCGTTATTTACTGTTATCTTTATCAGTAAAGACAACGACACCAGTTTTATCAGCTGGTGAAAGGCGTGACTCGGTCAAGCCTTTCACCAGCTGATAAAGACGTCACAAAATACACCATGTGACCATCTGATGAAGGCGGAAGATTCCACCAAAACATGTCAGGTAAATAACACCCAAAAAGAACTATTGTCTGAGATAAAAGAATGAGGAAGAAGTTGTCACCGCTTTATGTTTGAGCTACCAGCACATCAGACTATTTCATGAAGGAAAGGACACAGGATCACTGGGCTCAATAAGTGGTTCATGATTTAAGGAAGATCCTTTTTGCCATAACTGATGGGCAACATTAGTCGTGACATGTAGGCCATGGCTCAGGAAGTGGAGAGGCCATCTAACAATCAGGAGGCCAGTGGTTCGATCAAAGACTTGATCAGTTCCCATGTCATTTGGCAAGAAACCTAACGGTACCAGGATAGCATGTTTTTGCCAAACTAATTAATTAAAATGAGTAAACTGTGACTAAATTAGCCAGGAAGAATTCTTCAGCATTCAATAAACAGCATGACTGCCAGTAATAAATTGTAAGCTTTTCCAATGCACGTAGTCAGCAGAGGAAACAGTTGAAACTTTTATGTATTGCAAAATAATTAATATCACCTGACTTTTAAAAGACCTTGATGATGTAAAGGCAAATTCAGAATACCAATAACAGCATACAACAGTTTCAGTACTGTGAATGATTTGTCACTGTAAATGATGGACACAGCATAGTTTGGAAATGCACTTCACAGGCTGATTAGCAACATTTGTTCCTTATTTAAGATGATTTCTTTCCTTGTTGGTATTTTGGTAATACACACCTGAATGCTGCAGACCATCAAACTATAAAAACCTCTGCTTTTATAGAGGTGCTCTCTCCTGCTGCTGGTCAATTAATCAAACGTATTTGACTAACAGCACTCAACTACTACTTACCCTCTTAATTCCCATCAAACCAGTGAAGGTGCACTTTTCGCAGTATGAAATATTTGCCTTGAGATCTTTGGAAGACAACATCCCACTCAAGTACTACATTTCACATTTCAACACTGATTTGATCAGGCAGGATATGTTGCTTCTGATTTAAAGCAGCAGAAAGGAACTTTTACAAGCTCAGGGGTCATTCGTTGTCTTTTCTGTCACTATCATCTTGAGTCTTCGCTGCCTCTGTCACAGTAAGCTCTGTAAGTCCGTCAGCTAGTTTCACAATTGTTAATGAGTTACATAGCGCAATAAAAGGGACAGACAGCTGCAGCAAGAAAAGACCAGAACGGGAATTCAAAGCTACTTTAGGTGGTTTTTGAGCTCTTCATTGCAGACCATGAAAGATAAAAAACAAACAAACAAACACTTCCTAAAAGTAATTAAATATTTCTTTATACAGAAAAGCTAGCTCATCAATCTGCAACACACATTTGCAAATGAAAATGTTTATTTTATGCAGTCTTGCATTATGTTTTCAGAACAAATGTTTACAAAGAGGAAACTGTAAGAATATCAATTTTTTAAAAAAATTATAAAAAGGAGGCATAAGTGTGGTTTAGTTTGTCCCTTAAATCATGTATTGCCTATCATAATCTTTAAATCATTATGAAAGCATCAAAACAGTTTGTGAATCTTCTTATGCAATGCTAATCTTGATTTTTTTTTTTTAATTTTTCTGAAGAATACATGTTGTAATTCATGACACTGCAGCATATGGCTCAGACTCCGGTGACATTCATCATTCAGGCTTTCTCACTGCTGACAACTGGGCTGAAAGGTTTTGCAGAGTCGGCCATAAAAGCCTCAATCTCCTCCACTGTACGAGGGACGCATGTCAGCAGCTCTACACCATCTGCTGTCACTGCGATGTCATCCTCAATGCGAACCTGCACACCACAATGACACAGCGCTCAGTGAAACACAAAAGAGTCAAGAACAGGACACATTAAAAGGCAAGAATGCATATAAATGTTAGAGCTGATACGCTGAATATGACCTAGTTCAGCTTCAATTTCAATGTTTAATTTCAAGTCATCAGTTTATACCAACATTGCTTCCCTTTAGGGTTTATAGTAAACGACCCATGTCTGAGAAGTGCTTAAAAAAAAGTCTATGATATTACATCTCATTGATCCCACAGTGTGTTACTCGCACTTAGTGGCCGTGTTTAAAGAAGCAGAGAAAATAGAGCAAAATGCGAGACGAGGACAACCGCAGTTTATTACCTCGTTGTTGCCTTTACCAGCTTTTTGCTTTATCTTGTTCAAGATCAGTCCAAGCTAGTTTTGGCCTCCAAGTTTCATTTCTACCCATTCTGGTTATTTGAATATTACAATAAATGTTTATCTGTATGTCATTTATTCATTTATTTTCTAAATGAAATGAAAAAAGGTTTTGTTTTTTTCCCCCATATTCTTTTTCAAAGCTAAAATGAAAAGAAAAAAAAAGTATAACTGACTGATTTCCAGTATCCCATTTTCTGCACATAATACATACTATTAATGCAATTTTGTTCACCCATCCATTCATTTTGTACAGCTGCTTCATCTATTCAGGGCAATAAGAAGCTGGAGCCTACCCAGGCTGTTTTCATGCAAGGACACCCTGGACAGGTCACCAGTACATTACTGGGACACACAGAGACAAGCAATATGGACAGTTTAGAAGAACCAATAATGTGTTTATCATCTGCATTCATGAAATGGAAAAAATGTCATGCCAAGTTACCATGCAATCTGTCATACACCTACAATGGCAGATTGCTTAGCTTTGGTGTGAAGCCTCTGGAAGATTCACTTCCTGATAAATTTTCTTCGCCTACATATTTGTCACATGTGCTTGTGTGTTTGGAGAACCGAGTTTAACCACGCTTTAGGGAACCGTCATGAACTCATGACTATAAACAAAACGCTATCAATTATCAGTGCATATGTGCAAAAACAACAATCTGCTTCGAGCGTCATGGATTCAGTCTGTGCTGCTGAGTGAGAGAAGTGGTTTAAGCAATGCTAAGTCTAGAGTTGGGGTTAACATGGCTAGATCACCATGGTAACTGACACAGACTAAAGAAATACTGGATTCATCATCATGTTGAGTGCATCTTTGGACTCATGTGGAGCATATATCTAAGATAAGATATAAATTTCATGTGACAGGTCTTTATCCATTATTTTTTCTTCCCAATTTTTTGATTTTAAGGCAAAATTAAGACCGCAAATGATATATATACGTATATATTTTGCAACTGGACTGACTACCACCACATAGTCCAAGCACACTGACCCCTCCAAAGCCTCGGAAGCGAGCCAGCACTTGGTTGTTGATGAAGCAGCTCTGAGCAGGGTTGGCTAGAGCTTGATCCAGCAGGTGGTTGATGAAGTAGATTCCAGGCTCCACAGTGAGGACCATCCTCTCCTGCACCAGACGACCCATACGAAGACTCTTGAGTCCAGGCTCGTCAATGTGTTCCACTCCCTAGAATACATCATAGTATTTTGTAACTACTTGTTTGTTTGTTTTATTACAATGAACTTTGAAATGTCAGATAATTTGGATCAAACTGTCACCAAAAACAAACTCTTATTTCACTAAGCCATCCTCTTTGCTGGTTCTGTTAACGTGATCTTGTGATGATGAGCATTCA
The DNA here is from genome assembly GCA_037176975.1 of Arrhamphus sclerolepis. Classification (NCBI taxonomy): domain Eukaryota; kingdom Metazoa; phylum Chordata; class Actinopteri; order Beloniformes; family Hemiramphidae; genus Arrhamphus; species Arrhamphus sclerolepis. The sequence continues at coordinate 18,177,216 of JBAMYA010000018.1, read as the reverse complement.
GCTGCTCTACTGAAGACATTTTGTGGATCCACCACTTCCTCCGTATACTTGTCAAAACTGCACAACAGTGCAAATTCCTCCACCACAGCATGAAAGCGTGCATGTTCAAAGTTCATTTCCACCTTCCCCTCAATCCCAACCTCATTCTGATATTACTCTTGGAGTTTGACCTCTGCATGTTCCCCTCTCACTTCTGCACCGACATTCCCTGTATTATTGATGACACATCAATATTTAAGACACAGGAATGTGTTTCCATCTTCTGCTGTCTCAAAACTTTCATAGTTACACTCCGAACTACACACTGCAGGTTGTGATGAAGATAATCTCAGAATTCAGGTGTTCAGATGCAGACTAACCTCAGGGTAACCTCCCACATCATGCACATCTATGCCCAGCAGATGTCCCAGGCCGTGGGGCATGAAGACGGCGCCAAGGTGGACCTTCATCATGTCCTCAACATTGCCGTGCAGGATGCCAATCTTCACGAGTTCTTCCAGGTGAACTTTGTCAGCAAGGCGGTGCATGTCAGTCCACTTCACACCTTCAAAACAAATTTAGCATATGACCATTTTTAACAACACTGAATACCCAAACTGTGAAATAATGCAAAATGGAACCATCTCGCGAAGAACAAAAAAGTGTTAAAAGCACAAGAAATGCAACATATGTCACCTTTTGCAATGAATACAAATAAAAATCACCTTCCATATTCGTTGAACACTGCAGGTATGTAGAAAAATAATTAAAAGACTTCTGAATGATCTAATCTCTTACTGCTCAGCAGTGACTTCAAAAACTGAGTAGAGAAACTGAGCTCCTCTGAAAAGTTATTGGCACAACTTTTGTTTTTATTTAATGCTACAACATTTAAATAATGGAAAAAAGCCTGATTCAGATTATTTGTCACAGTATTTCAAAACTAGACTGTTCCAGAATTATTTACTCATCAACACTTGTTATCACTCAGATAAATCTATTAATGTAGCACAGACATTCAAGTTGGCTGTTATTAGCTGATAAAAAGACTATTATTAAACCTCCCTCTTATATCACACAAATAACCCAGTTGTGGGATAGCAATCTTCATGAAGAGTTTGTGTGGATTCAGTATAAATTACAGTGTTACGAACATCGTTAGAGAAGGTTTTCCACAGGATGCTGGACCGAAACCAGTTCTATACGTCTACACACCTTTCAACTGGATGACAGCATCAGGAAATATGGCATATTTGCATGCTTTTTGACAAAGGAAAAAAATATCTGGAAGCCTAATTACAGCATTTTTATTTTCATACTTATTTTTATAAGTATAATGGTATATTATGCATTGGATATCCATTTTCCACTACTAAAAATAAAGGTAATGGTATTTAAATTAAACCAGACCACCAGGCACATCCATTGATGCTACTTGTAACGTACTTGCTCAAGAGCAAGGGGGTTAAATTCTACTCCATAGATTGCCCACATATTTTGGTGAGGGAAATATCTTTATCTGGTAAATCCTGCACAGTAGCTAGGTAGCCTGGCTGGCTGGAGCGGCATCTAATATCCAGACAAAATAAAACAATATGGTTCAAACAACAGTTTTTTTTTTTTTACAATAAAACATGTTAATGTATAACGTACATTAATATATGTATGGGGGGCCGGGGTTTGCCCTGGGCACCAAACAGGCTAGGACTGCCCCTGCTCGCTGATCTATGGCAGTGTTTTTCAACCCTGGTCCTCAAGGCACACTGTCCTGCATGTTTTAGATGTTTCCCTGCTCAGTCACATCTGATTGGATGGCCATCAGCTTGTCTTCAAGGTCTACACAAGTCTGTCAATGATCCAGCCAGGTGTGCTTGAGCAGGGAAAAATCTAAAACATGCAGGACAGCGTTCCTTGAGGACCAGGGTTGAAAAACACTGATCTATGGTAACCCATATGTGTGTGTGTGTGGTAATGCTTCTATGTGCTCTTTCTCTGCTGTAATGCTTTATTATATCTCACTGTACCTTTTGTGTTTAGTTAAAACTGAAAATGATAACCTGGTTTGATTGTAGCCATGACAGTGCGGGAAGATTTTAGCACCGCTTCGTAGATGGCCCTCTGGTCTGGGGTGAACTTGCCGTTGGCTGGGAAGGAGCAGGTGATGTCTGAGGAGTAGCAGTAGTACTCTCCACCCATGTCAAACAGACTGCAGAGGACAAAACATCACAAATGGTTAAATCTGATGATGTCAGATGCATAAATAAATACATTATGCCAGTGTTCCAGGTGTTTTTCAGTTTCTTGTGCAGCAAATGCAGATGGCAAACACACTAAACTTCATATTTTTACACAACTGTGAAAGATACCACTTTACCAGTGGCGTTTACCAGTGATGATTATCAGCCAATACTGTAAAGCAGTGAAAGTTACACACCACATGTCTCCATCTGCAATTGTCTTGTCATTGGGAGCCCCAGCATGACCATAATGGAGGATAGAGCCATTATTGCCCCTGAGGGGAATACAGAAACATTGTATCAACTAGATAATGTACAAATAAGTATAAAGTATAAATCACAACATTGCAAAAAGAACAAAAAAATCTATGTGAAGAATAACTCCATTATCATGTTTGACAAGTAAAATAACTGACATCAACCCACCAGTATCCCCTAAGAGAACACATGACCTTTATACTAAGAGTCAGGAGGTGATTAGTAAATGCCATTTCCATGCAAGTTTAATTTAGTAAATAATCCCGTAAGCCATTATTTACAGTAGTTTGGTCATATATTAAACTGCTCAGTAATAAATTAATAAAGCCTCACGTTCCACAGATACAGGTGTAAGACATGTTGCGCATCCCTCCTTTGGTGTAGCAATAGTGTTGGAACAGACTGGGAAAAAAAACATTAAACATTAAGAAAAAGGAAACTAAGCAATTTCAGCTCCGTTGAGATCACAGACACATTTATTAATTCCAAAACCATCTCTGCCCTCTGTGTGACTCCATGCTTTTAAAGAATTCATTCAGAACTCATTCTTTGATCATTATATGGTCAAGCACGTCGACCACTTTCATGGCTATCAACAGCACTGGAGGCTGAGCGGCCGCCTCCACGTCTCATGGTTGTTCCCACAGAGAAAATGCAAATGGCAGTGACTGACAGCTGCTTTGGTGCAATTAGGAAAAACTGCCAAAAATCCAACTAAAACGCAAACATGTCATGGAAACATAAAAGACAAAAATATACACTAACAATACAAATTCATTCTTGTGTTTTTATAAGCCTTTTAAGCTTGAATTTGACTTCTACAATAACCTGAAATCTGTTTTAATGTGTGAGTCCAATTATGACTACAAATCAATTACAATATTGTTATAACATCAGTCCATGTTCAATCAATGTCATTGCAAACCTCCGTGTGCTTTTTTAACCCCACCACCACCACTACTACCAGTACTATTGCTAACAATAATGAAGTCATGATATAAGTTGTTTGCATCTGAAGCAGCAGGCTGGAATCTAAACTACCAGTTCAACAGACAACCAGTTCAAATTTGAAGATTCATCTATTCCACTTATCTAATTCTGAATCACAGATATAGTCATCACAGTGACTATATCTGCAAAATATTTAACAAAATTAAAGTCTGGTGAAAAAAAGCTAGTTTCCATTTACCGTAAAAACATTATATCACATCACAAATATAATGAGAGCCAACATTCACTGAAAATACACAACGTACCTCTCCATTTCATATTCTTTCTGTCCAGGCTTTACATTTTTCATGACCTACAAAAAACAAAAGAAAACAAAACAAAAACAAAAAAATTCATGCAATTAGCAAACAAAATACATTACAAACCATTAATAATTAATTTGAAATTAAACTGAACATCCACTCTTTTTATACAACACCCCTCCTCTCAAACTCTAGGGCTGTTTTTGCAGGGTACAAGTTTAAAGCAGCACCAGGAACTTTTTTTTTCAAGATTGAAATATCAGCTTCAAGGAATAATTGCTTCCCTATGAAAATGGATACCTAGCAGTCACGCTCTTCCATTCCTTCTATTTGCAAAAATCTGACAAAGTTGGATTCCTGCGATCTTACAGCTGCATATTGTCTATACTATGTCACACATCAACAACAATGAATCCAGCTCACCAAGCTACGCTGGACATCATGGAAGAGACAAAGTGCTGAACCTATGGGACTATAGTGGGCCTCACTGAGATTTTTAATATTTTTTTAAAGAAGAAAAAAGTTCCTTTGTGCTGCTTTAACAGTCACTAAACAGGATATGTTTTCACAGAAGGATCCTACCATTTTGTGGGCTTCACTTGAAATCCTGTTGGTGTAGCGCAGGACCTCTAGCTCCATATCAGTCTTTACGAGACGACTGCAGCCACAGAAACAACAAGGAGTGAGCAGATTTGTCTGATTGGTGATGTAGCTCAGTACTTTGCAGGCACAGCTAAACTGTACATAGTTCAACTCTATTTTTTTTTTTTTTTTTTTTAATCAAAAGTAACACAATTCCTGCTGAAACAGATACTAATCTGTCAAATATTTGATGGCATATCATTGATGGATTTGATGGAACTACAGCGACCAATTGTCGAGCAGCTGGTTGAAAATCCTTCTAAAAAATGCTTTACATAAAAAGATTTTGTTTCTTCTGAAATTCCAGCAGAAACATTCTCAACCTCCAGCCACAGAACTACTTCAAAAGAAATTTAACACCATGTTTGACTGCAAACAGCTCATTCATAACCATCTCATTTATTTGTTAACAGATATGGCTCAGGACCGCACAGAGTTAATGATATCTACATAAATATCGCAGGGTCATGGCAATCAGCAGAAGCAGTAATCCAAATTTTTTTAACGGAAAGCCCATTAAAGGAGAGCCTTGTTAGCTCCTGCGAGGAGAAGGGGCAGAGGGTTCAACCAAGCTCTGTGAGAAGTGTGCCTGAAAAGCATTCCTCCTCATTTCAGGGAATGGCAGCTCATCTACACGGTGCAAACTCTTAATGCCGAAGACAGGCCAGCAAGCACGAAGTCTATTATATCCATGCAGAGAGATTTCTGACTCTAAACAAACTAAACACAGAGCCCATTTCTCATTACCGTTGCACAATTACCAGAAATGATAAGCTTGATTGCCGAAGTTTATGAGAATCTGAATGAGGAAACATTTAGGTTCTGAAAGTACCACTTTTTCAATAATATATTACAAATGATATGCCCTTACCATTCCACAATGACTGGGTGCAAAAGAGTGTTGTTCACCTGGAAGCTGACAAAAGGAAAAGGGAAATGCAACATTGCACAGAAGAAATAAGATATCAATGTTTTATGCAATTAAATGATTTTAAAAGGTGTTTTCAGTCGGTGTGTATAAGAATAAATAAAATAAAAAATAAAATGTGACAGAACACAGAGATGACCAACAAGCAAAAGCAAGAAAGCTTGCTTAATTAATAAAACTTACCGACTAATTCCTTCAAAGGAGGCTTCACGACAGATGCTCCCACTATCTGTGTTACGTCCTTTCTGCAGGAAGAAAAATAAACATTATAAAAACAAAACATTGCATTATAAAAAAAGAGAATCTGAATATACAATGTATGTTAGATTAAACCGTGGTATCTATTAAAGCAGTTCCTCACATCACAGTTATAGCAAAACATGTAATCAAGTCAATTATATTTTTTATTCTCAGATATTTTGTGACAGTATTTTTTAACTTGAGTCATTTGAAACCTAGAAATAAAACAAGGCACGTGAATGTTACAGAATGTGACTGATCCTGTCAAATTACACCATAAATTGAGGAATTAGTCCTCGGATCATTAACCCAACATCCGCTAAATCTAAACATCAACTTTAATCAGGTGCAACTGAATGACTGTTACCAGTGTCAGAAGAACCGCTGGCTTCATGTTGGACAGCACATCAGCAATCTGCAGGTGCAGACAGGGATTAATTATAGGAGTCAGATTGGCAGCGCAGCTGCAGAGACAACAAGATTCACTTTTCTTCCACTTTGAGTCAGCAAACTTAAACTCAGTTTGGCCGACACCAGTAATAAGAAGCACACTGAACGACAAAGCTGGAGAGGTTTTACTTCTCTGCCAGCAGTCTAAATGTCACATAACAAATCCTTGGCTCAACCCTTGTGTCATTTCAGCACTATTGATGTCGCTAAAAATTCCTAAAACACTTTGTGTGACAAACCAAGCCGCCACATGACTCAGTGTTGACAATATTACAGCCTAAAGGTTCTTCAATATTACACTGAAAGACTGAAATTGTCATAAAATAGAAGGGTTGAAATTTAACAATTCTAATATTCTGCACTGATGTAATGACAAAACCTACTTGAATGTTTTGCAGGCTGTGGAAATGTACAGATTATTGTTATTTTTTCTAGCTTTTCTAAATTTTCTAAATTGTACAGCTGCATGACATTACACGGCTGTTAAATTCTGAAGTAAGTAAGTGAATAAGGTGGAGATCAGCAGTTAATAATTAAAAAAAAAAAGTACTATCACTTTGAAAGCACACACCAAGACATTTTAGATTTTTGTGTGTGTAATAAAAATAATGGGCCATTAAATCTGAAATTAGGAAAAGACTTTGAGTAGCTGATTGACAGTACACCAACGTACACTTCTGAAGTTGGTAAAGAAAAAAAGTCTCAATTTTGAAATCACTAAATAACAAACGGTATCGAGATGCAGAGGTGGGTGTGGTGAAATGAAGAGTTCACACTGATCTGACAGCTTTTACGTAATGATATAGAACAGCTGCAGTTCATAATTTAAGGATTCATTAGATCGACATGTGAAGACAGAAAAGATTACTCGTGGGCATGTTTAGCAGTGCAGCTCCAAGAAAAGCTCACTTGTTGAAAGTACAAAGTAGCCAATGATATTAGTCTTAAAGTGCGACTATATAAAACATCAAACACATAAATGTCAGTGAGACATCATTAGGATGAAATGAAAGTGAAATTATTTGATTATTTTAATGCAATTTGATATTCAATTGTAGGCTAGTGAAAGCGTTTATTTTCTTGTCTGTATATATTACTTTCAAATTAGTCAGCATGCGCTGGAGATCTTGAGCTGTCGACGCACTAACAGAGCTCCCCAGTGAATCTGCTGTAATCAATGATAAACATTTCCCACAACGACTGAACAATCAGTTAAGCCTGAAAATGGGTGTATTTTTCAGTATTGGCTGCTGTAATTAAGCAAGACTCCAAACAAAAAATGTTTAACATTATCTCGGATATTGCTGTGCAAGTGTGTTTCCATAACTTATCAGATGATACGATGTCTCACCTGCACTAACAATGACTGCGGTTATTAACAAGCCTATCACTGGTCATATGATCTGGGATGACAAAGACTGTCTGCCAAGAACTGCAGATAAAAAACTTTATCCTTCATACTTAAAACCCTTTATAACAGCCCTGAAGTAATTTCGTGTGTGTTACAGATGTACATCTCAAGCTGAAGGTGCAATTCTGGCAGGAATAAGGTCACCACAGAGTGGCTGTAGAGATCAACAGACTTACGTCAGACGTGTACTGCACCTCATCGATAGCATATTTAGCCTTGAAGTGCTCTCTAGGAAAGATCCTGTCAATGGACACAAAACATGTGATCTATAAAGACAAGTATAATAACAAGACATTCATGCCATATGTTTTTGTTTAGTTGGGTTACTTTGCATAATCCGTGGTTCTTTGGTAACAGTGAGCTCCAATGACAAAGCTGAAGCTCTGCTCAACGCTCCTGCACTCATGTTTTTACTGCCAACCAACCCCCGCCCCCGCCCCCGCCACACACACACACACACACACACACCCACCATATTAAATAATCTAACATTCTTTTTCTAACTTTGCTTCGTGTTTAGCCGTTGCACAAACATCATGTACTGACTCTTCCATAAACAATGCCCAAGTTGTGGCTGTGAGACCTTTAAGACAAAATACAGAATATGCAACAAAGTGTGACAATCTCTGACAGGACGCAGCTGAATCTCCACAGCATTCAAAACCATAGAACAGGCCCAGAGTGCTCTGCGTTTGGATGGTAAATTTCCACTTAGAATACTTTCTTCTTGCCCTTCCTGTTTTCTACAATCCACTTCTGCATATTAGCACTTGCATCATGGTCTTAGGTTCTCAGCCTTGATTTACTGGCCTGTTTGTCCTACTGCCTGTCCCTGTACCTTAGTTCCACTGTGCTACCCTCTAATTACTAAAGCTGCAAAGCTACATCTGAGAGTTTGAGGGTGATAAGTCAATGAAGGCTCCACCACTGGGACCTCTACATCACCTGTTCCCTGCTTGCTCCTAATTTGGCTTGACCAGTAATGCCTCATTTCTCTTTTACAAGCACAAGCAGCTGGTAAGAGTTGTCTTGGTGGAGCCTCTTACCATCATATGATCTAGCCTTCTGCATCCTGGACTGCCATTTCATTGTTACAGTTCTGTAAATAATGTACAGGCTGCTGTCTGCTGGGGGGAGGCACTTCAGTCCCACGACAGGAGGAAAGAGGAGTCATCTTCCTCTTCCTCCAAGTAATCCAAATGACAAGGTTGGAATTATGTAATTTGAGGTCCTTGCCTTTGAGGAAACGAAGAAAAAGTGGGTACATGACTGGGACATGACCTGCTGGGATCATGTTTGTTTGCAACTGAAACTCACCACTCTCTTGAGAACCTTTTTGGGTTTTGAATAGCAGTGGAGATATTCCTGTGGATTATCCAACTAAGTCTGAGCATATTTAGTGCATGAACGCTACATGCATCAGGAGAGGGACCCGAACAGACAGCCCAAAGTTAAGTAGGGCACAGAGGGGACACAGCCTCTTTAACTTTTGGTTCTGACTCTGCGGTGGTTAGCAGCCATAGCTGATATCGTACCCTTTCCATCCAAAACTAACAGAAGAGTTAAGTCAGAGTTTGGAATTCACATCTGAGTCAGCTTGTCTCGACATATTAGCAGAACCAGTTTTCAAACAAACTAATGGTAGGCAAACAAACTTGCCTTGACATGTTAGCCCGAGTTACAAAAATTAGCACTTTCTTGTTAATTTAAAAAAAAGGGTCACAAAGGAAAAGTTCCCTAATAACGATGAAATGATTTATACTTCTATGCAGCAAGTACACAGAAGCCTAAGTACGGGATCTGCATTGTGGCTGGTGATTAGAGATGTCCATTGTTGTTTCTGCTACTCTGCAGTTACACCACCACATGCTAGGTGGCAGTGCGACTTCTTTTCTGCAGAAAAAAAAAAAGAAACTGGACAAGTGGCAGCCCATATCACAAAATATATACTGTGCCCCATAGCTAGAAAGTTCCTGGTTTCCTGTTTGCATGTCCCCCCTGTACTTGCATGGGCTCTTCTGGGGACCCCAGGATTCCTCTCACATTCCCAAATCATGAATGCGTAGCCAGTTGATTATTCTGACTTCAGAGTCAGAATTACTTTATTAATCCCCGAGTGGAAATTCTTTTTGTTACAGAGCACAATTCCAACTAAGGTAGGTTCATAAAGATGATCAATAAGTCAAGAGGCTACAATACCCAATGGGCAAAAAACAAGATAATAAAATAAAATAAAGAATATCAAAATATCAAGTAGTTGTGAGTGTGAGTGTGTGTGGCTGTTTTTTCTATATGCAGCCCTGCGATGGACTTGCAACCTGTCCAAAGTGCCTTTCCCCTGAAGACAGCTGGGACAGGCTCCAGCACACCCCCATGACCTTAAACAGGAAGAAGCAGGTATAGATAATAGGTAGAAATCTGTCTTTTGTTGAAAGAATGCTGGGGTTTTAGGCGAGGTTATTCAGAATGGCTAATGATATTGATTATATGAATTTCCCATGTTTTGGAAATATGTGCTGTATCAAAAAGCGAAAAAAAAAAAGAAGTAAAAAAACAATAAGTGAAACAGCAAACATCAGCACCAACACTTCTTTGGCCTCTATATGCAGTTCCTTTGGCCACTAATGTCTAAGTGATTTATGGCCTGCGGGGTGTGTAAACAGCTTTACAGTCCCTTTTAAAAAGACAATCTCCAAAAACACAATTATGATGGAGAATAAAAAGTAAAAACAAAGTATTCAGGGCACAGTTTAGAGGATTTAAAAAAAAAAGAAAACCATCACATTAAAGTGTTGACCAAATCCCTACTGGGTAAAAATAAATAAATAATAATAAACAAATGAACCAAAGTAAATGCCAGGTGACAGATTTGTTTTTATTATATTTATTGATGTGTTTTTCTAAATAAAACTGGAGAACCTGACTGCTAAGTTCACCGTTTCCAACCATGGACTAGCTGGTGATGAGTGTTGGCGGTGAACGCAGCTCTTCTGAGGATTAGTGTGACTTACTCTCCCATCCAAGTTGCGTAGCTTTCAGGCAGTTTAGGAACAAAAAGAATTGATTTCCCAGAGTCCACATCAATGGCTCCATAGCAGTCAGCCTCAGTCACTCCAAAAGCCCAGTGGAAGAAAGACTCCTGTATAAAAATTAGAAACTGCATTAGAGAGGCAATGTGAGGCTCATAAGACATTTCCTTACCCATTTAGAGAAAAAAGCATCAATGCAGAGTTTAATATCAAAACAAAACAGGTTTACAGGTTTAGACAGGTTAACATATTTGAGGAAGAGTGAGGAGATCATGAGTGATGTTGAACAGATTAGGTTTGTGCATACTTTGATCAAACGCCTGCTGGTCACTTGTCTGCAGTGACAACGCACAACAAACTGAGAGGAAACAATTACATACCTGCCTGAAGACGACGTCTGTATCCGTGCAGTACCTCTGCTTCTGCTCTCCGCCCTGCAGCACCACTACCGACTTTGGCAGCAAGCCGTCTTTAGCTTTCAGGCCTTGGCACAACCTTCGACGGTTATCAGCAAAAAGGGCAGCAGACACCCTAAGGGTGTCATTCCCCAGCCAATAGACAGGTCTGAAAAGACAGGGAGAAAGAACATCTCAGGGGACACGGGGTGGGCAGGTAATTGGTGGGATTTCAGTTAAACTATGACAAAGATAACACAAAGAGCACCAGCATGTAACACCGTAACCACACTGACATCCATAATTCACTCCAGCGCTTCCCTCAGTTTCTGACATACATTTAATGTTGCTTGCAAGAATTTGAATAATGAAACTTAAAAAAAAAGCCACATTTTCATTTGACATGAGGTGTAGGGGACACATTTACTGAATATTTTAAGCCAGAACCTTTTTTTCTCCATCTTCTACCAATGTATAATCATTAAAACGAATTTAACTCAGCAATGACCACAGAAGTACTTAGGAACCTACCTTTTGGGTGGTGTCACAACTTTAAAAGATACATATGATCAAAAAAACAAAACAGTCTTGTCAGTTTGTTTGGAGCCACTTTGGTACGAAAGCAAGTAACTCAATGAGCCATTCAGACTCTGAGGGTTCTGTCATGTCACAGAATGATCCCACTTCTCATCTTTATCTCCACCTACAACTTCACCTCATAATGCATTTGCTGCCGTCCATTTGTGGGAAGTCCACAAGTCTACTCAATCTTGTTTTTCTCTTTTTTTTTGTTTTTCTTCATCTCAACAAGCCTGTGGATAAAAGAGGAATAAGTGTCAACCGTCCATGGCGGAATTCCATTTTTTCCCTCATAAATTTAATTCATACTTCCCACCACGACTAAAGTAATCACTGAGCAAAAGGATCCAACAGAAACAGGCCTAATGCACTTTTCCATGAAGTGATATTTAAAATTTAATTTATATGGAAACATGGCTGCTAATCAGACAATTTGACATCATTTCCATCTCTTCTTCTTAGCCAGTTTGTCGAAGAGGGTCAGAAACCCATTTTTAACCCAGTCTATTCAGAGGTTATATAAAAACAATAATGAAAACCTATTGAATAAAGTGAAAGAAGACCTACAAGTCAATACAAACTGTAAAAAGGAATGTCTTGGAAAGATTCCTGGTTTTTGTTTCTTTTTCTCACAAAATCATGATTCAAACAATTTGATAAAGTTATTCTTCCATTCTTGTGGGCAAGTAAGAAAGCAAGGTCAAAGAAAAATGCTCTGCAAGCAGCAGCATGGGAAGGACGACTGGGTCTTCCCAATTTTATGTTTTACTCCTGGACAGCGAATATACAAAATAAAACAAAACAACTCTCTTGCAGCCCTGACATGCTCTTCGTTACCAATCTCAGCAGTCGACTACACATCAAGCCCAGTGGTTCTGTCAACTTTGAAAATCTGGACGCAGTTTCGCAATTTCAAAATTTTTTTTTTTTTCTCC
>JBAMYA010000018.1:18146535-18164780 GCA_037176975.1 Arrhamphus sclerolepis | reverse complement strand
TTTTTTCTTGCCACTGATTGCATTGCCATGTGCTCGGGGTTTTTTAAGCTCCTAGAGATGACTTGTCATAAATAGGTGCTATATAAATAAATTGAATTGAATTGTGAAGGAATTCATTGCATTCTTTTAGAACCAATAGACATTTAAGCTGGGATAAGAATAGTCCTTTGGAGCATAGTGTGGAGCTCATTTCCAGTTGTCTCACATGTCCAGCTCATAAAACCTTTAATGAACAAGCAACGGAGATCTGCAGAATGAAGAAAGAGACAGACTGGGTGAAGGGATGAGAAGAATCACTGTGATGTGGGTCCCAGAAGCCAATCCAGCACTATATGTATGAGGCAGCATCAAGACAAAAGACAAACTATGTCTTGAGCAGAACTGACATGCAGGACTTGCTGTCCTCTTACTATCTCAGATAATAATCATCAGCTGAGAACTCACTGTGATGCTGTGGCAGAACCTCGCCTGCCTCTTGCTTGGATGCAGTTTTAGTCAGTAAAAAAAAGCAGAAAAAGCAAGATGTTGACTTCAGAAATGGTCTTGGTTAACACTATGTTGGCTTCAAATAAACAGCTTTGTGCTGTTTCAGCATAGAGCTACTTAGGTTTCTGGCATTAGACGTATGAAGTTGGTGGTCAGGGACAATACTGTGTTGGAACCCTGAATAAGGAGCATGAAGAGATTTGTCTGCATCGATCTCAACTCACTCCAATACATTTGGGTTTTGCATGTTAGCTTAAGTTTTACTCATGCCAAAGAAGATCTTGTTGCAGAGCAAACCCACTGGACCAGCATCTACAGCTCAAAGACAAATATACATAAATGTCATTAGTTTGCAGTTATTCTCTTTAAGAGTAGAAATTGTGCACAACAGATATAAAATAGTCCCCCCCCAATTATTACTGGCTTTGTAAAAAGAAAACAAACATTGCATTTAAAAGCCTTTTTGTGGTCTCCTTGCCACAACTATTTAATCGTACCTTCTATTCAGAGAAATTTCTGTAAATTCTGTACATTTCTGTATTAAACCTGTTCAATTTAAATTATCATTAGCTACTTATTCTGTTGTTGTTGGCATGTTTTTTTTTCATAGAACAAGCCAAACAAACAGTATTGGTGGATTCTGCTGGAATGTGGAGGTTAACTAGTGTTCATAAACAGGGACTTTTTCTGTGGTATGTTTTCTGTCAGCACTAGAGGCAAGGGCATCAAATTTCATTTTTCCAAAATCAACCTCCAAACAGCATGAATGAGTAATTACTTTAAGAGTAATTACATTTCCCTGCATTGTTGACAGAGGAGACCCTCACTGTGATCACTCAGTGCAACAAAACTCATTAATGAAATCACCAAACGCTCACTAATCTTGACATATTGCATCCCCGTGGGTAATAAATATCCTGCCCATTTTCCTTCCCTATTGTCACAATAGAATCGAACAACATATTGTACAGCTCAGTGGGTGCACTTCTGGATTTATTGGTTTGAACATTGGTCTGAGCTCACCAGAACTTCAAATGAATGCGTTCGTGAAACTTGTTTTGTCATAACTTGCATTTCAAAACTGGAGTTTGCTTTTTTGCCCCTCGATGTATTGAATAGTTTTATACTTGTCAGGACTAGTTTAATTAAAATAAAAAAATAAATGAATAAATAAATAAAAATCTGTCAGAATGTAAAACTGATGTTAGTGTGCAGAAGAGCTTCCCAGCTGAGAGTCATGAGGAAGCTGTTTTTCATCTGCTTTAATTATAGTATCAGATAGATAGATCAGCTGCCAATATTTTATTATATAAATAAATAAAGCTTTGACAGATGTTTTTAAATGACAATTCCTTTGGCTGTTGGCGGAGTAGAATCGGGTCAGACAGCAGGTATATCTTATGACTGGTGTACTGAGCAGAGCAGGACACTGAGAGTGTTGGGTCACTGGTTTTGTCCTTGTGTCATGTACGATCCTTCAAGAGTGAGCACATGGCTGCCTCATGACCTTTTCAAAGAGCGCCAGAGTCCCTCTGTGTCTGCAGTTCTTCTCCTTCACCTCTACTTTCTCTTCTACATCCTGCCTGCTTTCTAATTAGCACAAAGTCATTAGAGGCCTGGTGCAATATCTTAGTGGAACAGATGAGGGAATAAGAAAGCCTCTCTGCTTGTATTCCCTTTCTTCTATAATCATCAGTGATGAATCCCCAGGGATCACAAGCACAATGAGAGAGACAGGCAGGAGTCCAGGTACAATCCTATTTCATCATTTCCCAAAACACTAATAAGACAAGTGGAACGCCTCAGACAACAATGTCAGCGGAGATCATGAGATGCTTCATGCAGCATTAAGACGTATCTGTGGTCAGTAGTTGCATCACTGACACAGCAGATGGCAACAGATCAACTAATACTATTACGCAGGCGTGCACTGAATATTTGGTTTGGTGTCATTGTCTCAATGGGAGCACAATCCGGTGGAAAATAAAAATCTCTTCGCTTGGTTAAAAAGCAAAAGAAATCCTTGGCTGTGTCAGCGAAAATATGCTACACAGAAAACACTTGCATCAATAGGGAATACAATTTTTTTTGCATCTGTGTTGAATAAAAGGGTAGCATACACTTAATCCTATTCTGAGGATTCTGAGGCACCAAACAGCAACTGTTTTCCTCCACTATGTCTCTCATTTTAAAACAACATACTGTATCATTGTTCTGAGTGATGTGTGAACCAAGAAGTCGCTCAGCATGAGAGACTAAATCAAAGGCAAAAAAGGATGTTTAAGATGCCCACAGGAAGGCGTTCAGAGATGACTTTCTCAACATGAACTGTTTTTTATGATTCAGGTGTTTTGCCGGCAGGTCACTTCCTCAATCAGCATTAAAAGCTGATGTTCTGCATTTTACCGCAGGAGTGGAAGTAAATCCCAAAGCTTTAAAAATAGATACAACACACACTGTTATTTTCTGAAGTCAAAAGTTGTATCGAGAAGAAAATAAGTAAGGCTGGATGACAAATCAGCCTCTCTTACCTCTCTTAGGTCGCTCATGTGCTTTGGTTCTTGAAATCACATTTGGTGAATGTGGACAGGATGGGGTGAATGTGCTCTGTGACAGCATTGATGGGTCTACAGGAATGGAGACTATTCCTACTTAGTTGGTTAGATCGTCAAAATAATAATAATATTAATAAAAATCCAAAACCATGCTGCTCTGCTCAAGAGGCTTTTGGAAAATCTCTTTGAATAACAACCGCAGCAGCAGCGTCTGTAAATATTTCAGCTTCTGGTGCGGTAACAAAAGTCAACGTATAGGAAGTGCTGAGCCATCACAAATTGATTTTACCCAGGACAATTTACCATGTGACTGTTGCTTGTAAAAAGCAAATTCAGTTGCAAAGATCCTTCCAATGGTAGATGTACACTTGCTATCAATGCACTAACTTATTACCATTATAATTATGTAATATATTAACATGTGGTGTTTTAAACAGTACAGATAGCATGATTAAAAAGTTAAAGACCTTGAAAAATGTATTTCCTATGGAGTAGATTGTTGGCACTGGTACAGAGTTATTGATGCTTTAACAGAACTTTAATGTCTATCATCTGGACTGGGAAGCTCCTAATTTTCAGCTTCCTTCTTGGCATCTGTTGGCTTGAGAAAGCATCACATTCTCCCATACAGCTTAAGGAAGTGGAGAAGATTTGAGGCTCTCTGTTTAGGCTGTTGCAGTGATGGATGTGTGGCAAATAAATGGATGGATGGACAGATGTAGCTTGAAGCTGTATGAGAGATCTTAATGAAATGTAATCCCTGAGTAAAGAAAGGGTTAAAGCAGAGTGGTGTTACCCAATTCAGCTTCAGGGGCCAAAGTGGCTCATATCTAATTGTAGAAAGAGCAGCAAATTCATGGCTGAAAGGATCACTTTACTGCTTTATCTGTGTAGTATATCAAAGCATGTCGCAGACGTTACATTAAAACTCCAGGAAATTGTGTCAACTTGAGGAACAAAAGGGGCAGAACATGTCCCTTTTAAGGACCCTTATTTACTTGCTTTCAGAGAACAAAACTTTTCTCAGGGATTGTCCTGCAAGTTTCTATTTCAATACATTTGAACAGTCAGCATTCTTTTTTAATGCTCCAGTTCAGTGGACAGTTTCACCAGACAACATCTGGAGCTGCAGTTCTTTCAGTAGCTTTAAAACCACATAGGAAAATCTGCTTTAAGTCTTTTCAACTGTGGAACCACTGACTCTACAGTCTTTTAATCAGTTTTGCTTCCTACACAAATATCTTTTACTTTTTAACAAACAATGCTGACGTATTAGTGTTTAAACTTCAGAAAAAAAGCAAAAACAAACTGTACTTACAGTACATGAAACTTTATCTACATTTTTGAACAACAAACATTTTTATTCGTATGTGGAGACTAATTTATGATGATTTTTTTTTTTTAAAGCAGCTCTTATTCAACCTAGACCAACGCTACAAACATGGTAAGGATCTTTTGAGCAGGCTTTCCAACACTTTCTGAGCTCAGTGATGACTGAATAAAAGGAGTCCAGTCTGTGAAGAAAGAATAGACTTGATGTTTTCAAATTTGAGCCAGGGCATTTAAAGAGGGCATTATATTATAGCTGAGAAGATAGGGAGGGACGTGATCAGGTGTCTGAAAGAGGTACAGGTGCTGGAAAGAGGAATTTAATTATGTCCCAGGAGGAGGAAAAGCTAAAGCAGGCCGACCCTGTCAAGTAAAGGATACTTACCTTGACCGGGCACTGCACATGCAAATAGGTTTGTCCCTTTGTTTTATGCTTTGGCATTTTGACAAGCCAAGATAGTGTGCAGCTGTGGCCAACTAAGTATTTGATAGGAGTCACTGTAATTATTACGTACTTCCGTGGGGTCAAAAACCTGCTGAAAAAGTGCATGTGTCCCACGACATCAACTAAAAAGGAGCAAAAGCAAAAGCATGCACACTGGTGACATGCAACAGTGTTCCAGTCATTGAGCTGTAACTGCTTTCTCCACAGTGACAGATGGTGCGGTCAGCTTGAAAACAATGGTGAAGGACACACGGCCAAGACGTCATGGAGCATCCCCACCTCCATATATATTGACTTAGTTTGAGTGCAAGTGAAATGACCTCACATTGGGCTTCTCAAATAACACACTACATCAACTTGACACAGTTTGTGTCTCTATTCCCCAGATCAGACCCTGCACAGCACCCTCTCATCAGACGAGTCCAAGGGTCAAATGGCTGCGCCGTCCACCCCTTGTCAGATTTACAACATCCAAAAGGCCTTGGACACATTCTTACATTTTTGTCAGCTCAGTACATAAATGCGTATGGCCTCTCTTGGGAGATACATCTCTGTCAATTTCATTGGCCTTGAGACTGTTTCATGCCTCAGTCCATCCCACCGTTGTCACTTTTAAGAGTGTGTTCAGGCTGATATGCAATGCAGTATTTTAAAACTCATCATCCTTAAGTTGTGGAGGTGAAGTTTATCACACTTTGAGTAATACTGTGCTTAAGCTGTCCTGAAAGTGGGCTAAAGGTTCAAGGCTTGCCTTTTATAGCTTTTCAGGAAAATTCTATTGGCCAAAAACAAGACATAAAGTGTGTGAGTGCAAGGACACAGAATTATTTTTATTTTCATTTTTCCTGTAAGTATTTTACTATTCTTACTGCCAGACCAAACAAATTAGTTGGTGCATGTGGAAAATGAGGCAAGTCTTTGTTACAGCAGGCTTAGTGTTATAAAATGCATTGTGCTGTTGATTTGACACGTTATTGCTGTAACCGCAGACAAAGCAAAGAGGAAATTTTAAATGTTCTTCATTTGCTTGTAGCTCTTTAACTACACACTTGATTAGGTTTTCAGTGCCTTTTCTCCATCTGCACTCCCAAGCATATTTAATTCTGTCATTGCCAAAAGACAAACTGTTGTGTCATTCAGCTGAAGTTTCCTCAAACCTGAAGTTGGAATATACTGATTGCATATCAGTGCTCATTTTGAATATCTGCAGAAAAAAGAAAGAAATAATAAAACACCCACACTCTCACAAACACAATCGAAGAGAATCATTGAACTATAACTTATTCTTTGTGTGAATTTTAATTACAGTGATTGGGTTGAGAAATCTGACAACTTTACAGTTTTTAAATTAAGAGACAAACAAAACATTACATCCTCCCCTTCGAATATGTTTGACAAATTCAAAAATTTTAAGGATACGCTTACAAATGTTTGCTATATCATCAGCATGTCACATATATTTAGTTTTACACATGTTCGCTAGATCAGACAGCATGGATTTAGGCTTTCAAACATCCAACGACGCCAGCGTAGATTCTGATGGTGTTTTACACAAGAAAAAAATCTTTTCAAATGTAACCAAGTCAATGCAGAGAACACATGAGGCAGATGCGGATGCATGTACACTCACGCACATGCAATTACAACAAATTATCTTTTGCAGACGAAAACAGCACCACGGTGGAGACATTACTACTGTTTTCAATTTCTAAACACCACATGATTTAACATCCATTAGTTGCTTACAGACATAAAGTGTTCAATTAGACATAGAATTCAAAGCAATAATATTAAAGTTCTGCAATTCACAAATGTAGGCTTGAATCACTACATGGCCAAGTAAAGCTGCAGGTTAACACAGTCAGATATTAATGTAAAATATATGATTTTTATACTATAATGTAGAGTAAAAAGAACAAAACTGAAGATGCACAATTAAAGGAATCAAGAGGAACTTTTTCACTTTTTTCATTTGCTGTGTATATCAAGGCATGCTGTCCATTTGTTCTTTCTTTTCAGACCTTCACTGTTATATTATGTTAATTCCCTGAAGTAACAATCTGTTTAGAAAAATGTGCACAAGCTTGTTGGCATGCACTTGCCTTGACCCCAGATGCTTTTGAAGAGAGAGTAGATTCAGTGTGGAATCTATTGGGTTTTACTTCCCCAGCCGCCCCCAGAGCCCTGCCCCTCACAGAGAATCCCTGCAGCAATAAAAGAAATAGCCACAACTGGTGAAAGAGTGCACATATTAGTCTTCATCAGACCAGTGAGACAATGACACTTATGAAGACCTATGTCATTTAATATACATCACCACCATGAAATGGGAGCAGAAAGTGCGAGCGAGTGCCTGAGGCATCTCAAGGCTGGGATAACCAGGAGGCTGAAGGAGAAATCAGCCTTGCCTTACAAGGCCACCTCTGCAGCTGCTGGGGAAACGGAATAATCTTCAGTCTACACCAAAAGATGAGGCTATAATCAAGGAACAGCATAACGTGGCTTGGTTTTCACTTTTAGTGTTTATGGTTTTAAAATACCCTTTCTCAGTCTCCAGCAGCATATCTAATTTAAGTGCATTTCTCTCAAATTTCACACACTCATGTGTAAATGTGATAATTAAACTCAAGTGTATCAGTACATTACATATTCATAATTAAAATCTGCAAGTAAATTGAAATAGTTCTGTGTATGCCACGTTTATGCCATATGTCTAAATTGTCCAATTATTCTTTAACTTTAATTGACCTATTTCTGCATGGCAAGTCTTGTAGAAAGTTTTCAACAAACCAAACAGAGTAGGTAAAGGTTTCTGTTTACCTGCTGAATAGCTCTGGTGGACTTAGTGTAGATTTACTGTTCCTTTGTGCTTGGTGCAAATGCTGTTTTTGTCTTTAAAGGTAGGGTAAGGAGTTTCTGGATGATGGTTTATCTGAGCCAGGTCCTCCCTCTCCCTCCCTGCAGTGCTCCCAAAGAAAACATTAAGTGTGTGAACAATGTTTGTGTGTGTGTGTGTGTGTTTTTACAGTGTACTCATAAGATAGCCAACTGTTTCATTGACTCATTATGAGTTTGGAATTATTAACTGTATTTTTAAAAGTGGTCTTCAGTTTAGTATTTACTTTTTTTTTTTTTTTTTTAATGGATGTGCTGTAGTAAGTTAGTGCCTAAATGCAGTGATCTTTTTATATGACTCCACTAGGTATGAATTCATGGACATTTCAGAAGGGGATATTTTACATGAATCACTGCAGACTGACATACTGTGGTTTGTGCTCACAAGTGTGTTTAAACATCATAAGGAGAGAGGGTGTCGCAGGCATGATCGACAGCTCCGCCCACCCAACTGCAGACTAGAGCGCTCAAAAGGATAAATGGAAAATCTCCCCCTTCAGAGAGATTTGTTGAAAGTTGAAAAATCTGTACCTTCAGAGAGATTTTCCATGTAAATTAATTTGAAATGTTAGAAGAAAAAGTCCTCAGAACATATCTATTTTGAAGCCATGTTACTTTTAGGAAACTTTAGGAAATCTGAGAATCAAAACATGAATCACTGCATCAAAACATTTTTCAACTTTTCCTGCGAATTTTTAAAATTTTATATAGTTTAGCTGTTGCAGTGTTACACATTTTCTCTCTCTCTCTTGCTCTCTATCTTTTTTTAGTGTAATGAATGTGCTATAACCTTAATAGAGATGTCATTGTCTATGTCTCTGGCTACAGAATAGTTCAGTTTTAAGGGAAAGGTTCTTATTTTGTGGAATAATAGCTGTTTACGAAATGCCAGAGCTGAACAATAGGCTGCATTCATTAATGTCCTTTATTGTCTAAGCTAGACAACCAAAAGGTTTTTCATCTTATTATTATGTTAGGTGCAAATGTCCAGTGCTCCAGGCTAAGTCTTTACTGTGTGCTCCAAGTAA
Organism: Arrhamphus sclerolepis; assembly: GCA_037176975.1. Lineage (NCBI taxonomy): Eukaryota > Metazoa > Chordata > Actinopteri > Beloniformes > Hemiramphidae > Arrhamphus > Arrhamphus sclerolepis. Next base: position 18,156,042 of record JBAMYA010000018.1, on the reverse strand, counting down.
TCTGATTTATTTATTCAGTTTGGAGATGAAACACAAAATATCAGACCATACTTTAAATCGACTTACATGACTGACAGTCCTCTGTTGTTGCGTTGAGTTATGAAATCATTCAGACCTCATCTGAAGACTAAATGGTCGTGTCCTGTTGGAATGACCTGGGAAGAGCCATAACCATTTCATTACTGTGTCTGTCCAGACATATTTTGTATCAGGTCGTTTTTTTATGTTTGACCATGCGTCACCATGGAATTATGAGCAACCAGTTTTCTTAGCAAACGTGGCTTTTCCCGTGTCTTGGTCACACATCAAGAGCAGATAATGCATGTCACTGAGCTCATCTTTTCATTGTATATCAACCAATTCATTTCAATTCCAGTTCAGTTACGAGCACTCAGACTATTCACTGAGTAGTGAGTACTGATGAGCTGAGATGAAGCGTTAACATTGTGTTCAAAACATTCAATCATGCATGTGTTAATACGTTTTAATAACAGAATGTAAAATTTTCTTCATCCACACTATTCTGGAGAATTCAGCCCTCAAAAATAGAAGGAAAAAATAATCTTCTTCCATCAGTTTTACTACAAACTGTTCTGCACTATACCAATTTCCATATAAACTTGCTAATAGGAAATTCCATCACCTATATGCTGACAGATACAATGATTGCATTGCAGTATGCAGAAAACAGTCTGAGCGTGTGGACTCAATAGAGGTGGGCAAACAGATGAGACAGTTGAAGAACAATGTTTCTCAACATACAGTTGCATAAAATTTAGGGATTTCATCATCTCCAGTCCATAATATCATCAAAAGATTCAGAGAATCTGGAGAAAATCTGCACGTAAGCAGCAAGGCCAAAAACCAGCACTGAATTGCTCCTGACCTTTGACCCCTCAGGCGGCACAGCATTAAAAACCATCATCATTCTGTAAAGGATGTCACCATGTGGGCTCAGGAACACTTAAGAAAACTATTTTCAGTTAACACAGTTTGTTGCTACATCTACAAGTGGAAGTTAAAACTCTACCATGCAAAGCCAAACCCACCTATCAACAACACCCAGAAACCCGGCTTCTCTGGGCCTGAGCTCATCTAAGATGGACTGAAGCAAAGTGGAAAAGTTAGTGTCCATGGCATGGCTAACGAGCACATTTGTGAAGGCTCCACTAATGCTGAAAGGTACGTACATGTTTTGGAGCAACATATGCTGCCGTCCAAGCAATGTCTTTTTCAGGGGCGTCCCTGCTTATTTCAGCAAGACAATGCCAAGACACATTTTGCAGGTGCTCCAACAGCGTGGCTTAGTAGTAAAAGAGGGATAGTACCAGACCGGCCTGCCTGTAGTCCAGACCTGTCTCCCATTGAAAATATGTGGTGCATTATGAAGCACAAAATACGACAACGGAGACCCTGGTTGAGCAACTGGAGTTGTACATCAAGCAAGAATGGGAGAGAATTCCACCTACAACGCTTCAACAATCAGTGTCCTCAGTTCCCAAACACTTATTGAGTGTTGTTGAAAGGAAAGGTGATGCAACACAGTGGTGAACATGCCCCTTTACCAGCTTTTCTGGAACATGTTGTAGACATCAAATTCAAAATGAGTGTCTTTGTAGTGTATTAAACTGGATATAGGATGAAAAGGATTTGTAATTCATGGCATTCTGTTTACATTTACGTTTTACACAACCTCCCACCTTCATTGGAATTGGGGTTGTATGGATGGGCTATAAAGTGTAGGAATATTTTCATACTTCTGATGGCTGCAGGAGAAAGTCCACACTGAAGAAATTGCAATCACACGTAGTCCTTTCTTTAGTTTCTACTTCAAAGTACAAAACTTTCAAGTATGAGGGGAGCCATCTGTGGTGCAAATGTAGCGATCAGTGTAAGTTTGAGTACCAGCCATTGTTTAAAAGAAAAGAGAAGAAAAGAAAGAAAAAGGAGCTCGACATTAAAATCTAAACAAAACAAAATAAGGCAGCAGTGCCCAGGATTTATTGAACCATTATGTGATGGAAGAGTTGCATGGTTTTCTCTGAACTACCACCCACTGGCTGACCGTTACCTCGCATCAGTGTCTCTGTGATGCAAATGCAACCGGAGTAAAAGCCCACATGCTTTCGTTTGGGTAGCTGCACATATCCATAACCTTAAGAGCCCCTGCTACGTTCAGATGTCTTTTGTTTGAGCAGCCCTCTTGATCTATCTGAGAGCATCTAGTTTTACTGCTGAGGCGTGTGAGTACATTTGTGAACATCTGAACAAGATGTGATTCTCCGTCCATCTTTTATTGGTGATTCATGGTAGTTCCTTTGTTTTAGCGTGGGTGGCCATTGACTTTTGCCACGTTTGTCAGGCTGTGGGAGACAAAATGAGGGATGACACTTGATCCTACAGGCTTTCGTCCGCCTTTGTGTCTTTTGCTTTTCTTCAATTTGGCCCACTCATTTCTTCAATGATGTTTTGGAAAAGGCCATCAGGTCATCATGGAACAGTTTAATGTCTGGTAGTTGAGGAATCTTTGTTACACCGCCTCAAAAGATGGTGACTTGTGTTGGTGGCTTGTTTTTTCTTCTTTTGGTGCTGCACTCTGTGCTTCACTTCCACTAAGACTTTCTGGTCTGGCTCGGGCGGGAGACGCAGGGGCAGAAAGGGTTTGACTTGGTTGCAGGTGTCTGGAGGAATACGTTTGAGGAGGAGGTGTTTTGCCCATTGTAATGTGGTGCTGGAGCAAGGCTTAGCTGTGCAATAGATTAACATGATTCCAGCGTAGGACCAACAACGCCACGGGAGACAAATTGAGGGATTCACGCGCTGTGGGTTTATTCACAGCAATGATACAGACCATACCACGCCAGGTCTCATGGTTATGCGCAGTAGACGGTTTTTGCTTGAAGCCTACTCCAACAGTCCGCATTACTGAAAAAAGTAAAGGAAAAGCAAAAAAGAAGGCAAGTGCTTGAGTGGAACAAAACACTAAAACAAAGGGAGGCGCCACCTAGTGGCGTTAAATGATAGCATTATATGTCAAGCTCTGGCTGTTACACCATCTACATCCTTCTAGGATTTGTGACGCATGGGTATTTGTGTATTGACTGGGCCTCATCTGAACAGGTATGTATAAAGCACATCCATTGCCACTTGCAAGGAAATCATCACCACACTTCCTGCTCCACGTCTTGTGTTGACAGCAGCCTGGAATTTAACATTGATCATTTCTTAATAAAACCCTTAAATTTATGTGTTCATTCTCCTTTTTATGCTACAGTCCAACAAGCCAGATCATTATGTGTTATTTATTGATTTGGACTGCAGTCTTTGCTTCTATAAATTATGATGCAATAGCTACATTTTGGGATTGTTACAGGAGGAAAAAAAGACAGAGCGTGAATAAATTGTAGTAAAAAAAAAACTAAAATATCTTCTGCGTGAAAGGCAGAACACATTACTTAATGGGCTTTCATCAGACCACAAACCCAAGTGTGTTTTTATTTCAGGCGAGCCATTAAATCATTACCCACAGGCCTCATATCTAATCCCAGAGCCTCCAAGCATCATTTAAAGCCTCTAGCAAGAAAGATAGCCAGTGATTCTTTAAACCATATTTAGACTTTTTTTGCTGCTGCTCCATGGCTCAACAGCACATGAATTATAACTTCCTGCATAGAAATGCTCTCCAGAAATAAGCTTGAAAGACAGCATTTACAGATTGAAACAGCAAGTAAAATATCTTCTTAGTTACTTCCAGTTTAGGAATCCTAAACACTCACATGTCATTGTTTTAGAAATATAAGCCTTATCTGGCTCAAAAGCATCAGCTGACTTCATTCACAAGTTAAGTGTGGAGGAACAGTGTTCTCTAGTGGCTGATGCAGGTTACTGTTTCTCCGTGGGGCCACAGTACCACACTGCACACCACAGCATACAGTATTACTGTTAATGGATACGGCTTTGCAGTAGCTAAAAACTGAGACTTTAAATGTCGTTGCTCTGAATCAGAGGGTTGCATTGGTTCACTTTGACAAATCTATTATCCAGGTCTTTTTTCTTCCAGGAAAATATGAAGAGAGCATGCGTTACTTACTTTCAGGTATGCACTGGCCCATCACAAACCTGAATCCGTCACAGCATTTCCTCCTGTTTAAGAAAAAAAGAAAAAAAAGGTTTGATCAGATGTTTCTACTAACTGTCATTTCCACATGCAGGCAATAAGGACTTTATCCAAAAGACGTTTATCACAATATGTCTGCTTGACAAAATACACTCACTGGCCACAAAATACACCTGTTCAACTGCTCATTGACATAATCAATCAGCCAGTCACATGCAGCAGTTCAGTGCATTCAGCCATGTACAACAATTACCACATCTGCCACGCTTGGAGGATGTTTATTTCTGTAATTTTGTTTTATTTATAAACAATTTTTTTATTTAATATTCCAATCTTTAGGCTTTACAACCTGCCTTTATAATTTCAACTTAGATCAAGCTGAGATAATCATTCAATCTTAAGTAAAATATTATGGGCTCATGAAGAACACTCTATAACAGCAGAGCATCATTGCACCACTCTGACTTTTGTAACAGTCTGAATTCTCTGAGGCATGAATTTAACTGTTGACCAACAGTATTATACTTCAATCCAGCTCCAGCTTCTCTTAGTTTAGCTGGTTTGAACCCATAAACCAAAGATTTTCTCATTGATTTGCAGGCTGTGCCACTGATAACATGTGTCTTTCTTGAAAGAACATTTTCACACTTTTTCCCTTTGGCCAGATAAAAAAAACAAAAAAAAACATCACCAAACAGCCTTTCAATTGTTGGAACAAGAAAAGTGCCCAAAGTGTCAAGTAAAAATGTGTTAATTTCTTAAAGATGTGATCCCAGCCACACCTTTAACTGATGTACAGCCTCCCAGCATCAATGATGCAGTCATCTTCATTCAGTCCACTATCACCAAGTAAAAGTTCCAGCATTATCAATTTGCCCAAATCAGAGATTTGAGATTCATGACAGATTATCACTTGGTTCAGATTTTTAGACTCAGCCGACATCTTTTGCAACATTCTGTGATGATTTACTTTCTACAAGAAGTGCTTTAATCCTCTCCTTTGTTTCATCTGACATGTCTCACGTTAAAGCCATGATTCATGAGGTGTACAAGCATGCTTTTTGTGTGTGTGTGTGTAACTGCAGAATAATTTGCAGATTTAATCTGATGCAGGTGTTTGTCCAAACTACAAGTTTGTTCCATAATATGTTACTCAGAATTGAGTAATTCCATATTTTTTTCCCCTCTGATTGATCTAAAAAGAACTGTTGTGATACAATTTTTCTTCAAAGCCAGACACTTTTTTCTCAAAAATCAAACAAATAAATGTGATTTAGGCAATCTTGAATACAGCTCTTAGTGGAAGGTGGGTTAATGTTCACACACAACCACATCTACAGTTTATATTGAATTGCCTAGGAAAATATAAAATCATTAAATATAAAGAAATAATAATAATAAAGAAAGTGTGCTTTGTTAATGTCAAAGGTCAGAGCAGGATGACCAGACTGGGTTGAGATGATAGAAGAGTAACAGCAACTCAAATAACAACTCAAGACAACGGTGGTATAGAACATACAGAGGGTAAAGTAAGGATTCAAGCATGTCACCGTTCTTCTCAGCACATACATTTCTAAAGGTGCTATTGACATGAAATGTTCACCAGATGTTGGTAAGAACCCATGCAATCCAGACATCCAAAGAAATCCAAATATAGATGTCCATAAATCCTCCATAAAGTGATGCGTAATATTGTGAAATGGCACAGGTGACAAAGTATTGAATGAAGAAATGGAAGTGCAAAAAGAAAGGCATGGAAAGCCAAGACACTCGCTGAAACAATCAGTAATTAGATCACAATTCTGTCTCGTGTCTTGTGCAGATTAATATCATTTGGACCAGTACCTGGTGTACATGGGCTAGAGCAGCAGATCAAACTGGAAGCCATTCCTGTCAGATATGAACAGTAAAGTGAGGTGAAAATTTGCATGGGCTCACTAAAATAAAAAAAGAAAAAGAAACAAGCAGCTGCCTGGTCTAATGGATTTTGATTTCTGCTACAATAACCAGATAGTATGGTCAGAATCTGCTGCTGGGGGTGTAACAATGTGGGGGATGTTTTCTTGGCACACTTTACACCAACAGAGGACAGATGTCCTGGGTTTGACTGTGAGATGCTTTCATATCCGCATGGACCAAGACCTCAGAAGAGTCGCCTTTAATGGATGACAAGAGCAAGAGCAGGTTCAAAAATCAAAAGGGGGTCCGTCCTACTCGGAAGGTGGGATGGTACCCAATAAAGTGGCAATAATCTCCCATCAAAGATGGGATTCATTTGCACGCAACAAAGCAGGTAAATACAGGGAGCCTCGTTTAGCCAAGAGAACAACAGCAAATTTAAAAGACTCGGCACAATCTGCTTAAGAATGCAGGCATGAAATAGTCAATTAAAAGTAACACTGTAAAATAAAAGGACCATCATATTAAGGTGTAAAGGTTTCACTCTTCCTAAAAAGAATCATTTCTATCATTGAAAAAAAGGAGACATCTTTTATTGCAGCACTAACAACTGCATTTGTGTTCAGAAAGACTGTGAAAGGAAGATCAGGCGACGACTGACAGTCGGCTGACGAGAGACCGCACACAGGAATGTGTGCAGCTGGAACGAACTGACCTAAAGAGCAGGCACAGCGCAGCAGCAGAGGGCAGGGACGATGACCACGCTTACCGGTCAGTTCAGTTTACATTCCTCAGCTCATTATTCAACTTCACCACAGTGGGAAAATGTAGTGGAAATATATTCAGTGTGTGTTAAGAAACAGCGCAGATTATTGTCATATTTGTAAACTGACACCTCTTTTAATTTTCTCCAGCACTGCCAGTTTATGTATTTTTTTTATATATATACTATAAACACATACAGTATAAGCTTGTTGCAAGAACATCTGCAGATCATCACAACAGCTGTCAAAGAGGTTCTGGTCTGTTTACCCATTTTCACTTCACAGTAAAGTAAAGCAGCTGCAGTTACTACTTAGTCTGATTTGGCTTATTTCCCTTTTTGCCCTATGGGTAAAAGTCCAGCTTTGAAAAACAAAAAAAGAATATCAGCCATTACTTATCTACTAAAAAGTTTTTTGTTTTTTTTAAAATGAAACACCTTGGAGTTCAGTGGATGCATTATTTTTTTAAACACAGTGTTGTGCAATGATCATTGGGCAACAGATTTCTCTCAAAACTGATTTGTGGTGTTTGGAAGTGACGATCATCCAGTCATCCCCACAACAATTCACCACATGTTACAGACATTACAGTAAAAAAAAACAGACAGGAAACTGCTCAGAACTGGCAACAACAGAAATATCACGCATGCACATCTTGCACGCTCTTGAAGAAAAAGAGGAAAACTGCCCGACTGCTGCCCTAAAAACAGCATGCTGTTACCAGAGGGGATTTAGCACACCGCCTCGTTCACAGCCCCCTCAAGACAGCAAGTTGCTTTTATTCTCCTCCAGCCTCCATGCAGCGTAACCCTAAATCACTATGAGATCCCCCCTCCTTCTTGTGAATGAAAAATAACCTATAAAACACCGAAGGCAGCCTAAACTGATGAGATCCAGATGAGAGCAGCTTTAATCTGCAGTCTGTGGCTCTGAGTGCTGAGTGGGATAGTAAAGGCCAACCGTGGAGTTGAGGTGGAGAAAGGAGAGTGAACACTGAGATTAAGATTGTCACTCATTCAGTCGTTCAGTCAATGCATCAATCAATCAGTCAGTCGATCTTCCAAGTCGGGCTAATGTGTTGCAGATGCCGGTCCCACCACGAGAACTTCTCAACTTCACACTTTTGCATGAGAGCAACTGAAGGGTTTATTTTGCTTAAAGACTAAAGTTGATCTGTTTCTGATGAGGTAATCCTGCTTCTATAAACAGTTTCTGAAACCAATAATTTAACACAGAACAAAAGTGGCACATTTTTCTTAAACACCCTTTGAAATGTATATGTGTCTCTTTTTCAATAGCTGGTGTTCAATAGCTTTTGTTAAAGGAAAAAAAAATGTACATCATGAACAATCTAAGACAAAATGTGGCCAGCTCTCGGACTTAGCTATAGTCACAAATCCAGCACATTCCAGAGAGCAGAGATTCACTTCACTGTCCTATTGCTTTTAATTTTATGCATCAGTTTCACCCATTTCATTTATTTATTTTCATTTATCTTCATGAAATTCTTTAACTTTTCCTCATTCAGGGTCATACTGACAAACCGATGGATGTCTGTGTGATGCAAAAATAAGGTTGGTTCACTTGGAGAAAATTGATCGGCCTCATATTAAAAAGTTTAACAATCACAGAAGCAGCGACATAACTCTTAAACTCGGAAGATTTAATATAAACCTGAAAGCAGATCTACTGCAGATGTTTCTTATTTTTATAACTCTTTATACACCCCATTTACAGCCCTGTTTAGCTCTGTGGGTCTCAATATTTATGTGTTATTCTAACACTGAATTTCTATTAAAAAGACATTCTTAATCTGGGGAAACACGATGAAATTTCAGATATTTTACTTGTACATGAGATTTTGCATGATTTGGCCTCATCAATACCAAATGTGCTGAATAGGAAGTGAAAACATGTCCATTAGCGCTGTCATCAGAGGAAACTGTAAAACAGCATACAGAAAAAAGTTCTTTTGTCCAGTCTGCCTCCTATTTACAATGAACACATACCTGGAACACTACACCTGAAGCACATTATATAATATATAGAGTTTATCATGAGACGGTATTTTGTTCAGTGTTTTGTTTGTCTGCATTGTTGTCAATTAAATGTTATGCTTTGCTTATTTTTATTACTCATTTATCCTCATGTTGGAATTCTAAATATGTTAAAAGCCATCAATCTGCCAGGGGCTGCAGATGAAAGAATGAACATGCAGACTAATAAGATTAAAAAAGAGGCTGTAGAGCTTATCTTTGGCCTCAATTGAATAACTAATAGTTAGATACGACAATATACAAAGCATTACAATAGGATTTATCTTCCAGAGCCAATTATGATGTTAACTAGACACCTGTAAGGTTTCATGACTAAATCCAGAGGGCTGATAAAGATCCGTATTATCACAGTAAGACAGAAAGTTCTTTTGCGCTCGTTGCAGCTATAGTACCCGTCCCTTTTAACCCATTTAGCCACACACACACACACACACATTGACATACACTAGTCTCACCATCACAGCAGGTAATAACAGCAGGACCAGCACAACAGCAGTGAAAGCTAATTGAACTCTCTACACAGTCTGACAGGCGGCATGGTGCTCTCAGCAGCTCAGTGCTGGCTGTTTCTGATGAAGAGGAAGGTGGGTGGCTGTGTGCATGTGTGTGTGTGTGTGTGTGTGTGTGTGTGTGTGTGTGTGTGTGTGTGTGTGTGTGTGTGTGTGTGTGT
>JBAMYA010000018.1:18088838-18116596 GCA_037176975.1 Arrhamphus sclerolepis | reverse complement strand
AATTACTACCTTTCTACAAGAGCCATCTTTGGGATTTGAAACATTTAATTTTAACCCCTTCTCCATCTGATGGAAAGGCAAAGGACTGGGAAGGGGGGCTCTCCAAGAGTTCTCAGGAAATTAAGTTCTCATACTTGAAATGCACCTTAAATGTTGCACCTTGCACAGCTGAAATCAAAAACACAGTTTGCAAGCATCCCTGGCCCTGGATGTGGCACAACTGGGCTAGTCTGAGTGTGCTCTAATAAACCAGGGAAAGTAATAATGAAAGAAGGAGGGAGAGAAGAGGCAGAAAAAGAATGCAGCTCAGATGGTGTTGTTAAAATAACTTAACCTGCAAACTGTAGGGACCATCAGAGCTAAAAATGGCAACTTAAACCTAACAAAGAATTTCATAAACCCAGTTTCATGAAAAACCATGATTTTAAAACATTAAGACATGTTGGGTACAAATAAGATTGTCACCTTGCCCTATAATCCTCAACAGATGTCTATAATCATTATACAAGAGATGTTAAATGAAACCTAACTGGAAAAGTCAAACACAATGAAAACAGACTCATGTTATTGACTCTGTGGTCCAAATAAAAACAAGTCCTTTATTAAAAGGTTCAAAACCTGAAAAAAACAAAACAAAACAAAACTATGAACTGATATGAGAAACAGCACAAACATGCTGTATCTCCTGGATTAGTTGGAAGAGATAAGATAATTTCTTGAGTCTAGCGTAAAGAACCAAACTCATCTTCTCTTCAGGTCTCACCGTTTCCTTGAGAGTTGGCAGAGGTACAACTTCCTCTGAAGCTTGACAGAATGAAGCTTTGTCTCAGAAAAGTCTTATGTGTTGCATCAGCAGTGTGATGTTTTGTTTTTTTTTGTTCGTAATGTCACTGCTTCCATATGAATCTGTTATCAAACTTAATGTTTTCACTAGAAACAGAAACAGATCAGAGCAAACTCACACGTTTGAACTTTTCAGCCATATTCCTGCAGGTTGGGAGCGCTGGAGACAAGAAGAGACACGCAAAGAAAGAGTAGGAGGAGAGACAGAGCTTATGTAACCACTGCTATCACCAAGGGGACGTCTTGTGACCTCAAAAACAAACAATAAATGCCAAAATTCAAGGTTGTTCATGTCATATCCTCAGTGAGGAAACATTCTACAAAAAGAGTTATTGTTCGCAGAATAAAAATATATACAGTATTTTGCTGTGTTTTAGACAGGTTGATTAATAATAGGTGACTATAAACGGTTGTCAGACAAATACAATAAGAAATTCAAGGTTCTTGTGTTCTGTGAGTGCTTTAATAATAGAGTTCATTTATGCCTATCAATGCCCTTTTGTATTGTTATAGATGAATGGCTTCCAAATTATGGAGTAGGATGTGTGAACCAACAGAATGTAGAAGGAAACTGTGTTTTTCAGCTGCCAAAAATGTAACTTAAGAAATGTCAATTTTCTTTTGAGGCCTTGGCAAATGGGACCTGATGTTTTGAGTAAAACTGCATTCACCACGCTCACTTTTACTGTAAAAAGTTTGGTACAAAACCATTAAAAGTCTTCCTCTAAGGCCTATCTGTATCAGGCTATAATACAGTACAAGAATCAGGCTGCTCCCCATCCCTATTATAGTCATGGATATAATTCTGAGAGGGATTCCGCATGATTGTCCCCAAAAGACAAGCCCTGCTTTAGGAGCAGTGATCCGTCCCTGCAGTCTGAAGCTGGCGTGCCCATTATGAAATCGGACTTGAACCCATCCCCTTCCTGCCAGTGAGAAATGTTGAATGGATATTATTGTGCACTGCTGAGGCTTCCATCACTGTAATCCCTCTACAAAGTGCAGACACTCTTTGAGAAAGATGAAAAGAGTGGTCTATTCACCATGTGTGTCACTGCAGAGGCCACGAGGAGTGAAGTTGGTCAAATCATTGGCCTGAGCCAGTGATTCCTCAGCCCTCCCTCAGTCAGAGAAGAACAAAAGATTAAGCCCTCCTCCTATCCAAGGTGATAACAAGCTGTCAACTTCTAAAATGTAATCTGCTGACTCCAGGAGGAAGTGGTGGTGTCAGTGGAGTGGCCCGCCAGCTGATGCTTATCTTCTGAATGGCAAGCCATCGATGAAGAGAGCTGTGGCCCTACTGGCAGACACTTAAAAGCCACCTCTGCCATCAAACAAAGAGGTCTGCATGGGTAAAGGAATGCATACACAGCCAATCTTCAACATATTTATATACATACATCCCCTCTAGACCTTCTCTCACTTTCTTATGTGAGCCACAAAGAAGAGGCGATGGAAACGATAAACGCCATGAATAGCAGCCAATAGACTGGGGATAATAAGGAATTACCCCTGACAATGCTGACAAGTGATGGGTGGCTCCCCTCTGTCAACTTGTCTCTTGAGTCCTTCCACACTGTCGGCGTCCAGATAGTTAAACGTAAAAGCCATATTGCTGCCAATGCAAAGTCCTAAGGCACGCTTCAGTGGGCAGTGAGGCTGCGATATGGGAGCTCTCACCATGCTGAAGCCAGTAAATCAATCCAAGCTGGGCAGTACCCAACCTTTTAACAAGGGTATTGCCATGCATCTAATTGCCTGCACCTAGTGTATCTTACAGTCTCTTGTGCGCCCTTTGTCCCCACACCCCCACTCTGCTTTCTCATTCCAAATGTTACATCTCAGAAAATTGCTTTAAAATCACCCAGTGGGGTTTGCCAGATGGCTAATAAAACATACAGGGCCACTTTTGATCATATTAGCTATTAATACTGGCGTGCTAGATTTTCTTTATGTCAGATCAATGTTGAGGTTTTGTCTCTAATAAGGTAAAGAATCACATTTTCTGGTTCATACAAAAAAGCCACTTATGATTCCAGTAGTTATGGAAGGGAGAGGGAATTAGTCACACAGGAGCTATTTCAGGCTGTTTACAATTTGATTTCAGAGCCATATATGGGGGAAGGGGGGTTCCCTTGTGGATTAGGAGCTATTGATCTTGGAATACAAGTCATATGATAAAAAATAGATGCTCTCTGTTATTTTCTGTACTGCTCAGTACAGAAAGAGAAAAGAACGACTTTGACCCAGTGATATCTTGGATGTCTTGGATTTTTCAGTCCAGGTTGGTTTGATAATGCATTTGTCCAAAAATACTGGTTGATTAAAGTCGCATGACCAAGGTAATAGAATGAATCTGATCATTTTACAAGCAGCGAATGTATCCGGCAGCTTGTTTCTATGTGAATGTGCACATGATATGGAACTGACAAAATTAGATTTGTACATAAGGAGTTATAAGAAATGTTATATCGAGGACAGAATCATGTAACTCTGTTAATAAAGACGGCAGACAGAACTGTCTTACACAGTATTCACAACCTTTGGCATCCTGTCAGGTAGCCTGTGATCCATGTGGTCCTGGTGGAGTCCACCTCACATTTTCCTAAGCAGAGTGAACGGAGTGCAAGTGCAGACATGAGGACTACTGCTGTTGCAGTAAGACTTCAGACTCCCAAACCAGAAACGATGTGGGACAAGACGTGAAACCACAGACGAAACAGGAGCTCAGTTTGTCTGTCTGTCCTGATTCTTGAACTCTGCATGGCTTTATATTAATTTGATGTTTTGTTTTGTCAAAATAAGAAATGTCTACCTCAGTGTGACAAAAAAGACAAGTGCAGGTACCTGACTCAGTCAGTCATCTCTGTTAGAACAGTCAAATTCTTTCTATAACACTTCACATAGCATCTATGCATTCATTTCTGAGCTACTGCAGTCAATGCACACCGCTGCTGCTGCCTGGACAGTCATATCAAAATAAACATGAACTATTCAAAATATCATTTGTATCATTTTCAACATTCAAGAAGAATGCAAAAAGGTGATTTTGTGTCAGTACCAGTGATCAGTGCTGGGAATGATGTTGCATGACCCATTTTGTTTAGCCAAGCTACCAGGGTAACAAGTGGTCAACAAATATAATCCAGACATCACCAGGTTGTTCGGAGATAGGCAGTGTTTTTCAAATATCTAGTGAACTTGGCTTTGAGCATTAAAAGAGCTTTGTAATATCTATGTCTGTGTCAGGTGGCTGAATGGAGTGCAACAAGTGTCACAAAGAAAGGAAATTATGAAGAATGGATATCCAGTTTACCTGTCTCCTTTAGTTAGAGCATTCATATCTCTGCGTGTAAATTGTTGGTGGAAGAATCTTTCTCAGCTTTCATATCAGAAACTCCAGTGAAAGTCACTTCACCTACTAAATCCATAAAGGAAAGGAGAAATGAAGACATCTCTTTTTAATTATTGTAATAAGCACAACTAAGTTGCTCTTATAAATAACACATCCCAAGTGTCTGGAAGTAAGCAGAGTAAGATCTCAAGAAGCAAGATCCCTCATTGCTAAAAGCAAAATGATAAACTCTGTTGTGTTGCTTTGCTGTCCCAAATTCTTGCACTGCACCCAAGTATTTAGGGATGATTTAAAAGTTGTTGAAATCAGTTCATTCATTCAAAATGGTATATTAGCAGGGATGTTTTCTATAAATATATTTGGGGACATCTTTGCAATCAGGCTATTTGTTTCTTCTGAGCCGCGTTTCTCTGTAAGGCATCATATCCCAAGGGCCAGTGTATTTCAGCTTCAAGCCATTACTCAGTGCAGTGCATCTACCCACCTTATCTGAACTCTATAGCATTGTTCTCTTTAGCTAATGGCCTGCAGCAGCTCAATGAGAGGCCATTAATGTCATTTTGTGAGGATGCAGCACAACAATCTGAGCCTAATCTCTGACTGCAACTGTCATTTGATGCCCAAATGTGAAATGACAAATGAGTGCTTATTTTCTCATTGACTGCCTGTATTCTTTGAGTTAGGCAGTGATTTTACTCTTGACACATAAATGAAGCTGTTCATTTCAAGTACCAAAAACATTGCCTTTTTTTTCACCCATCTCCATTTTCCTTTCATTCCCTCCCTCCCCCCTTAGATAGCAGGACCTTCCTCAGAAAATTGAAAAGCTTTCAGAGACCTGCCAGACAGTTTGCAGCCTGATTCTCTGAGCAGGAACCATTTTTACTCATTTTGTTTTACTGCATTAGACTGAGCCCATAACAGGTACAGGCCATTAAATTACAGCATGACAAATTGAGCTGTTCACCACCGATTTCCAATTTTCTCAGAGGTTGGTGCAAAAGAGAATTAGACACAGATCCTCTTTTATTTATTTCCTGATATCTATGGGAGTGTTTGAAGTGTTTTGTCTTCATCAACCATTAAACACAAGACTAAATATTTTATGAGAGCTGACTTAGGTCTAGCAGAGGCTAAAGGACTTAACCTCCAAATATGCTTTATGACTCTTTCAGATTCCACTTGTCATTCTTTCATTGGAAGGGATTTTGTCCATTTTTACTGAAATTTATACAAGTTACCTTTACTGCTGTATTGTATGTCTCACTGGTCCCTTAGCTTATCGGAACAAAACGTAAGACTCCACCTCTCACGCCCACCTCTATTGATTATGAATTAGACTATATTTCATGACAGCACATTTCTTCATTTTTTTTCTTCTTTTTTGCCAACTTCGCTGTGGGTGTTTTGTGCAAAGAGGATTCCGGAGGATTCATACAAAATTGTAGGAGCACTGTTAAGAAATAAGCCCACTTCAATGGAGGGATTTGCAAAGCCCACTCAAAGGTAGGAGGGAGCCTTTCAAAGCCACCCTTTTTCTCAGGCTGTTTACTGCACTATACTCCACACAAAGACTGGTATCACTCAATGTTTCCCTCAGCCTTCAGCCACAAGCACCAGCCTCAGCTGGTAGGCCACAATCAAAAAGTTTAGGCTCTTTCAAAGACCTGTCAAAGCCAGCTGTAAGTCTATGTCATTGATTATTGCCGAAGGGGAAAAAAAAACAAAAACAACTTCTTCCTGTTGGTATGTTTTCAACTATAATCACACTTTTTAAATTGTAATTCTTCGGTTTTATGTTCTATTTTCTTTGAGCAACTCAGTGTAAATTCAATTCTGCTAACAGACTGATGTAGGCTTAAACCTGACAAAGACGTGCCTGGGAATGTCTGTCCAATCATGGTATGACTGACCCCTAAACAGCAACTCTATCAATTCAGTGTCAGTCCTCCTCCCAGTAGAGGCACATAGGGAAGTGAGGCAGCATTAATTACGCGCCTTCGAGTTCCAAGGGACAGTTAATCTTTGCCGTTTTGCTCCCGGAGACATTTAGATCTGTCACCAAGATTGGTGCGAGGTCACAAACCCGTGACCCTTAACTCAGAAAAAAATTCTGCTCACGTTTATGGAACCTTTTCTATTTTTTTTTCTTTTTTCTTCTTTTTTTTTTTACTTTCCACTCATCCCTTATTTTAGTTCATGCAGCAACATCTTCTACTTCTGAAAAACGATGATTTAGCAAAAATAAATAAAGTGTAGATTTATTACACTGCATTCATGACTGAATGTAAATGTTTCATTTTCCCAGAACTTGTTAAGCCACAGAATAAGTTGCATTTTAGGACTTTAACCATTTTCATCATCATTTTAATATTTGCACCAATTTATAATTACGCCCTAGTCCTTTCAATCAAAGCCAGATGGGATGGATGGATTATCTTTTGTGAAAATTAGTACGGTTTTGATGTTTTTATATTCATATTATGATCATAACTTTTAAATGAACTATGATTTAATTTGTTAAGGCACAGCAAATGAATTGTCAGGTGCATGTAAGAGAATGTTTTCAGTTTATGGCGCTTCTGTAACTCACAGCTGCCAGTGGTGGCCATCATACCCCAGGTGTAAAGCGCTGATTGATTCTTGCAGGCGAGTCAGACAACAAAGCACCACAGGAAAAAAAAAAAAAAAAGCAGGAAGGACTCAGCAAGGCAACATTTTGACAGAACTGGGGCATCGCCTCGATTATACCTTCTCAGTGCCCTGTTATGTCTGCTTATATCTTTGGAGCAATGCAGGTTTTACTGAAATAATAAGAATGAGGGCAGCAAATACAGGCTTATATTTAAAGTGTAAAGTCCAACTACTCACATGAAGGAGACTGTCATGTAAGCATACATTGTCTCCGTGCTCTGACAGCAGGCTGAAGACACATACGCTGCATAAACAACCTAAGCTGCACCGCGGTATGCAGGGTCACGGGCTCAGGTGTAGGAAATGCTGCTTAAGCTGCAATTTTGCTCGTGTCTCTACACAGGTTATATTCAAATGCACGCTCCGTTTGCCTTTCATCTGCTCCCTACCATGTGTGGAATTTATCGCCATGACACGGTTTTGCAGCTTGAACATGCTCTCAAGAGAACATGCCATCTATCAGACAAAGAGGAGCAGGAAATCGACTCAAAATGTTACAAAAATTAATGAGTCTCTTGTCATCAGTGTCAGTTTTCGGCTCCGCATGAATCTAGTTTGGATGTTTGAAAGGAGATGCAGTATCTGCAGGTCTGAGATCTGCCCTTTTTTATCTTGAAAACAGAAAGACGATCCTGATGTTGGCAGTGAGTGGATCTGTCAAAACAACAACTGGGGTGGATTCATGTAACAAGAGGGATGCATTAACTGTGCAAGGTTCAAAGAATTCATCTGATTCATCACGAAAATCAGCCCCACCAAACTCAGAGAAACCCAGCAGCTGCTCCATCTGGACACCCAGCTTCTGTCAGGAGCATCTCAGAAACAGTAGTGGAGGAATGACTCATGATGAATGACTGAGAGGAAAGTACAATAAACCTTTTCCAGAAGCAGTTATTTAGCACATTTTCCTGCCTTGTCACTGATATTCAACCTGTAATTGTTTAAGAAAAAAAAAAGAAGAAGAAAACTGGTTATTATGCTCCCTGTGCGACTGCATTATTAGTATTTCTGGAATAAAGTTCTTCATAGCAATAATACACAACAGTTACTTTAAACAGAAAAGTAAAAAACAATGTAAAAGCAGAGAACAGTAGGTTACACTGACTTTGCCGTGTGATGTTTGGGTGCAGCTGTCAGTTCAGCGCTGTCAGCCCATTAATTCATAGAAACACAGCACCTCAGCGATTACAGCTCATCACCACAGGTGTCCCAGATTAAAGAAATATATCATGCCATAACATTCCTTCGATGTGTTCCCCTGTTATGGATTATCCACCTTTAACTGGAAGAGTTTGAGTGTGGGTGAGGAAACTGCACGTTGATTTCCTTTTCGGCACATAAGTGTTAGGGTTTTTTTTCAAACTAATAGCTGATGGAATCATACAGTTGGGAGGTGGGTGGCAGGGATCCTTACTTTGTTATTCATAGATTGGTTTTATGGAAATCTCAGAGGCTGAAAATATTCTTCCTTCTACACCAGGAATGAGATTTCAACAGTAAAGGACCTTTATAAAAAATACCCATATTTTGTATAGATCCTGTTCTTATGGCTCAGTGCATTGAAAAAGAAAACTGACACCGCAGATATTAGGCTCCTGCTGGACGTCATCATAAATTCACCAATTCATTTTATTCTTTTTTTAATATTTGAAGAGGGTATGCAAATAAATAGAGGCTCTTTTCCAGGAAAGCTCATTTTTTAGTGCAGCGCCGTGTCATGTTTGGAGTGACTCTGTGCCAATCAGCTCATCAGAGGGATGATTACCATGTCCATATTTGAACAGGCAATTAGGTGCGATTGACTGTTTACACCTCAGAGGACAATGCTGCTCTGGTGATGGCCACGGGTATGCAAAGGTAACTCTATTCAGATGTCGCAGACCAACATGCCTGAGAAGTCAGAATGTCTGAAGAAACTGAGTCATTGCACTTAATCTAAAAAAAAAAAACAACCTGAAACCACATCATATATTGTGCGTAAGTGAGAAAAAAGTCTGTGTGCTTCACAAAATACGGATCACACAACCTCTGGAAATAAAAGTGGGCTGTCGTTTCCAGCCATCCGATAATTGTGCTGCTGAAAAC
This sequence comes from Arrhamphus sclerolepis, assembly GCA_037176975.1. NCBI lineage: Eukaryota > Metazoa > Chordata > Actinopteri > Beloniformes > Hemiramphidae > Arrhamphus > Arrhamphus sclerolepis. Next base: position 18,107,619 of record JBAMYA010000018.1, on the reverse strand, counting down.
AATAGTTAATGAAGGTAAAACGTATATTTTCATGGTAATAATTATAATAATAATAATTTTATCAGTTATTTAATCACCTCAGTTGGGTGCAGTCTAGAGTTTCTGTGATCCTCAAAGAATCTCGTTTTCTCTTGTCATTTTCCCCTCAGATGTTTTTTTGTAAAAAAAACTCATCAGTCGTTTTCCAGCTGTTTTGTCCAGTTTAGCCAATTACTGTTTGATTTGCTTTAACTTATCAACTGTCATCACTCTTGATCTTTGCGTCATGTGACTTTTTAAAAATCTACTTGTTTAGTTTGAATCAGAAAACGTTGTTTTATCACTGTTAATTCCTCTAACCTGACCATCAGTGATAAACAGGCTTTATATTATGACTTGGATAATATTGTTTGTTTAAAGAAGAGTGATAAAATTAGAAAAATAAAATCAAAACTAAAAGCAGTGATTTTTTTTTTTTTTTAAGTTGAATAAACATGTTTTAATCCTCTGTAACTCTGTTACATTAGCAGTAGATAAATAAATAAATATGAAGGGCAAAGATGACATGTCTCAGAACCATTATTCATTTTTTTTCATTAATATTCATCGTACCATACTTTGACACACACACAAACCCAAGCGAGGACATGCAGGTGCTCCCCTCGTTTCCATCCCTCATACATCATGGTCCTAATTGTCTCATATATCCTCTTAAATCATGATTCTGTTCTGTCTTGGCTCTTTTTCAACAGTTGTCCATCCAAATCTGGGATCCACTTCTCACTAAAAGCGTTACAACTTTGACTGTCTCTTCCCATCTGTATATTTAGCTTTTTGGTCCACCTTAAGCAAAAACAAACACATGGTTACCCTAATGAATAAAAATAATTAAATTAATAAAAAATAAAAAAAAAAACATCTCAATCACTGCAGATCAGTGAGGGACGCAGGCCAAAGTGAGCATGACAAATTGTTGAGGCCTCCCTGTCTAGCCAAGCTCATCTAATGAGTCTTCTTAGTGTAATCTGGCCTCATGGTCCATCTCTCTCTGTTCATCAGGGCCAGAGGGGTCAGCGAGCTCAATATCCCCCTCTTTAATTACTCACCTCATTAACACTTGGCTCCTCCGACTCCTACTGCGGCTCGACGGTTCCTCACCAGCAAACGCAACAAGCCTGTCATAACACAGCTTGAATCGATTGGGACTGCTCGTGGCACAGCTGTTAATGCTGCAGGAACATTTAAAAAGATTGTTTGGGATAGGAGCTTACACCGCATAAAGAGATTCAATTTTGTGTTTTTAGTTAATATAGCTACGCCACGTCCTGCTCTGGATGCATGACATTTATCAGATTTATTTATTTATTTCAATATCACTTAATTTGTGGGCAAAGACCATTTGTGGTTTTGCTGGCTTCTGCCTGGTAATATTAATTGGAAAACAGAAGGCCCTTTGGATTGAAGGCCTCTGGGGAAAAAAGAAGTAAGCGTTTTCTTCCCTTAATCCAAAAGTGGCAGATTACTAAAAGTTTTGAATAATGCATTAATGGAAACCTCTTTCAGGGATCAGTAGCCTCTCTGCTGACCAGTGATAAATCACGCCTGCAATATCAGCCCTGCTCAAGTTAAAAGGACGATAAGTAAGGCAGCAGGGAGACAATGAAGAATATTCATCCTTTATGTGGAAGATGGAGGAGATTTTTAGATCAGCTTTGGTCTATCTTGACATTTGTATTATTGATTCTCTCTCTTTTGTGTTGCTTTGGCTCAGGTTTCTAATTGGATCCATTCTTTGACTGAGTTGTACCTTTTTGGCCTCTTAGAATTAAATGGATTTTCTTCACCTACATGGCAATAAAAGATTAAAACTGCTGTTTTGAAAGATGTAACATTTTTAGATTCTAATTCAGATCATTCCAAATGATTCTGTTAGGTCTTTGATTTGAATATTAAAAAGGTTAAAACCATTGTGACCACGGTTTATGAAGTTTCTGCGGCACAAGGAAAATAAAAATAGACCCGGCTTCTTCCAAGCTAATCTCAAGTGGATTTTCCTTTTATGAAGCATTCCACAAAAAGACAACAACAACAAAATTGTATGCATATTTACATTTCGTGCTGTTCATTTTGGTGTTTAGTCATAATTTATCAACTTTTAAAAGCCAGGGACAATCAGCACGTCATCTTTTTTGCTGATTTCTTATCTTATGTAGAGGTACGATCATCCCCAGTCCTGCCTGAAACTGACCAAGAGAGGACAGTGGGTCCAGTAACACCAAATATTAATACATGCTCATCTATTGAACTGACTTATCACTTCCAGTCAGTTTGTTCCAATGATTTGAATCCTGTCTGTAAAAAGGTATTATCGTGTTTGAAGCCTGGAGTTATTGCTCCTGTTTGCTCCGTCCAAGAGCAGCTAGACAGCAAAATATGATTTCTGAATGAGACATGCTGCTCTCCTCCACTCTGTGTGAAATTTGACGTGATTAATATTTTCATGGCCGCTATTGATGAAAGTCTATTTTTAAACCGCAGACAAAAGCAGAGCTCTTCCTTGTGCAAAAAATAAATGAAGTCCCAGCTTTGTGGGACTGAAAAAGACAAGATGTCTTTGGCCTTTGAGCATGCTCAGTTGTATGTATAATAAATTATATTCTGGAATATGTTATGCCTATGTGTATGTTTGTGTTACTGTGTCATTTTCTGTCATTCTCTTATATATGTGAAGGCTTGTTGGCACACATAATGTTTCATTTGTGATTTCTTCTGATGCTTCAGCATGTCTTCTGAATCTGTATGAGACGGGGATACGGAAGATAACATTAATTATGATGTTGCCGTCTATGTAGGCTGTCTTCAGCAGTCGTTTTAAGAGGAGTTTGAACTTTAAAAGAATCTGTTTATGCGTATGAAACAATTCACGCTGAAAAAAAAAAGTAATGAAGGCTGGTGTCATTTTCTTCAAAGCGCTCTTCAAGAAGACACCCTTGCAATTCCAAGTTTCTGCACATCAGGACATTGTGAGCCTAAGTAAATACACCCTCAGATGAACAACATGTTATTTATTTATTTAACAAAAACAAAACCAAATATCAGAGGCAGCATATAATAAGTAAGCACATCCTTTCTGCAAGAATTAAGAGGCTGATGTCCCCATTAACAGCCATGAAACAACATGTCGCGCTTCACAGACTTCAAGGTTGGAGAATATTCAACTTGTCACGCTAGCTAGAGCTAGCCAATAGCTGTTTATTCTGGGGGGAGTGATGAGGGCATGAGCACTATAAGCACCATCAGCACCATGCAACATCGAGTTTAGAAGGTGACTAACCCTTCTACTCTACCTGAGATACATGACATGGGTCACCTGTTTTCACATGACTGTAAAGTGTCGACAGAAGCCAAAAACAATACACCCAGGATTTACACCACACTGTTCACAACCAATCAAAAGTTTTAAAACACCTCAAATTTTCCACTTTTCTTTTTTTTTTTGCGGTTTAATGTGTCAAAAGAAATCACGGAATCAATGTATAAATCAACTTTTGACTCAAAGTAGCCACCTTTGGTAGCTGTGACAGCTGAACTCCTGGGAGTCTTTCAACAATGGAAATCAGATATTCTTCAACTCTGTTTCACAAGTTCTCATGATTTTTGTGGCACTTGGAAGCTGCTTTTCTTTGTTCCCTGAAAATCTTTTTTTCTTTTTTTTTTTTCAGTGTGATTCTGAAATATATTATTTTTCAGTTTTGGGTTACCCTACCTTTTTTGTTAACTTGTGGAAGTTCACAAGTTATTAATAAGTTTATACCATTTTGAGCTATTCATTGGACTTGAACTGTTTTAATTAATAATTAAGAAAGAAAAAAGACAAAAAACAAAAGCAGTAGAACTGGGGTGTTCTAATATTTTTGACCATTAGTGTATATAAGCTCTGTCTTTATCCAAAAGATACAGAAAAGTGATAAAAACAATCACATCTGTATGAGAATCAGTTTTGGAGAACTCATTAGTGTCAACCTGCAATGACAAACTGCAAAATAGCAATATCTCATTGACTGCATCAGCTTAATCATAGTACATAATAAATATATAGATGTATTTTAGAAAGAAAAGAACGCTACAAGTATCAATGTATTTAGTTTATTTGGGAGAAAACAGATGTGTCACATAGTGGCCTGCACTTCACTGATCTGAACTGTGAATGTGTGCAAAACATTTTAGTGCATATAGCTGTGTCTATACCAGTCAATGGAAGCATTCTGCTGGCTTGTGAAGCCAACATGCTTGGTTTGCTGTGCAGCCATCCATTCATGTGTGCCCTTGCATGCCCTGTTTACCGCCAGTGCTTAGTCAAAATAACACTATTATCACAATGTACTTTCGCATCCATCCTAAATGGTTATTTTTATGATCACCATTTAGGATGGATATGAACGCAAGAGAAAAAACAATCATGGTGTTAGGAACTGCTTGCAAGCTGTGTGGTCTTGTGTTATATTTACTACTCTTATATGCACTACTGTTGGTCTTAAAGTCTGCAGCAAAATGACACAGAAACATTTTGGCCAAATCCTTCATTCTGACCTCTCAATTCACCTTCCTGCAAATTTGATTTCACAGCGTTCACACAAACTAACCTGTCGGAGCGTAACTTAGTTTAACTTTCTGATGAAACAAAAGATCTTCAGTCTAGTGATGTACCTTCACCTGCCTGTAAAAACAATTTTCCATTACCTTCCTCAAAGGTTTGCAGGCAGTGAAGGGGGCATTTAAATTATTGAATCATCTCATTAACTCCAGGACACTGAGGTGATTGTCACTTTGTGATTGTTCTTTCCTCATCAAACCGCCCATCCTGTTGTTGTGCTGACAGACAGATGGGTCTTCAGCAGTTCATATTCTCTTAGGTTACACCTTCTCAACCAATATCATTAACCTTTTGCCGTATAAGCTAGGTGAAATGAGGGGAAATAGCTGCTTTAAAAATCACATTTGGGTAATGAGCCCTGCGTCTGTGCAGCGGCTCCAAGGATCACATTGGAATAAATGAATATCCATCTACTCACTTGGAGTGTTTCTGTTTGGTGGGAAAGTTCCCTGTTTTTATCCCATGGCTCCTCCTGTTATGCAGGTCTTACGAGGGCATGAAGAAGCGAGAGGGAAAGTCATTATGAAGAGTCTTCCTCAGTGCCAGGGTAGGTCAGCAGTTTAGATTAGCATTTTAATGAGAGGAGCACTGGGAGAGCACAGCAGGATGACCTATCAGGTGGCAGTAAGAGTATGTAAATGATTAATTACAGTATCTAAAATGCATTGGGATCTTTTACCTGTTAAGCGAATGAGGAGCCCGTCAGAAAGCAATTTGAGTATGGATGCTATCTAAATGTATCACAGCTTTCACTCCAGCAATCCACCAAATGGAATGTGACCACAATTAACTGGGAATTAATGAGATTTCTCAGGGTAATATCTAAGAACATTGTCCAGTGAACACTGTTATTAAAGCACCCCACTCAGCCATGGGGAGTTTATTTGAATTAAAGATAGGTTTTCAATGTTCTCTGAGTTTTTAATGAAATACTCATTACATATAACTTAGCACAGCCTGATAAAAGATTTGTTTTGCAAAAATGAAATCAGATTAGAAAAGACTAATATAGCCTTCACAGATCAAGATAAAAACGCATATTAGATGTGCAGAGCATTGTCTCTCCGAATATCATGTTCTTTGTCTTCCCTTAAACAGTAAAGTAGACATGACACAAGCAGCCTTAAAGCAGTGATGTGCATGAAGAATATTACCCAGATCTGGCTTTTAATACACCATTTAATTGCTTCAACTTGGAAATTAGTGCTGCCCTCTAAATAACCCTTCCGTCTGCAGACAAAAAGGCAGATTTTTGTTCAAACATAAAAAAAAAAAAAGAAAAAGAAAAAACTAGATTGAATGCATTGAATTTATGACTAAACCACAGCTCAAACTGCACTTAGAAAAGCAGGCACCATCCCGTATGTGAAAGAGAAATTTCTTATCGATGACTCAGTGGAGCAAGTTCAATGTGGCTCCCTTTTTAAGGCAATGAGAAATTTTTTTTGGGAGAAAAAGTAAAGATACTTCTCAGCCTGAGATTCGATTCCTCTTGTAGTGTGTTTTCTTTTTTGTGTGTTTGTGTTTTCTTAAGCAGAATTATTGCTGAAAGCAATATCTGTACTGACATACTTCTAAGGAAGAATCTAAGGAAGATCTGGGATTAACTTTGCGAAAGCTACCCTCATCATCTAATCAGTCACAGTTATGACTTGCAGAGCCAAGGATAAGTATTTTTATTTGCAAAGAGAGGATGAATCACTTATTTTCCAACGTGTAAGTTTAGTTTCCCCCCTGAAGATCACCTATAGGATGAAACGTCGAGTTGAACAGAACATGAATCACATTGAAGTTCTGTGTTAGTAAATGATGTAATTATGAAGTAAGATCATTTCAGTAAGTTGTGTTAAAAACAACAGAAATGTGATATTTCAAAAGTCTCATACACTGGATCAAACAATATCTTTGTTCACCTTTGATGCTGCAACAGAGCAATTTATTCACATGTGAAATGTTTAAAAATATACCTCTTTTAACTTCTGCAACAGAAACACATGTCCATGAAAATATCTTTGACTAATATTGTTCTATTTTAAGTACATTATAATTGCGGAGATTGATTCTGAACATGAAAACTCACACGTAGTTATTTCCCAAGTTAATAAATCACAAGATCACAGTTTTAAATCATGTTTTCCCTCTTGTCTTTTCTCTGCAGCCAATTACGTTCCTCTGCATGTACAAACTCCTGCTGTACAATTCACGGTGTAGAAAAACCTCATGCTTTAGTGTATACATATAATTACTACCAAGGGATTTTTCTTAGTAATTTGTGACATCCAAGATACTGGCTTTCCCATGGTATTTTAATTAATCATTAATAATTTATTTATTTGTTTATTTTACTTCTGCCTCTGGCTACTTCCTCAAGAGAAAAAAATATATATATTGGGAGAACACCACCCTCCATACAAGATATAAAATTATGCTTTGGAGACAAAGTTTAAGAGGTACTCACTGCTGCTTAGTGATCATCCTATATTAATTACAGATTTGAGCCATACTGTTTACTTGTGCCTTTTTATACATTTGAAATATATTTAATAAATGCTTGGCGGAATGGTGCCACTGAGAAGCACTAGTATTACTATATAATATACAGTATATTAGTTGTATCGGTCTGTCGTGGTGAAGAAGGAGTTGAGCTGAAAGGCGAAGCTCTCGATTTACCGGTCAGTCTACGTTCCTACCCTCACCTATGGTCATGAACTTTGGCTCAGAGTTGAGCCGCTGCTCCTCCACATCGAGAGGAGCCAGCTGAGGTGGCTCGGGCATCTATATCTGATGCCCCCTGGACGCCTCCCTCGGGAGGTGTTCCAGGCATGTCCCACCAGAAGGAGACCCAGAGGACGACCCAGGACACGCTGGGGCGACTATGTTGCTTCGCTGGCCTGGGAACGTCTTGGGATCCTTCCTGAGGAGCTAGAGGAGGTGTCTGGGGAGAGGGAAGTCTGGGCGTCCCTGCTCAGGCTGCTGCCCCCACGACCCGGCTACGGATAAGCGGAGAAAGATGGATGGATGGATGGTATATTAGTATAAATAGTTTGATTTATGATCGTTTAATTTACCAATTAACATTTGTTTTTGACGTTTGACACGTCTCAGACTGATTCATTTAGGCTAAAAAAAAAAAAAAAACTTTTCCGGCAGACATACTGAGGGTTAGACTGATCTTAATTTGTCAAATAAAAGTATTCTGAAACGTTTCTGATATTATGGTCCTCTGGTCTAGCGTCCATCCCCATTGTGAAGTCCACAGCAGACTCACAGAAGATCCATGACATTGCTGGCTCACCGACAACAACTGCTGGTGTAAAACATCTGTTTATTAAACAGAGGGTGTGTAAGTATCTGTGCAATATTGACCCTCTGCTACATAAAGTCAAGACAATACCAACTAAGCAACTCCATCCTGTGGTTGAACCCCTGACCTTGGCATCATTGGCTATGGAAGAAATGAGCGAAGTGTTGTGAAATCTTCTATCACCTTTTCATGTGACTATTTAATATTCCTCCAGTATCACGGATGCCATTTGAGGATCTGCAAGTGGCAATGTCCCTTTGTGCTCACACATGGTAATAAACGTGTAGCTCTCAATTTCCATGACATCTGGCAGAGTGAAGAGTTACTTTGTGCATCAGTGTAAGAAGAGAGTTCGCTGCTCACTGGGGAAGCAGTACTGGTGGGTCCAAATCCTCTAATAATTAAAACAAAATAAAAATCCACCAGCATGACAACGCTCTTGACTGTAGATCAGAAGATTAAAATATACACAACAAAAACAGGCTTTTTTAAGGAATATGCACATTATAGTCAAAATTCACTTAAGGGTTGATTTCAACAAATGATATATTATGGGCCTGTTCTGGCTCTTTTATGTCCGCTGGCTTTGTTTACTATTTAGTGCTCAGAGCTGCACAAATCCCCAGATAAGCAGCTACAAAGCTGCCTTGTTCCTCAGCAGAGATTGATTTACCAAGTCATTTTAAAAATTAAGTAAAAGGAGAGAAACTGTTGTTGTTTGTTTATGAAGCTGAAGGCTTTCTATGGAGGAGGGATTTCTGCTCCGCAGATAATGGTTTCCTCCTTGGAGACGACACAGCGTTATGCCAGACCCAGCTCAGCAAATGAAGGGTTTCATACAGTGAAGTGTTATCCATGTGTAATAGAAACAGAGCCACCCTACCAGTCAATAATGAATGCAACAGATAATAATGTAACCAAGTACATTATTCAAATGATCCTCAGTAGTCAGAGCTGTGTGTAATGATCGTCTCTATTTGACAGTCTATGAAACTGCAGCCATTCATTCATGACGAGCATGAAATCCAGAAGCTCATGACATGAGCATGGATGCTTCTCATGTCACTGGGAAAAGAGGGAATCCACAGACAGCATTTTTTTTCTTTACTTTTAATGGGTATATTAATTCTGAATCTGAATCACTTTGATCACCACAGACTGACACCCCAGTAGCCTATATACTCATTTTGTATGCTAACTTTAGCACAGACAAGTTAATGGGGTTAAATTTTGAAAATAACACTGAGGGGAAACCTTTTCACATGTAAACATTTGAACATATTTTGTGACCAAACACCTGTTCACATAATTTGCATTTTTGCAATCCATTTGATGCTACCTGCCCTTTTACATAAATAGTATATAGAACACTGCAAATGGGTTATTTATTTAGCTGAGTACATAAGCCACTATTTCATGATGCCACAGTTATTTCATACTTCCTTGAGAAGTATCTCTAGTAGTTGAATAAGTGATACTCCTCTGTCAGGGGCACATGCAATATTGTTGCCTCATGACACTGTGAGCAATATACCAGTCACAGTGCACCAATTAAAGCTGCTCCTACCTGTGGCTGTGAGGTCTGAATATACCATGACTTTTGCATAGGTGAGTAGGATGCATACAGGGGGAGAGACAGATGACACAGCCAAAGTCGGTTTGCATCTCACAGGCAGACAGTATTATCCAGTTTGCCCACCCACTCACAGGGAAGAGTATGGGAACCAGCAGGGCAGATGGGAGCAGAATGCAATTCATTTAAATTGGCCTTGGACTTGCCAGTTGGCATTTAGCCTGTGAACTGAGGCAGAAAATAACACCTTCTAAATAATGAAATAAGGCTTCATTTAATGAAAGATTCAGGCTCCATGCCCTTTTACTAAATCTGCAGGCCTTGGCTGAGGATTACGTTACTATGACAGAGGTTCCCCACATGCTGGTGAGTGATGCTGTGTATTATGAATATTACTCACTCTCTCCTCTCATGTTCCTACTCCCTCTGTCTATCACCTAGCTTTGACTTAATTTCCTCCAGCTCAAGCTGAACTGCCTTATATGTTCCATAAAATGAGAAAGTCGATGATGCTGTCAACAAGACACTAAAAGATTGATTTCAGAAAAAAAAAAAAAACATGACTGCAACATATGGGGCATATTGTGTAACATCAGTGTAAACATACTGTAGGAATGACACGTATATATTCAAAGCCAAAGATATGCATACATCTGGAGATGGGTGGTAAATAAGAATTATACTGTCAGCACTGTGGGGGCTGAAAAACCCATCAAACCATAACTTATCATGTTTTTCTAATTAGCCTTCTCCACTGTGCATTCCAGTGGGCTCGCCAGCAGTCACAAATTACACCTAATTAATATTCTGCCATTATTTGTACTACTTGCATAATTTTTCATAAGTATAATGTAACTTAACAAGGAGACATACCAACTCATAGCAGCACAGCCTGCAAGATTTCTCGCTTTAGCTAATGAAAAGTTTCCCTTATGATGTTTCACAAGCATAATTTAATGTAACATTCATTTAAACTCACCATGCTATTCAGCTGCAACACCTCTATGGTCCCAAAAAAAGAAAAAAAAATGTCTTGCAAACACTTTTATTTTCAAATTCCTCCTCAGGCAGAGATTAAGCTGAAATTTGCACTGAAAATCCACAAAATACCCCAGTGATAGATTAGAACTAAATGCGGCTGTTAGATATTTTGCATTAATGAAATCAGTGATGATGATTCTAGTTTTTATTGCCTTGCAATCATTTCTTAATTCTGTTTAGTATTATTTATCTTGTGGCACACCAATTTATCTTTTTATTTATTTATTTATTTATTTATTTTCACCTGTGATAGGCTGATATCAGTATCAGTAAATCCAAATGGAATGTTCTGAGAACAACTTTCAACTGCTGCATCTCTACCTCTAGAATAAAGAGCTTTGCTGAATATAACTTTGGAGATTTTCACTGTATTTTATTTCATTTGACTTAATGCACCATAGTTACATTCAAAGGTCCTGTCGTTATAAGCAGAGATCATGAGAATTAATGTTTAGATTGAAAAAAAAGTTCAAATATAGCCAAAAGCAGCTATATTTAAACATTTTCAGCTGTCATATATATTTTAAACATTTAAATAGTTTTGTGTTTTTTGTTTTTGTTTGAAGTTGATCTCAATCAGCAACAACCACAACTGTATTTCCAATGTTCTGTTTTGCAGCAGCCCTGTTGCAATGACATCACATATTACTGAGACATTTTCTATCAGTTGCGACCGAAAAAAAAGGTATGTGAGCTGTAAAATAATTGTGTGTTTGAGTTCCATTTTAATATTGTAGCACATTCATGAATCAATTCATTTAAAAAAATCATTGACTTGATCAGCTTAATTTCCAGATGATGTTTGGTAGAGTGCACCAATTGTTCAGAACAGGTTTTCAAGAAAATGAACAAAGAATCAAGAAAAATGACCTTTTCTGAAAAGAAAACCAATTAAGGTGCACAACAGCACAGATGAATTAAGACACTGAAATGGATTGAAATGAGAGTTTTCTTTTTAAACAGAGAAAACTTCAAAGACTTTTATTAATGAGAAAACATACTTGAGGTTTGGCATCTAGGCTCCATGCAAGCAGCATTTATTGGACTTACACAGAGATATTGGAGTTGATGAAATCAATTTAATCTGGGTTTATCAAATAGGAGCCTAGAGGTGGAAACCAGAGAGCAAGGTGGGACTTTTGAGAGTAGAATCAGAAATATTTGTACCTCTTACTCCTTATAAAGGTCTAGAAACGATAATAGGTAACCAATGCAGAGGACTGAATGAAAGCACACACACAGATCTTCTGCATGAATTAACTCCAGAAGGTTGTTTCTCTTCTTTAGAAAACAGTGCCAAGAATAAAAAATGTCATCAAGGATTTTCAGTAAGATTTTGCAAGGAACCCAGTAACTCAATAGAATTTCTTTGAACTACTTTTTTTTAAAAAATGCATTACATAAACAATGAGCATTACACGAGTTGGCAACAAATGTCCACGTTAGTTTTGTATAGAAGCCGTTGGTGCATTAGGCTACTGTATGACTTTGTATGGGAACTGGCCACATTCCTCGTGCAGAATATCTGATTGGTCTCACAGCAGGCTGAAGAAGACAGCAGACAGGTAAAGAGTAGACAGCTGTTGGGTCATCTGTCAAGAGAGCTCAAGCACTTGCCAAGGCTGAGGGTTCCTTGAGATTAGATTTTAGACCCTCAAGACATCACGTGATCTGGAACAGACAGCTAGTTCTTTACTGTGAACTTTGGTCTCTCAGTAACTGATCTCTTTGTTTACTTTGAAGGGCGTAGTCTGTTATGAGAAGAATTTGGTCCTCCTAGAGCTATTTGTTTAAGCTCTACTGGTTTCATTTATGGACCACAGAGGAGGTTTCTGCTGAGCACTGGAGCAGAGGGCTCATTTGGTAATTTAATAATGTGCATTTTAATAGCAGTTTCAGTGTAATATTTAGATCATCCTTTTCATGTAGTTTGAGTTTGTGTGTAGATAGAAAACCATGCACAAATGGAGGTACAGATGCATACATCTAATGCAAGCCTTTCTTGTCTGCAAGGGTTTATTTAGTGTTATCAAAGGTCTCTTCGTAGTGCATATTCTGTATAATTTCCACAGTGTCTCACAGATTGCGAAGTTAGAAATGAGGATCTCCAAACAAAGCAGAGTATTATTTTCTGAAATGAGATGTTCTTTGGCAGGATCCCATCCTCAGCAGAGGTCAGATGTCTCAAGTCTGAGGCGCTCTCTGCTGATTGGATTATTCTGCTATTCAAGCAGAAGCACACAAATGCAAAGTGAGAAAATCCAATGTGTAAGGCTCGATGAGATGCTATTAGAAAAGAAGAGCTGCCCTTTGGGTAAAATTCAAAGGGGGAGGCAATACATCGGAGATATTTTTGGGACTGAGGGCAAGGCTGATGTCTAGTGTCAACTCAGCTCTTCTGCTGTTAAACTGAAAGTTTATCGCAAAGCATCATCGGTTTTCATGTAGAATATCATAACAGCAATAATCCCCTCAAACCCAACAATTCCAGCGTTGGCATGATTTTCAGCTGGGCAGTCAGCCAGTTTCAGCTACTCAACAGCATTGTTGGAGACTGTGCAGCAGCTCTTCCTTTAGTCTTACTCACTGTAACACACTAACCTGATCCTATACCAAAAAGATTTAACCCCACCAGAGCTCAGCCTATGACTCAAATCTGCAAGAAAGTAGCCACCTTTAATTATCTCATGTAAGCAGAGCCATATTCAAGGAGAGAAAAGCTCTTCCTCCGACTAAATTAGCTTGTCAATCAAAGAGAATTTCTAAGACTCTCATTTCCCTCTGCTGCTGATTAATGACATGAAGTGAATTTATCAATGTGCCATGTGCAGAACACAATTCATTACCCTCGTCCCCAGGATTCAGCAAAAAGCATGTCCTCTCTCACTATTCATGACTGTCCAAAAGCATACACTGGTTGTTAGTATGCAAATGCAAATATCAGTAGAGTGCACCTACAATTTCCAAGCAGCAAGTTATGAGACAAGCAAGTGTCCCCTCCAGGTTGACATGGATCATGGGATAGGACTGGAAATAGTGGCCATTAATCAAATGATCCACAACAAACAAGCCAAACTTATTTTTTCTTCGTTGATTAGCATATAAGAGCCCAAGGACTCACAGCTTGTCCATATGCAACAACCCAAAGGTGGACTGCTTTAAAGACTGCGGTGAAAACACTGATCAGGCTGCAAATATTCACCAATCTGATGGAGAAATTTCACTTTCATAGAGCTCATTTCCTTACAATGTTTGCTTGGTGCATTTTTCTCTTTTTGTAATAACTCTAGTAAAAGGTAATTTCATTAGCTGCAGAGGATGACTTTTCATGCAGAAAAAAAAATAAAACAAAAAACTGCAAATAGGAAAACATCCATTCCTAAATTGTAGCAGTTATGTCTCTTCCATCAAATGTCAGTTTTACTGAGAGGAAAGCATTACATTCATTTAGCAAGGAAATCATTTTCTCAATCACTTATGTAGCCACTGCAACATGAATCAAAACTTTAACAATGCAGATGAATAACTTATGAACAAATTTTTCTTTTCTTTTCTTTTTTTCTTTGATTGGACAATTTGATGCCGCATCATTCATCTAATTGTGTTTCATGGAAATTAAATGGACCTAGCAGCTACAAAACTCTGAAAATAAAACAGCAGGTGCCTGTACACTGATACACCCAGCTTTGTTACAAGTCATGTCACTTTATCTGGTGAACTAAGGTTTCAGTTACTACTGATATCTTGTGCTGCCTTTTATCCTGCTACTGACTTTATCTTAGCAGCTATGTGTGATATCATCCCCAGCGAGGTCTCAGAGATGACATGAACAGAGAAGTCTTCCATGCTAAAGAGATGAAAGAAGCCCAACAAAAACCCAGTTGTTCAGGCTGGGAGTGAAGTGGAGATCTCGATGTGCTGGAATTTATTAATGCTGTACAGTATCTATTGATTGAACAACATGAATACACGCAGAACACAATACACCACTTTGAGTTAAGACTGGATGAAGCCATAAGAAGCCTTCTGTGCATTTTGTTCACAGAATATCGAACATGTATATGGAATTTGGCAGCCACTCTGAATTTGCATCAGCACCACTGCAGATGCGCTCTGTGATACCAGTCTTTATGAGCCCTAAATGGTGGTTCTTGAATTACTAATCAGCTCTTAATCTGTAAATATTTCCACAAAGGAGGCCTCAGCAGCTAATGTGTGAGCAGCAATCATGGAGTAATGGAAATGGGATCACAGCCAGGTTTGATTGAAATTGATTGGTGACTGAAGTTGACATTCATTGTTAGTCATTGAACCACACTCGTCTCTCCCTCAGCTCCACGTAGGTTCCTTGTCTGTTTGTCCAACTATAGGATGTCTTGTTCAGCCAGTGGAAGCGATTAGTTTGGAACGGTAGTGCTTTTTGATTATTTACCACACATAGAGCATAAGACAAGTGTCACTTATTGCAATAAATGCATCCCTTATAAATAAGAATGAGATTTATTTTGCCTATGGATCATTAAATTTTAATATGCTGTGCAAACATCAGCCCATAACCCTCTGTGCTCTGCCAGCCTGGAAGAAGTGAGAGTTTCTATGGTTACAGAGTCTCTCTTGTGCTGAGATGTACTGCACCCCTGCAGCATTGTCTGGATTTGAAAAAAAAATCCAGGTGTGAACACAAGAAGCTTTTATCAACCGTGACTGGACATTTTAGTTAAAGATTTTGGGTCTGAAAACATCCGGAGCTATTGCTTATACTGCACGCCTGGTCTTTCACGTTTGTGATATTTATGGGTGTTTGCTTTGATAAAACACAAGAAAACAGTAGGGGAGTAATAGGGGCTACCTGATACCTATACAGCGGAATATGATGTATAAGAGGGCAGAACTCACACTTTTCAGGGATCTTTGCAGGTCTGTGTCTTTCTGTGCTAGCACTGTCCACCAAAGTAGATACGCTCGCCACTCACGATTAGAGACTATTTCTCCATTTTTTCCCACATATTTAAAGTGAGAAATACAACATACAGCATTTTTGTGTTTTACATTTCCTCACTGAAGTTAACTACATCCTGAGGTGTGATGGGTGTAATTTCTTTTTTCCTCCCAGACTTCACTCACATTCACAGATGACGTACACGTCGTTTTAACCTAAGTAGTTGTTTTTGGACCTTGATATCACACAGAACAACAGGAGCTGTGTGCACACGATCACAGAGACATGACACTCCATACCGAAGCCTCATTAGTGAATCAGATTCATTTCCTTCAGTGAGAGGTACAAGTGTAAAAAGCATGGGGGAAATCACATCAAATAATGGTTTCATCTATAGAGTGATAGCAGTGTATGTTCACATATTGGTTCTATTACATCACATAATTGCAGATTTTGATCTCTTGTGAATCTAGAGACGAGAGCCTTTAGTTCTTATTTAATTTGCATCTCAAATGACTCATGACTGCCCCCCAACACACACACACTCATTTTAAAGACTATTATTGTAAGTACTATTGAATGGACTGACACACATCTACACTCCCCTTGTCTGTGCATCTGTCTTATTATAATAGAGTAATGAAAGGTTCTTTACAGACAGTAATTACAGCCCTGTTGAATTGTTAGACAGTGTTTTGTACACAGTAATGCCTCCATCGGAATGATTTAATGATATTTGCGAGATGATCCCAGTGACAGGATAAGTAGATTGTTTGGGGCTATGAAAAAAAAAAAGAAAAAAAAAGAATTATTAATTTGATAGATGTTTTGCATCTTCACATCTGTGTACATCAATATTTCTACTTGACTTCACGAGGGTGTGCTTTTCGGTTAGATCGCGTATGCGTTTCGGGACATTAAAAGCGTGCACGCATGTGTGGTCAGTTTGTGTTTCGAGTAAACTTGTGAACCAATTTGCTGCCGCTTTTACTGTGATGAAATGAGGTCTCTGAAAAGAGGCAGCGCAAGAACATGATGTTGATGAATTTATCATCAAATGGGGTTTTAGAGCTGGGCGGAATAAACATGAAGCACATTATCTTGTGATGAAGATGTTGGGTTGACTTTCTGTGAATACTGAAAGCTGTTTTCGGAGCAGAGGCTTGGAGAACTGGCCGGTGAGTGCCTTGTAAATTGAAAGGAGGCACCAGGGGGCAAACTGCTGGGAGAATGATAGCTTGTGTCAGGGGTCAAGGAAAACTAATTAAAAAAAAAAGAAAACTCCCCTTTTTATATTACCACTCACTTATTATTTTATGTCTACGCAGGGTAAAATATTATACACTGATTTTTATTTATTATTTTTATTGTTTTATTCATTCTGTTATTTACAAAATGTTGGGAGGGTGCCATCTGGAGAGGGATTACATGGGCGAAAGTGTCAAGAATAATTTATAGTAGTATGTTGTGCCTGTGAAAGGAAGTCTGGCAAAGGGAGTTGATTCATGAAACTCCAATGATGTTGCTTTTTCTTTACAACACTGTGCCTCGTCCTGCCTCATATCTTTTCACACAGAACGCATTTAAACCATTTTTTTTTTCTACCAGAGTTTTCTTGCACAAACGTAAGCCTGTCTGTTAGCCTATTGCAATCATTGTCCTACCTTTACAGGTGTAGTTTCATACCACGGCATTTATATAAGGCTTGTTTCAACCAAGACATTCACATAAATGCTGTCAACAGAGCCAACGAGCTCCCAAAGGTTTTTATTTTTGTTTTTTCTTTTTGTTTTTTTTATAACCAGAGTTTGTAGTCCCATTAAAACAAGACTTTGAACTCAGCTGTAACTCACAGCGGAACATCTCCGCATTGACCCGTTGCTGCTTTGATTGGGTGTTTCTGTCAGAAGATCTGCTGTCACTGTAGGGGAGGTTTATGAGACACTGCCAGAAGCTGTGTTTGTTTTATAACAGCCTTTCCAAACAATAGAGAAGAAGAGGAAAAACACAAACAATTCCATTAATTCCTCCATATGGCCATGTAATGCTGTTTTGTACATTCTGTGGCCACTGCGTGCGCATGCGTTCATGACTCTCATCCGTAGTTTAGAAGTGTTTGTTTAATGCATTTCATCTAATTCAGCCAAATATTCTCACGGCCTGCTGGATGGCGTTGTACCTCCAGTCTCTTATGCCTCTGTTACAGCTGTTTAGAATGTGATTGTGCTGCTTCATCAGTATGTGGAATTATTGTACCACACAGCGTCTGCCAATCTACTGGGAATGCTTTCGTAGACTCTGAAGATCAAGATCGACAGCTATAGCATCATACAGAACCAGTATGAAAACACAAGACAGATTATATGACTGCTGCTTGAGAGAATGACAATTTCTTCTTGTGGTTGCTGCTATTTTTCATGCTTATTTTGGCTGTTGTGAAAGGTGTCAAAACACCTTACATGATGATTTATTAATGACTAAATTCAAGTGACGCCTCCTGAGTGGAAATTGCAAAACAGCCTCCATCAGCAATGTTATGGAGAAACAGCATCAGCAAACTTTATGATTCCACATCACCTGTTTTACATAAGAATTATCACCTTTGCACATATGACAAGTGGCATTGTTCTGTGGCTACAGCTGTGCTTTAACTTACATGTATTATAAATACAACCAAGCATTGGTAGATCAGTCAGTTTCACATCATTGAAGTGATGGTCGTATTTTAGTTTCAACAAAACCTCAACTTGATGTGTTAGTAGATGGATTCTCAAGGTTTCTCAGTGTCACGTCTGCTCTATTGAAGACCTGCATACTTTCTGTGTAAACTGAGCACCAGCTTTCAGAGAGTGAGCTTCCCGATCATGGCTTCCGTTTATCTTTATATATCAGCAATGTCTTCAAAAGATGAATAGTTATTATGATAATGTGCTTCCTGGTAAGAGTGAGTCTTCTTCTGCAGTTAGCCAGTATGATGTTGTAATCTGTTAGGACTTAATCCCAGGAATCCATCTTTCTAATTGTGATTGTGTGCATCAAGCCAAAACATGGCAGCATGACCTGAGCTGAAAGAGCTAAATCACATTTATTTGTACATTTTTAGTTGTTAGAGTCTAATCCATTTCATAATGTCATTAAAGGAGATATGCTTTTGACATTTTTGATTTTGTTTTGTTTTTTTTACAATAAATGATTGTGTGAATTTGACATGTCCGCAGATCAGTGTCTAAGTGATTACATGACACAATTATAACAAAAAACAAATTCAAGAAAACTTGGAATACATATATA
>JBAMYA010000018.1:18046873-18059623 GCA_037176975.1 Arrhamphus sclerolepis | reverse complement strand
AGACAGACAGACAGACAGACAGACAGACAGACAGACAGACAGATAGATAGATAGATAGATAGATAGATAGATAGATATACACATAAACTCACACCATTTTAAACCACAAGTTGCCTGTTAAGTGTTCATGGCATTGATTTTGTCGGACCTTTTTAACTGAGACATGCTCTAAAATCTCACAAAGGACCTTTGAAACAACTTACAAGAAGGAATTGCTGCACAACAGCCCGAAAGAAGCCTTTCAGATGACAGGTGAAATGTCTTCAGAAAGCAAGAAAAGTAATACAATGGGCTTCAATTCAAGCCACCTTAGAAGGTTTAATGAGCTGGCAGTGTAGGGTAGTTTAAAATTATAGTGAAGGGAAAATGACAAATTATTTTCTTCTATTCCACTATGTGGAGGAAGACAGTTGAGCTCAATACACAAACCCATGTGAGCGCTCGACTTCTGGGTCTGTGGAGTGTTGCAGGACTCACAGGAATCGAAAAAACATTGGAGTTTAATGTACTGACATAAGTAAGCAGCCGAAAACATCTGGGAAACCAACAGAGAATGTCAATCCAGATGTAGTTTATGTTGTGATAATGTTTGAATGTGACTTCACGACAAGGCAGCACACTAGGCAACAAGCTAAGCTCACTAATTATGATAATTGATGATTAAAGTTGACACTCTGACTCTGCCTTAATTGCACATTTTACACATAAACTATGTCTTCATTCACTTTATTAACTCTTTATTTTATAACACTCTATGATTTTGTGTTTATTTATTGTCAAGGACAATGGACAGGAAAATTCATCTCATTAGATATGCATTATATCAGATTTAGCCACTGGCTAATTTCCATGTATGGTCCCAGGGTAGGTAAACACAAAAGTGAATGTGAAGTATAATTACATAACAAAGAACAGCATACAAATGCAAAACTGTTTGTTATTCTGGAAAAAGCTGTCAAGATGCAGAACTAATAATACAAATAAGAATACAAATAACTCCTGAAAGTGCAGGCTAAATAGTTCAAAGTGATGTTACCTGAACACCTACATGTCCCAAAGAAAACCAATATTAAACTAAAATAACAGCCCAAATTTTCAGTCGATGTTTAGCTGTAATAAGTCATGAAAAAATGATTTTGGTTTTAATGTTTGTCTGTTGGGAGCGTCCTCACAGAGGCAGGTATGAGGATAGTTCTTCCACACCAAACTCATCACATCTTGTCTTTATCGCTTTTTAGAGTTGGAAATATGCTGAAGCATTGCCCTTAACATTATCCCTGTTCCATCAAACCTGTCCGTCAGGCAGGTGACATTCTCCTGACTTGCCCATCTGACCGCCAGACAGAGAAGTGTGAGTGGCCCCACAGTCCAGTGTCAGGGTGGACGCTTATGTCTCATATTGTCCTGCATATTTCATACAAAGGCAGGGCTTCATGGTAAAAAGATGTGAATAATGGGGGACCTGCTCCCCTTGCGGAGCTTTATGTCTTGCAGCACCCCAGCCTTTTTCATTTTTAAGAGCCTGATGACCCACAGAGGGCCCTGTGAGATATAGTCTTCATCTCTGTAGAAATGTAAAAACTGAACCACTGTGTTAATATAAGACATCCACTGAGCTATAATCTTAAAATGAATTCTACTTATTTCTCTGACAGTAGATGTAGGTTATTATGCATGACAGCACGTCACGCAATCATGTTTCTTTTCATGTTGAAGTGAAAATTGAGGACAATATCATTCTTGCGCTGCAATGCTACCACTTCTATTAGCGCATTATTGATTTGTTTCACCTGCATTTTTCATGTCAGCTATTCAACTTTTATCCAGAGAGACATGAAACAAGTTCTCCAGTAGGGCAAGTTTAAGAGTGAGCGAAATAATGCATAAACAAAACACAGTTTCAGATTAGGAGAAAGATACACTTTTTGCTGTCTGAAATGAGAAACTTTCATTTAGAGCCGTGTTTTAGAAGCCCGATGGATTGTGCTGGGCAGCACTGACCCTGTCAAGAGGAGGGAGATTAGATATAGGAGGTAAATGAACACCATCTTTAAGGTGTTCTTGGGATTCTTCAGAAAAGTCACAGTGCCAGGAAAACAACTCAGTGGTGGGTCCAAACATGATGTGGCCATGATTAATCTGAGTTGAAGCACAATCTCTCTCTGACCACTGAAACACAACATATAAAAGGAAAGAAAATACAACTTCCTTGTTGGCTGAATCACCTGCTCATTTGAAAGGTTGGATTTCATGTCAAGCATATGGAGTTGCATTGAGTTATACCACACAGCTTTTTGTTCTTGCTTTCATTGCATCCAGGCTCTAAACAGTGAAGTGAAGAAACAGCCCAGGAGTTCAATATTATGATTGATAGTATTATGGTTGCTACACATTTCTGTTCTGTTTTTCAGCTTACTTCAAATGATTTGCTCTGTCACAGCCTGGTGACTCTTCATTTCACAGCAAGCCCAACATAAAGCAGTCCCTTACTGAATTGTATTGATAATTAATGATTGATTTCAGTAGCTCACAAGATTGCAGTGCACATCTGCAATGTTTGTTTGTTTGTTTTATTATATTGTGTTACTGTTGTAGAGAATGTCATCTTATCGGGCTTTATGCTCTGGTTATTACTTCTTGCAAAGGGCAATTTGCATTGTATGCTGGACCTGCTGTGACCTCAGGGAGAAGAGTTTCAGCTTTAAAATCTGCACGATAGTACAGGGACACAAGATGCGCGGTGCTGCTTGTGTTGTAGATTATGATATTCATCTTATGGCAGCGTGCCATTAAGCATGGTGTGGTAATCCAAACAGCTCTCGGTGATAAGTACGTGCTGTTGCAGATGATTGCAGCCCCGAGGAGAGACGAGTTGAGCTGCTCAGCCGGAGCCCATCCCAGCCGCCTCTACCAGCAGAGAACAGGCTAGAGCCTGCACTGAGATGAGCGCTCTTCAAGGCCATCAAAAAATTAGATGGCACTCCAGCGAGAGTAGAAGCCAGCATATCCATGTCACAAGACCACGACACAGTTGGACCCTACCATAAATGAGCTCATAATCTGTTGAGATTTTTGGTTTTTTTGTTAGTAACTTTGTTGCCAAGTGGCATAATGTATAGCAAGCTCATTGCCAAAAGCCTTGAATTAAATGCCAAATTACAGCCCAATTAGGTCAGAATGAATGGATGATTGAATATTTTCTCAGATATTACAGTTGAGATTGATATGTACTCTTTGTGACATGTGAAAGTGGAATCACTGGTTTGATCTTAATTAATGTGGACTGAAGGCTCATTTGAGTTACTTTCTATTAAGG
This sequence comes from Arrhamphus sclerolepis, assembly GCA_037176975.1. NCBI lineage: Eukaryota > Metazoa > Chordata > Actinopteri > Beloniformes > Hemiramphidae > Arrhamphus > Arrhamphus sclerolepis. Next base: position 18,056,307 of record JBAMYA010000018.1, on the reverse strand, counting down.
TCCTGATCATTGTTAGAATATAAAAAAAAAGAAATAGTAGGTAAAAGTACTCTTTGCATTCACAGGACTGCACAACTTCAAATTTGCAAAGAGACAGACTGAGATTTATCCTTGAAGGCCCTCTCTGAGTGTAAAGCAACATCCGGCTGGTCAGGAAGCTTTGCATAAGAGCTCAGGTTGAATGGGGACATTTAAGCGAGCAAATTTTTTCGCTTGGCAAAATGAAATCACCGTGACCCCAGTAGAATGCAGAGAAAGTGACGGATGTGCAAAACTTGCCGACACAACATATTATATGGTCCTTCAGTATTGGCCCAGTGGCAGTTTGAAACATTTGATGGGGAGCACCAGAGCAGGGGCTTGAGTGGCAGAAAGCTCCTAAAGCCCCAGCTAGCTTAATGAGGCAGCTTGATGTAGCAAGCAGGTCCACTGGGCACAGGAAGGACCAGATGTCACTCGTACACTCACTCAGTCCTTCCAGCACAGCCTGCGTTCACCGTTCAGCCCATCTGCTGCCACTGAGCTCAGTCAATATTTAGCCACTGGGAGAAGGACAGACACGCCTGCACCTGGATCATTACTGCACCTCTGGAAGATTGGAGGTATTTTCTTCTCAAGCCTAACTAAGAAAAAGTAAACAATTTATTTTCAGCCCACATTGCGGTAGCCCTTCAGACTTCACCTCCAGATTTTTTCATCCACTTATTTTCTGTTCCCTTCGCAGTGTTTATTAATGAGGAGAGAATATGACACATCTCATTGGTAGATCAAATCCAGGAAGAATTTAATAAGCCTCACAGCTCATGCTGCATGACTCAGCAGTGAATCATGGGTCGCCAAGGCACCACTGAAAAAAACAAAAACTGGCGCACAGCATGCCAATCCCTGACTGAAGATGAGACATTAACGAATGGGGGAGGGGGGGTTCATGTAGAAACATGGATCGCATCTTCCACAGGTTTGCTCTTGCACATTCTGTGTGATGTGCTTGTTATATCATGTGGCTCAAGGCTTTAGTAACTGCAATTGTGTGAACAGCACTGACGAGGAGAAGTGATGAGCAGTAAAAGTTTAGTTAGAGCTGTAAAGTTTCTGCCAAAAAGAGGCTTCCAAATGACAGCAGTAGCAGTGGTGTTAACAGAGAGATCCCACATAAGATAACAGCACACTGTTATTTACTCCTGATGTAAATGGATGCTAGTATTTACGTTATTATACCTTAGTGTATACTCATGGAAAACACTAAATGGAGTCAGAGCGTTAGCTTGATAATAATATTTAAAATAACTGCTTTGTACAGCAATTACTTTCAGTAATTGTGCCCTCCCTTTGAACCCTTGCGTTTAAATACTCTACTTGTAGAGCATATCAGCGTACAGAAGCCACAAACCATTTAGTTTATTTCTGCAGCTTTAAGAAAATGGCAAAATCCTAACAATAAAATTATGGATGAAAAATGAGGCATGAGCATGCTATTTACTTTTTTTCTATTTCAAATCAGCGTAGAGGAAATCTGCTTTACGCTATGTCCATAGTAAGTTGCTTTGCTGCAGCAGTGCCACTCGGCTTGCACGTGGAGCTTCAAGGATGCGTTCATGTCAGCTTTTAACCTCCACTTTCAGACAAAAAGAGCACCGTGCTGCTGTACCTCCCAGCCTTAGGTTGTGAACTGGATCTTGGCCTCATGACGTGTGGTTCCAGTGAACTAAACAGCTCTAATTTTAGTTCATTTGCATTGCATGAAGCTCTTTCTGTCAAGTGTGTGCAGCTCGAGCCTATTATGAAAATGAAGGTTAATAAGCAATCATTTCTTCTTTTTCTTTTTTTTTTTTAACACAAATATATTCTAAAACAGTTAACGTCCCTGAGTGTTTTTTCAAGACACAACAGTCAGAGAAAGTTGAAAACATTTTAGATGACTTTGGACAATCAGCATGCTGCACTGAGGAATTTCTAATAATCAGTGAATTATATAAGAACCCAGAGTTACTGAAACAGACTGGTTCAGTAATGGGCTAAAACTAGGGGGATTGTCTCTGGTTTTGGCCAGACTAAATGAATGTGCACGATCTAATAGAGCCGCTGTTTGTCCTTCACGCTGATTGTGAGGGTTTTATAAAAACATCCATCCTTTCATTATCCAGTGTCAGGGTCGCTGCGGAAGCAGACTGAGTAAGTCATGACATCCCTCCTTTTGTCAGAATTGTTCAGCTCCTTCAAGGGAATTTGAAAATGTAATCCACTTTCATACACATGTACATAGTAATTCACTGCTTGTACGCTCGCGTGGCTACACAGATCAGCGACAGGACAACTGCTCAAAAGCACACGTTTCATAGGAAAAGATATTTAGACCTTCAAGGTGGTGTTTGTTCTCTTATCTCCCAGCATAAAAACCATTCCCAGTTCAAATCTCAGTTGGAGCTTTTCTGTGTGGAGTTTACATGTTACACCTGAGCCAGTGTTTGTTTGTTTGTTTGTTTTTTGTTTGTTTTTTTCCAGTTGTTATTTTTTGCAGATATTCTGACTTCTTCTCAGTTAAAATATTAGGCTGATAGGTGACTCTAAACTGACCGTAGGTATGAACGTGAACATGGTTGTCTGTCATGTTTGTCCCCGTGTAGCTCTGACATGAAGACGCAATCATTCTAGGGTGTAATGGTGCCCCCCATGTGACCCTGAACAGGACAAAGCGCTCATAAAATAACTGACGGATGATGAAAATATTGATTCTACTACATTCTGTCATTTTGTGGGGCATTTTAAATGGTGTGAAATTCCTGTCCACAGCAGCTCGACCTTCGCTGCTTTACACTACGGCTCAGAAACACCTTTACCTGCACGTCCTCTAGCGGTTAAGTTCCAATAACTCTAAATTCACTGTGAACGACATGCTTGGACGTGTGTGTTGCCCCATCAGGGCATTCTACCCATGAGCTCATTGCCACAGTTTCATGTCATTAGACACACAACTAATGGGGCTGTTATGAGGCCAATGTGCCTTGAGGGCCAAACTGCCCTTTTCTGCTTACGCCTCCGTAATTACGTTAACGTCAGACATAACGGACATAAAACACGGCTATAGCCCATTGGAAGTTAGTGAAGGGCCAGAGCAAAGCTTGTCCAGTTTAACTGATCTGTCAGAAAAGAATACTGGAGGGGAGATTCATGAAAATAATTACATGCAAATGAGATAGCAGTTTTGTTCACACGGAGGAAGAGAGCCAGAGCGACAAGCATAAAGAATAAAAATTCCCACCAAGGCCAGTTAGACGTCTTTAACATTTCTGATTTATTTGAGCGTGTAGAAATTAAAACTAATTATAAAAAATATTGTTATGAAACAATAAAATTGTGAACACTTTGTTGCTGCTGCTTCTCTTCAATGGATCTTTGTCAATAGTTTCAGGGTAAAAGTGACATCCATGAGTAGAGTGCTTGGCTTCTATCTGTTCTGTCAGTTTTCATGCCCTTCAATCACAATATGTACGATACAGTAAGTCTCTCTCTCCTTGTAAACACCAGATGATAAGGCAAGCAGCCCTCATAATCTCCTCTGATTCTCAGGCCCCGCTCCTGCGCACATCATACACATCTTGGAGGGTTCATTTTCATTTCGATTGGAGGCCCACTTGAGGGATTTCTTTTGTTGTTTCGCACAAATGCCTGCAGCAGAAGCAGGTGCATCATCTGTTTTCATCTGGATAAATACCGACTGCAAGGTGCACTGTGCATACTGTCAGGAACGTTTTAGTGTAATTGGCACAGCACAGTGTTTATGAATGTGCATTAAAATGAAAGTGAGATTATATCTGAACCAACAGGCCAACAGCTTTATTGTTTTGTTGTTCTTTTTTTTATTTTTTCTGTTTTTTTCTTTTAGATGTTAACATCACATGTATGCATCTGGGTTTTTGAAAATTGTCAGATTTATGAAATGTATGAAGATAGTTTATTGCCAAGGAATGAGAAGTGTAGCTTATTAAGGTGTATACCGCCTACTACACAATGTTATTGTATCAAATAAAAAATGCCTTTTTCAGGGAACAAAGCAAAGCAACTTCCAAGTGCCACACATTAATGGGAACTTCTGCAACAGAGTTGGGAAAAACTTTCTGAAAAGCATTTGATTTTCATTGTAGAAAGAATGGCACAAGTGTGTTCACCTGCTACCAAAGGTGGCTACTTTGGGTCAAAAATTGGTTTTCTTTTGTTTGTTTTTTTTTTTATTTTAGTTTTTTAGTTGTTCTATACTTTGATTTCAGAGTACAATGAAACATTAAACTTTGGACTAGGGGAGGTGGCTCAGTGGTAGAGGGTTCAGCCATGAACCTGAAGGTTGGTGGTTCAACCCCTCTCCTGGATACACCAGTGGGCAAGACACTCAATCCCTGATTGCTCCTGGTTGTATGGCAGCTCTGCCAAAAACCAGGAAAGAGAAGGGGTGAGAAGGGGTGAATGCTTATACTGTAAAGCGCTTTGGTGCCGTAGAAATACAGTTGTAAAACACTATATAAGTGCAAGCCATTTACACACTTTTCAACAAAAACAAAGATATAAAATGTATGTATGTATACATTCAATAATGTGAAACAACAGACAACTGTCCACTCCCCCCACCCCGCCAGTGTTTTTAGCAGGATCAGCTCTGTCGTCCATCTTTGTCTCAACGCTGCCTCGTAGCCTAAACAGCCTTGAAGCACTCCTCCATGTAAACGGCGTTTGACCTTTGGATGATGTTGACACTCAGCTGCTTTCTGAGCTATTAGCATCGCATTAAAATACAATACCCAGCTAAGTTAAACTCTGGCTTCTAAAGCTGTGCCACAAGACAACATACTTGCAGACCCTATCAAATGCAAAGGGAAAAACATGGAGACTTCTTTATTCTTGGTTTGAAATAATCACCCTCTTGCGAATGAGAGCTTTAGGCCTAACTGTAGAGCTTCAGCTTTTCAGTGTCTTTTTTTTATTATTTTTACCATCTTTAAAGCTGCTCTCTCTCCAGCACACGGAAGAAAAAGCAAGCTTCTGTAACATATGGTGTTTATTGGCAGTGTTGAGTTAAACACCTTGAGAATTTATATGTTTTCTGTACCAAACTTTAAATCAAAGTTTGTCCGTTTTTGACTACTATCTGCTGGCAGGTGGCTCTGGCCTGCATTCACTTATTCTTGAATACAGCGGCCAAGCAGCCTCCCACTAACAGATGCTGATGTGCAGAGGGAACTGCATTAATTCAGTACAAGGGATAAAAGATACCTGCACAAAGAAGAGGGAGAGGGAAAAAAAAGAGGTGACTTTTGAAGCAGATGGTCTCATGAATCTGCAGGCTGTGGAGTGGTAACAAAAAAAAAAGAGTGAGAGGAAGAGAGAGGAAAGGAGCACTCAGGAGTAATGTACAAAAACAGCTATCACAGCCACTTGATGGTTTTATAGCTCACCTTTTTTTAAACAGCAGCTGACTACATCCAATAGAGGTTCAGATACTTTTATCAGCGTATTATTTTGCGTATTTTGTACTGATTCTGATAAAGTGGCTAGACCTTGAGGTTATTGTTGTGCCACAAACTGAAATAAAAATCAGGAAAAAAAAACATCTGTTTTTCTCCTTTTCTTTTCTGTAAACTTCCGACCTTTAAGAGTATTGTTTTCGGTGGAAAACTCAGCAGTTATATAAGGAAGAATTAATAAAAGAAACGTGACAATAAGCTCATCTCTGTACTTTATAGCGAAAGGAGCTTTGCCCCAACCTGAAAATACCCTGAGATGGTTGCATCAATCATTCTTCTTTTTGTTCTCAGATTACTTTGATATATGCGGTGCAGCCAATCCTATTACTCCCAGACACAAAGCGCCACAGAATCCTGTTTTGTTCTTTTCACCAGTTCAGCACTTTCCATTTTTGTGCAGAATTTTGATTCTGTTTCACCTTATCCTCTTCCTCTGCCCTTTCATTGTAATTTTTGTTTTGTTTTGTTTGCTGGCCCTTCCGCTTGCCACAGTGTGACACATTTGAGGGTCTGTTTACATGAACTCTTGGATTAATGTTATAAGAGGATACAGACCACTTCCTCTTTGACTGCAGATATGTTGTGAATTGGCCAAGTAACTGTTAATTATGGTACACGTGAAGTGGATAAGTAGCAACTGGATAAATCAAAAACCATCCATTATTTTTGACAATAAAGCTGGTTAGTTTTAAGTGCATAAATTTGTCCAAGGCTGTTGATCTTTCCAGGGTTCATCTCACCTCTCACCCACTGACAAGTTTGATGAACCCCAATGACCCCAGATAAGATCATAAAAAATGAACCAATTAATACATTTTGTTGTTTTAGGATACAGTTTTTATTATAGTGAATAAAAGTCTCATGTATGGTATGTAGTTTTGATTTCTAATCCTAACAATGTATTGTTTTTGTTGTTGTTGTTTTGTTTTTTAGCTTCCACACAATCCAGGGAGTGATACAGTCAAGTGCTTTGGTGTTAACACATCAACACTCAGACACGCAAACAGCCATCATTGTGTTGCAGGTAGAATTAGGGCTTTGAGGGACATTAGCCTTTGCTTTTCCATCTTCCTTCAGAATTAATTGCTTTGTGATGTGTGTGATGACAGTGGATTCTGCCTGATATTTTAAGCTCCAGCCGTCGCTCTTCAAAGTCCTTTCCAGGCAGCATCGAAAAGAGGAGGTACTTTAGCCCTAACCATGATCTTTTTCTAACCCAAAAACATGCGTAGGTTTCAAGTGCTCACTGAATTACTCGCTGACATTCTCAACGAATGCTGAAGTTTGTGTACTTGCAGTCTGATTATGTCCTGATTGTCACTGTGATTGCTACTATGTTTGTTTTGTCAACTCGGTATTGATAGAGTTTTGTAGTAACCACTTGCATCGTCATCTACATCCCAGAAACAGATGTTCCTAATTAAGGTTTCTTGTGTTCTTATGTTTTGGTTTGTTTGTTTTGTTTTGTTTTTTCCTCTGTTTGAAGTCTCAGTTTTGGCAACAAGACAGGTGAAGCAGGAAGCACTGCAGAGAAGCTTGCTATGGGATTGCACCATCTGTGATGCCCATCAATATGTTGGTGTTCCAACACCTGAGTGTACAGTTTTTGTTGCAACGTTGTCGCATGAACACTCCACTTGTGGGCTGGGCGACATGCATTTTACAGTTCAGGCTTGTTTCTCTGTTGAGAAACTTGTCCTTCATAGTTTCCAAGATAGTTGGTGTTACTGTCCATGTTATCCCAAGAGACTCTGTCTGCCGTACCTACCAACGCCACATGTGATGTCATCAACTCAGCTGTGCTACAAACAACTCCACATTTCTCTCTACTACACTTTCAATGTTTCAACTCTGTCAACTGATTTTAATTTTAGTGTTATATGTTTTATCAGTTATGTGGAATGCAACAATATAATCTGAGTTTTCTACCAAAAAAATGCTTTTCAGTTAAATTAAATTCATTTAATGAATCTGAAAGAGACGGTTTAAATCAGAACATTTGACAGTGATGTTCCAGAGACATCTCTGAGCCATGCACAGAAGCCTGACCTGTCTGGCAAAATGTTTTTATTCCCTGTAATTTCAAAGATCGATAGAAGCAATCACCAACCCACAAAGCTCCAAGGTTGAGTACAGGTCTATTTATAGACGCTGGTGTGTTTGCTCCTCACTAACACGCAGAACCATTCAGCCTTCAGTTGTTGTGTGAGCTCAGGCTTGTATGAGAAAACGACGCGAGAGAGGATGACTTGCTGATAAGATGACGATGCTGGCTCTGGTATTAGCGTTGATGGTGGACAGAGAGGTGTAAAACTTGACTGGTGAAGTGAAATGAGGTCAGCAATACTTTTGCTTCCAAGAATTTTTTTTTTCAGCCGCAGCTCTGAGTTTGAGCAATGTGAATAGGGGTTTAATAGCATGCTCGGCAAAATCCCAAACTGTAATATGAAACTCACATGGTACGGAAGAGCAAGTAATCAATTACAAGCAAAATAAATTGGATGGCAGAGAAGGAAGGGATGGACAGCTGATGACATATTTATCAAGGCGCAATCACCACCGAGGAATTCTCCTGTTCTGCTTGTGCTGAGTGACAGATGGAGACTGCTGTCTCTTCAACAGATTCCCTTGGAGTTTTTAAGGAAATGGGACGATGCAGTATCTTTTAGCTATTTGAGGAGGAGACTTGTGTCGCAAGGCTGCAAGGATTGTAATAAAGAATTCATATTTTACCTGAAATAATAAAAATGAAGGGGTCTAAATTATGCATCTTGATCCCATTGCATGCATCTCTAACTGTAAGCTACCTATATAAGACAATGAGCTCCTTCTGTGAGTGTTTACCTTATGCCATATTAATTACCGCAGTGGTCATACAGAGAGATTAAGCATACAAAGTTGTATATTTTAGCTTGCAGCTTGATCCACTGTCCTACACATGGATATTAGTTTTCCTTGTTAACAAACAATGCTGCTCCTCAGGCTGTGCTCCTTCTCAAAGATACGACAGCAAGGACAGCCAAAGTGAGACGTGTTTGATTTTCTGGCCCACAGTGCATGCTGCACATGAATCACACAAATGTTTATTTAAAGAGATTAATTCCTCTTACAGTCTATTATTTATCAGATTTTTAAGGGCATCCTGGCTCATAATACAAGTTGTCATTTTCTCCAACTGACTGAAGCAAGGCTAAATTGTCCTGAATAATTCAGGGAAATGGTAAATAAAACAGCAGACAAGGCTTCCATTTGCCTGGATGGAACTGGCTGAAAGGACTCTTTGGTCTCCAGGTGAAGAGCCTGCTCCCCTTTCAGGAGCATGGATGGAGGAGAGAAGCACACATTATTTAAGCTTGAAAGCACCGGGCCCTCGTCCAGCATAGGAAGCTACAGCAGGAGACTGATGGGGGGAGGAGGGAGGGGGAGAGGGAGGAGCAGTTGGCAGCTCATGGTTGAGCCTGGAGAGGGAAACAAACATTACCAGTGAACAGAAGGCAGGACCTCAGAGGAGCGAAAAGCTCCAAGGGCTGGACAGCAGAGTATCAAAGAAAAAACTGTGCTGGTGCATCGAAGGCTCGAGGCACAGCAGTGAATAAATGTTCTCTAACGTTATCAGAAACGTTATTTTGTGATTATCTAGAAAGAAGATCAATTATCTGTAACTGTTGTAGCAACATGGCAAAGAGGAAGTAAGGTTTTATGTAACAGCATGATGACAATAATAATCTAATCATTATCAAGTCTTGAAATTAGCTAATTACAACATGTTATTAGGAGTTTTACCAACATAAAACAAGCGAAACAGGTAGAAAGCAGACTGTGGAAATACTACTCAAAATGATTGAAGAGGTTGTAGATTTAATTTTACTTTAGTGTTACATAGGTGCAATAATTACTATTATGCCTACTTTAATTAATAAT
>JBAMYA010000018.1:18025144-18046773 GCA_037176975.1 Arrhamphus sclerolepis | reverse complement strand
GAATGAATGGGGCCATGTATGGTGACATTTAGAGTGAAAACCTCCTTCCATCAGCAAGGGCACTGAAGATGAAACATAGCTGGGTCTTTCAGCATGACAATGATCCCAAACAAACGGCCTGGGTAACCAAGAGGAGTGGCTTCGTATGAAGCATTTCAAGGTCCTGGAGGGGCCTAGCCAGTCTCCAGATCTCAGCCCCATAGGAAATACTTGGAGGAAGTTGAAAGTCTGTGTTGTCCAGTGGCAGCCCCAAAACCTCCCTGCTCTAGAGGAGATCTGCATGGAGGAATGGGCCAAGATATCAGCAAACCTCTGTGAAAACCTTGTGAAGACTTCCAGAAAATGTTTGACATCTGTCATTGCCAACAAAGGCTATATAACAAAGTACTGAGATGAACTTTTGTTGTTGACCAAATACTTATTTTCCACCATGATTTGCAAATAAATTCTTTAAATATCAGACAATGTGATTTTCTGTTTTTTTTTTTTGTTTGTTTTTTTTTTCCTCATTTTCTGTCTCATAGCTGAGGTATACCTATGATGAAAATTACAGGCCTCTCTCATATTTTTAAGTGGGAGAACTTGCGCAATTGGTGGCTGACTAAATATTTTTTTGCCTCACTGTAAATGGATCACTACAGGATATTATAAAATAACAGCCTTTAGGTTACTAAAAACATTACTCATAGTTTGGGGAATCTACTGCTCATCTGATATGTGACATCTTTATTTCTAAACAAGCCTACTTATATATTTTTTTTGATAATCTGAACATATTTTTCTGTGTCTGTATGGTTCTATCCTTGAACTTAAAAGGAGACACCTGCATCCTAAAATGGATTTTTTTATCTCTCTTTTTTTCCTCCTTATAACACACCCAACCCCTTTGAGTATTAACTTCCTATTTTACTAGGGAGGCGGGTTCAATCTATACGATGGTGGCCTTTCGTTTTGCTAATGTAGGTGATTTTCTCACCATGACAGAGCTGTAATCCATCTCCTGCACGCAGGAGGTGGCGATTTATTGTGTGCATTGGGAGTTAACACGCCACAGCTAGGAACAGATGCAGTACTTTAACAGATAACACTCCAGAATAAGATGAAGCATTCAGATTAGCTGTGGTGTCAAATAAATTGCATGCTAGTGGAGTACACTCAGAGATCTAAAACATTATTCTCTATATCAGATCTGTTCAAGGCTTTGGCATGACTGAGGGTAAATAAAGTATAGCTTTGTGTGGGGTACCTCCACACGGGACTCTTAGAATGCAATAGTCTTCATAAAAAAAAAAAAAAAATCACATCGTCAAACTCAAACGTTTCCCTTCGTCTTTTGCTCTGCACGAAATGAAATGTACCGCTCATCCGGTCTAATATTTTGCTCTCAGAAGTTTCAGTGAAAACTTTCCTGTGTGATCGCCTGCATTAATTTCTTTACAAGACAGACTCTCTTTGGTGGATCTTTTATCTTTAAGGTCTTTAATCATGAGTTTGACAGGCAGAGGGTAAGCACACAGCTTCATGCGCTTCTCTGTGAAATTCAATTCCACTGTAGTGTCCTCGTATTAATGTGTAATTTTCTGCAACATGACCACGTTCACTAAGAAAATCTATTTGTTGCTTAGGTATTAAAGCATTTAAGACTTTGGTTATCGAAGGAGTAATTACTAATGCATGCCTACAGCTGCATACTGTTATAATGAGCTTAATGAGAAAAAAAAGCTGGTTTAAGATAACACCAGCAGCATTGCTTAGTTTCTTCTTACAACTCAATATTCTTTCTTTGGCTGCAAATTTTATGTGAGAAATGAGTTTTCTTATTCCATAACAAAGAGATTTTGAAAGAACTGGAGTTGCTCTTTCCTCCTTATTCAGAATCTGTGACGGAAGTAGTAAAAATCAATGAACCAAAAGAGCATCGCATCCAGTTGACTTTTAAAAACTATTGATTTAGTAGGAATGGTCCAAGTCCTTAATCATTTAATCACATTTTCTCTGAAAGACTGAGCTGGCAGAATTGGGGGGAGGCACCTGAGTCCAAAAATACCAACATGATGTTATAGCAGAAAGTATTACAAACTGCATTTTATTCAGGAGTTTGTCCACAAAACATTGTAACGTGACAGTAAAAGCTCAAAAACTGGAAATTATTATATGTTCCTGGCTTTATGCTGCTGGAAAATTTAAAGACTCTCTTAAATGACTCTCTGGGTACATAATGACACATACGCACAACAAGCCTCTACGTATTTGTCGCATTATAACATGTTGACTGTTGTCTTAGATGCTTTTTTTTAATGTAAAATATCAGTTTCAATTACATTTCAAAAGGATATTTGACTATTTTCAGGAGGCACCATCTAGCTTTCATAGTCTCCTGTCCCTGTTATTGGCACACAAAAACAAAATTTCCCAAAGTCGCTTCAGACTCTGGTCCTGCGTTGTCTCTTGTGACAACTGTGTATTGCTTTAAAACACTGTCAAACATCAACAATGGTGGTCAAAGATGGCTGTGTGATGAAATTGGCTCACAACTGGCAGAGGTGAATAAGAGACCTAAGAAAGCGACGACAGAAGAAGCGAGAAAGAGAATATAAGTGTGACTGAGTGTCATAAAAGTGACTTAACCTCCACACTTACAGGAGATTTGCTCCAGTGTGTGAAAGAAGCGGAAACAACCTTTAGACACACAGGCTGAGCTATTTGCATTTAATCCTCTCATCATTATAGTTTTTGATGAATCCCTCACTCAAGCAGTAACTTCTCTTAACTGTATTGATTTGAATGTTTGTTAATTTTTGAAAGCTCTTTTAACTCACCATGTAAAAAAACAAAAAAAAACAAAAGAGGGAAACCGCAGCATTTGTGGTTGCCATTTATCCTTCACAACACAATATGCTCATCTTTTCAAAAGCCTCTTACGAGGGAAACGTAGAAAGAAAAAAGGAAAGAGCAGCAGCACGAATCCTCATCTGTGGTGAAATGTCAGTATCACCCAAAGGCCCATCAGCCACACCTACAACAATGATCCAGTGCCATCACTGCTCCTTGTTGTCTTCCTTTCTTTCTTTTTTTTCCCCTCCTCAGTCAATGCGATATGAATGAGTTTTCCAAGATATTCAGCAAAAGAAGGCCCCTGTGGGAGGAGGTGAATCCAGAATTAATGCTCCAATGATTCATTTCAGCAGATGGCTGCTTTTGTGCGAGCGCGCGTGTGCATTTGTGTGCATATTAAACAATGTACTTAAGAGAGCTGTGAAGGGAAGCAAACACAAACGACAGGAAAGATGACCAGAGACTCTGAGAGGCGCCTACACATCAGGGGTAGCTGCCAGGTCAGGTTGACTCGCCCTTCCACCGGCTCTCTTCACGCCAGTTGATTTGGATTCATTCCAGTTCCAGCCGCCTCCAGAGAAAACACAGCTGACCTTTTCCAGCACTTGGAGATGCAGGATATAGACTGAAAGGGTTATGATCCCTGCTTTGGCATCACTCTCACTGGTTTTTATTGCTCTCTTTTGTTGTGGGGTGATTCAATTAGCATAGTACACACAATGTTATTTAGAATTTCTGTTCTCCCATATTTCAGTGATCCAGGAATGTGTAGCTCAGCAAAGGAGTCCAAAAAAAAAAGGAGTGTTATAAGCCACTCTAGTACAGGACTGTTATGGGTTTAGGTTTAACTCATCGCCATATGATAAGGGATGGAAGCATCCACAAAGCTACAGCTTGTCCTGTCATCGCCATCGCCCTCCTCTAACTCATCCATGTCACTCCTCCTACACGACTCCCTCTGGCTGCTTCTCTCAATCTCAGAAATCTGGTCTCTGCACACAAGGCTGTAATTGTGGTGGTGTTGAAGCTTATTTTAATGCTTCAGCCACTCTGAACTAACGCATCAACCGAAATGAAAATGTAACACCAGACAGATGGATGGTTTCTAGAGTCCGCACTGTTGTCTCCTAAAAAGATAAAGTGATTCATTTTGTTGAAAACCATAAATAGCAGAAGATGTTTTGTCTACCTGAAAACAGCCTGTCAGTTGAAATATTACCCTCTATATTTTCCTCACGTTTCATCACACAAGGCAAAAAAAAAGAAAAGAAAAGAAAAGAAAAGAGAAGAAAAGAAAAACTGATAATTGTTCTTTTTCCTTTAATTTGGACAGTCTGGTGGACATTGTTTCCCTTTGGGACTGAATTGTGTCTTTTGTTTGATATGAGGTCAAAAGTGCGCTTTATATTCATGTTTCCTATGGTTTTGAGTAAAACAATAACAAATAACTGTACTACAGAAGAAAATAGGATGATAGCATTTTTCCTCACTTTACCGTGAAATTTGAATTTCATGCTCTCGTAGCAGACCAACCTCTGGCCACTGCTTTCAGGCCTCCTCCCCATGGACTCATTAACAATAAAGCAGTAATTGAGCCCCAGCAAGTGTTTTAAGATTGCATGGCAGCATTCCTGAGGCAGTCGTCGCAGCAGCACCGGTGTCAAGTGCAGCTATCCCCCCGCGCTGGCTTCATCTTACTGACAGATGTCGGTTCGGCTCCATGACTACCTCTGCTGCCTGCTCAGAGGCGTAACAACAATGCCCCCTATTTGGTTTCCATTATGTTCACATAGAATAACAGGCCAGCATTCCTGCCTCATATCATCCCTAAATCTAAGACTTGGAAAGGCTAAAGAGAATCTCTTCTTTAAATGATTTTTCTCACTACAACATCTGCACTGAGTTCCACCATGTTCTTGTCAATTATGCCTCCCAGGTCGCTTTTGCAATTAAGGTTAATTAGCCAATATAAAGTTGCTTCCATTCTTTGCTGGCTGTGGATTATAAGCTGCTATATGACAGAAATGGACCCTGTGCACTTGAGCTGAACACACTGAATGTGATCTTATGGTATTAGCAGTAATTAGTTTACCTTTGCTCTCTAGATTGTTTAGAGAGGCCAAATCATTCATGTCACTGCGCTGCAGGAGCACTTTTGTGTTAATGTAAAATACTCTGGCTTGTTAAGGTGGCACGGCACTCTCCCTGCTGTAGCTGCTGCTCCACTGGATGAATGATGCACATTAGCAAACTAATACATATTTAAGAAAGCTTTACCATGCTACACTGGCACAACAATGTAACAGAGATAACTGTAGATTTTAATTTTTTAATAGAGTAGGGTTAAGAGAAAAGTGCAACATTTTTTATTAAATTGGTAAATTTTCAATTAAAGAATTGTGTTCTTTGTTTCAAGTGTAGTAAATTATGGGTCCAGATCAGATTAGCACAGTATATTTGGATGATGCGTTCCGCATCTGACGCTAAAATGCAATAGTCAGATGCAAGGTCTTGTTTTGTGTATTGCATAAAAAGTTTGTGAGTTTTTTTTATTTCTTTTTTTTTTTAAATTAATCCATTAAAATGCCATAAGGTAGGCTACTTTCTAAACCAACAATGCCCCTCATATTCAAAGTAACCACATGCTTCTTTCCTTTGCTCTTTCTCACTATTCTGGCCCTGAAATTGATCAAGGTTACATTGATAGGAACAGGAATCTGTTGCAGCTCCTCTCAATATATGAAGATGATTCTCTAAAATCTTATTTGCAACTATGGACATGTTGCCATTTGCTACGTGGCCTGTTTCTTACTCACTTGCCATTTTTTAAATCGATTACAACCCTACTGTTATACACTGATTTTGCCGCAGTGAAGTATGATATATATTGTGCAGTGTGTGAACAACTTCCCAATCTACAATATGCAATAAACAACCTGATGGCGTTTCATTTCTGGGAACATTTCTATTAAAGGACTGACCGGCGTACTTTGCATGCTACATCCCATAATGTAATTGGCCACTACATTTAGCATACATATAACTAATAATCCCTAGACCAGTATGCAGAATATACAGTACGAGTCCAAGTCCCATCTCAAGTTCCCAGTGTTGAAGTTCAAATCAAGTCCAAGTCATAAAAGAAAATTCCAAATGACATAGCTCCTAGCTTTTTAAACACGTGCAGTGTTTAAAAACATTTTAAGTCCCTCAGAATATATTTTCTTTTACACTGAATGGTAGTTTGTTTTTGTTTTTGTTTTTTTGTTGTTTTTGACAAATTGACCAACAGTGAAATCAATAAAACTTACTCGAACTTCCAGATGAAGAGTTGAAGGGCCTATTTTGAGCTATGAACCATTTTATTTCAGATGAAGCAATTTTTACCACTACCTGAGAAATCAGTAAAAGCTTGATGAAATGTTTGACTTAATGAAGCACACAAAGCTTTTGTATAATTCTGATGTGATCATGTGTATTTCGCACATGCTCTTTATGTGAAACGTACAGAGAGCCACCTTAAAACAGAGGATATGGGATAATACACACAAATGAAGCAGCGCGTGTTATATCAAAGTGCAATAACCCCCAAAACGATGGAAATACTCAACAGGAGGCACTCGCTGCATGCTGGCAGGCAGCACAATTACTACACCACACTGTGGGGAATTAAGGATGCAACTCAGCTCAAATAACATTCCACACTTCCTGTCTGTTCGCTGAGTGCTGGTTAAGAGTTTTATTTCAGCTCTAAGCACTCTCCATATTAACGACATTGAAAGTGGAGGGTTACAAAGGGTTCAACGACATAAAAACACAATGGTGTGTATATGTTTTTTGGCGATAGGATAATTTAGCTCAAACCAAGGCAATTATTTTTTTTAAAAATACAGCCATTTCTTTAAAAAAAAAAACTAAACACAATTCTACTTAAAGACAGTGATAAGCTCAGGCAGATAAAGAAAAGCTAAGGAGTTCAAACATAACTTAACATCTAATTATCCAAATGAAATAAACATAACACTCAGTTCTGTCAGATTAAAATAGTAAATAACAGCTGAAATATCTGGAAATGGTCTATAAAGTTCTGTGGAGTCGCAATCTTTCTTAATAACTCCCTGTTGTTTTGTTATGTTGAGCCACACTGTTCGCCTTCCACAAAGTATTTTAATTATCTGTGAATATAAAAATAGTTGTTTGTGCAGTGTAAGACGTACATCATATAAAAAGGGCTGTTATCAGAAACTTCTGAACACTTCAGCTTTTGGGTGACCCTCTCTCAGGACACTTAAACTGAAAAGCTAATAGAATTTCTCGTCCATATTCAGCGGAAGTGCTGTGAAGATTAATGGCAGGCATTAACTCTATAGCCATGTCATACTTCAGCTATTTAAGTTCTTTTGAATATAAAAATTGGCCACGGGGAATAACATTATCACATCAGCTCGTAATCTCACCTGCTCACCGCGGCTGTCTGACAGCCGTTATTGTAACTTACCAGCTATTGTTCACATTGAAAGCACTATTCCACTTTTATAAACTCGCCATCTTTTCTCTCTGCTATTAATATATCTCAATATTATTTTTTTTGCGTTAGTTAAGTGCGTCATTTATTCATTAACCTGGTAAATCTCTGCCTGACTGACTCTCTCTCTGCCCAAGAGCAGGGTTTATGATAAGGTCTTAAGTGTATGTCATTAATAATGCTGTGCTGACATGATGCAGGGCAGAGTTATTCTGGTATGTGGGTTTGTGAGCTGCCGTCATTAGGCGGGATGCCTGGCAAGGCGGTCCGCTGCCTCCCTTTTCTCAGTGAGCAATTGTCTGTTTCATTTTGGCTTTCAGCCTTGCTCCCAATAAGTCTGTCAATCACCTGCCTGATGCCTCATCCTCCTGGTAGCTGACGTCACCCACATATCGCTCTTACACCTGCCATGGACACCTCTCTGTCAGAATGAGGTGTAGCACAGATTAATAGCTTAAGTAGCATGACAACCTGCTTTCTGATGCACAGGCATGGATATTTCAGTCCTGCTGGGACCCAAAACCCTCAGTGCACCTTCTTTCAACTCAAAAAGAATGAACAGATGAAAAATAGAACAGACCAAAATTGATATAAAGCTTTTCTTTGAAATAAAATTACTTTCTAGCCCTAAATTGTACAGCTCAACTCATTTTTTTTTTGTTTGTTTTTTTTTTGAAATGTGGAAATAGTACTTTAAAGTGCTTATTCAGTTTTCCATCTGAGATTATTGCACATTTTATGAGATTTTCCACAGAAAATCTTTAGGGTTGACATGAAGATAAATAGATGGTGAAAAGAAAGTCTACCCTGGCTGGGATGGAGGTGGGATACAGACCTGAACAGGTCATCGGTCCAGCACAGCCAAACACAGAAAAAGCAGTCATGCATGTTCACACGTACACGAGCAGAGTTTGACCAATAAACTTCTGAGCGATGCTCATGAAGAACAAAAAAAAGACGTTTGAAACACACCAAAAGAAACCTTACGAAATGTAGGATAAAACATAAGCTATGATCAAAAATGATTAATTTGCAATAGTCTATAGTCAGCCACTGTGCAAGTGTGAATTTAAAGAGGTTCCATTCAGTACCGCTGGTCTTTCAGAGAGCAACACGCCGTCATTCAGAGCCCTCATCAGCCGAACCTTCTTTTCATGCAACATCAGGCTGTCAGTCAATCCACCTGCTGAGGCCACAGAAACTGCAGGCTCTGCGTCACAACGCACGGGGCAGCATGAAAGCAGCAACCCGCAGAAGTAGGAGGTGGGAGGGACGGTGTAAATTCTTGCATCTTTTCACTGTAGATGTTCCACTACATGCAATAAGCCAATAATAATTAGTGCAAAGTTAAATAGAAGAAAGAAAGAAAAAAAAGCTCAATAGCACAAAGAGAAGACTGAAAGAGTGGTGTGGAGGTTATGTAGTTGAGATGAGTGGGCATTGGGGTAAAGATCTAAAACCAGGCACAGTCTTCTCGTCACCAGCAAATTAAAAAAAAAAAAAAAACATTTCAAACTATTAACAGGAAAACACAAATTCATCTTCAGAACCTCATCTGTATTTATACTTAATTAAATTAAATAAAAGCGTGTTAATTCCACCAAGTTCACCACACTCATGCCCCAGTAGCTTGTTGTCTTTGATGGTATCATTTAGGTATCGCTTATAGGAAAGCATATCTGTTGGTCTCATCTTTTTATGTTTGTTTTCTTTTGCTTTGGTTTTTGTGCATTTTTCTTGGATTCTTCTTAGTTCTCCTGGTTTTATTTCATCCTCTTTTCTTGTATTCATTGGCTGCTATTAACCTCACTTCCTGTTTTACTTGGATATTCTGCTGCCGTCAATTCCAAGTCAAACTCAAAACTTGTGTACTTTTTCCCGAGCTGTACTTCCAATCAAGGATTTTTTTCTGCAATTGAAATAGAAGTGTACTTGAAAGCATCACTTGGGGCTAACACATTTTCAGAAACATATGATTTAATGAAGCATTAATGAAGAATCCTTATGTATTTTTGTAGTTTGAATTTTTTTTTAAATTAAACAGTTTAATATTTCTGTGATATTTTCAGGCACTGGTTCTTCTACCAACATCTTCCTCCATATTTCTTACTAAAATCTTAAACAGAGTGCTGTGAAAGAAAGTGAATGAATCAGGGCCATTTCTCCAGCATTACAGACTCAGCAGTAACATCTTCTACTTCCTGGTTCCACTTGAAACAAACAGTACACAAGTAAGTAGTGACACTAAAGTATCGGGGGAAAAAAAACTCCCCTTTGACGGGAAAAAGCCTTTTCCATTTGTGGTCTGCCGCAGATACTCTTTGTAGGAAAATGAACGAATGAGACTACTTTAGAGGATTAGGTTTGTGGATTAGGTTACTTCTTAGGTTCCTCTTTATCGAACTGATCCTAGACTTACCTTGTTCTCATCTGTTGTCAATCCCATTAGGTCTGTGTCTGAGGTTTGGAGAAATGTGTGTAACGGATGACAAATTTTATGTACGAGATTTAAACTGTGTGTGTGTGTTTGAAAAGTTATGATCACCATATATTTTGCTCTAAAAAAAAAAAAGTTATTTCACTCATTTAGTTTTACCCCAGGGTGAGGTTATCGCAATTAACTACATCACTGATTTGATTTTATCTTAGTTTAAGCTGTCCCCCGCATTTCCACGCATCACCTCAGCATATGATTTTTATTTATTTATCTATTTATTGGCTTTTCCACATTGGTGTTACTCCAGTCATCAGAGCTGTTTCCTGTTTCCCAGACAGCCTCAGGCGTACAGAGGCACTCATTCACAGTTTTATGTCCAGGGTTACACCATCTGTTGTTAACAAGCACTGGAAGCATTCCTATTTCCACTTCTGTCACTCTGTCTGAAGTCTTTTGTCTATCAAATTAATTCTGAAATCCACGTAGAGAGCTACCGGAGTCCAGGGTTCGCTCCTGCAGCCACATCTCAAAAGAGATGATACTCCTGCTGTCTTCTATCAGCTCCGCCAGCTCATCCAGCCCACGTCTCAGGGATCTCACTCCCATTGAAGATTGAAGGGAAAAAAATGGCTAAAACCTCGTCCTTTTTGCTTTCCATTTTTATCCTGGGTGCTCATTTATAAAGCTTTCGTACATAGAGAACAGGGCCTGAAAATGGCACACGGCAGTTTCTATGCAAAATTTGTGATTTATAAAAAAGTAAGAATAATAATAATAGCTATAATATAACAAATGTGTTCCTGAATGGAGCCATACATTCCATAAGCACTCATTTACAGACAGTATCCTATGTATATACAAGCATCTGCAAATTGTATAGCGATGGCACTCTTTGAACATTAATTGTGACAAGGTGTGTAATCACTGAATTAACATATAAATACTGCAGTGACACTTGTGCATAACTCTTCACCATGGATGTGCTGGCACGGCTTGGAGACTGTGAATGGCAGGATCAGGATGGAGAGAGTTTTCAGATAACGAAGATTTCCTGGTCCATGATGATGACTGGCTAATATACCGATTTAGACTCCCTGGAGATCTACTCTTGGATCTATGTGCTGAACTGAGTCCAGTACTGGGAGACCGACCCGCCGGAACCACACCATCCCTGTTGAAATACGGATAACCACTCTGGGGTTCCTTGCACTTTACCGGCAGTTATGTGTTTAAGATAAATAACAATTAATTCTCTGCCTGAAGCCACTTTTAGGAACAACATAATTCTGTGAAAGCATCCGTAGGTCTGGGACATCGCAGCCAGCGCTAAGCGCAGTGATGCTGCGTCCTGGATGGTTGTTAATACGACCAGTTCATACATCAGATCTCCTACACTGGGAAAACAGGTCAACATTAAAAGGCAGTCTGCAGCAATGTCCACTTAGATCCTGCAATGTTTTATAAATGAGACTCCTGGGAAAATTCACCACAGAGCCCAGCTCCGTGAGGATGTCACGCGACGTTTAAGACAGCAATGAGGAACACTCTTGAACAAGTTTTTTAAATGCCTTAGACACATCAGACATAACGCCACATAAATTACTCAATGCTGTTTTTTTTGTTTTGTTTTTGTTGTTTTTTTGTTTTTGTTTTTTTCAGTTCATCAATTGTTTCTCTCTAATTTTCCAGAACAGCGTTCCTCAGCATCCGTCCTCCTCCAGACGCTGCGTTTAGGGCGTGGTCGTTGGTTTCTATGGTTGCCACTGTTAACCAATAACATCGATCGGCTGGCTCTTTTACGTACACATTGACATTCAGGAGGTACTTTGCATCGACCATTAATGGTTGAATGTGGGCGTGCAGGGGGCGGGGTAGGAGCCAAATTCACCTGCGCAAACTTCCAGGAGAAGTGCGATTTATAAAGGGGAAATTGCGTGAACCTGTGCGCACGCAAGGTTTTATAAATCTCAATATTTTTTGGCGCACGTAAACTTTGGGTTTTGGGCGCACGCAAACTTTTAGTTGGGATTCTGCACACAGTTTTATAAATGAGCACCCTGCTCTCTACATTTGGACTTCCACTGATCATTAGCTAAAATCTCAATCTGCTGCTACTACACTTTCTGTTGTCATGGATGCTCATCGTAACAAATGTGTTTTAAAAAAAGAGAGAGAGAGAGAGGCTTATTAGTATCTCAATCTCAAGTAGATACAAAGACGAATACACTTTGACGATTTGAGCAGCCCCATTCTAGAAGAATAGTTGATGCCAAAGCTCTTTCCTCTCTGGAAGACCCAGCAGAGAGAAGTCTCGAAATCCTCGTTCAATTTAAAAGCAACACCACCCCCACCCCCACCCCCATCTCCCCCCCAGGTTTAGGCTAAGTCACTTTTGATGAGACTGTCAGATATTTACTTCTGATGGTCACTCTCTCATTTTCTCTTCCATCGTGACTTTTTTGAGTCTCTTAGTCTCTTGTGATAACCACTGATGCTCTCTGAGCTGCTTTCATCACTGCTGGTGTGTGACATGGCGCCATAAAGTTAAACACAGTTGGCACAGAAGACGAAGGGGACAGGAGTACAAAGTTACTTTGAGTGGTTTGTGTCAATAGCAGGGACGGGAGACTGGGAGAGCTAAATGATGCTTGCTCAATCTAATCAAATATTCCCTCAAATAAAATTGAAACTGATATTTTGAAAATCAATACTCTCCTTGGTGTCATTTTAGTTTATGCTCTTTGTCTTTTCTTTTCTATTACTAGATTCCAGCTCTGTCTCCTTAACCTCACCCCAATGTCTCTATTTTCCTGATTCCTCTCTACTTTCCTTTCATTTTCCTTTTCCAGAATTTTTAGCATTGTCTCATTTCATCTGTCTCTGTTCTCTCTCACTGTACTTCTTTCAATCCACAAAACTTTTCCTTTGCGCTGTCTTTCTCTCATCATTCTTTTTTCTCTGTGGAAAAGGGTTTTGTTTTGCTCCCTCATCCTTATTCACACTTGCAAACATGCACTGCTGGACACATCTCCTGTCTGTTTTTCTCTTGCATCTTCTCTGGATCTTTACCAGCCCCAGTGGTTCTGGCCTGTCGCCTGAACCTCCGCGGGGAGCGCATCTGAACAGAGAGGAAGCAGGAACAACGCCTGAGTCCCGTCATTACTTATCCCCGTCGACACTTTATCCAACACACACACGTTCATTTTCACGCTGTGATACACCAACAGACGACCGTGAGGCTTCTCAGAACATTCTCATACTTGAAAAGGTTCAAGTTCTCATACTTGAATCTGTTTTACCTTTTTTTCTTCTTTTTTTTCATTCAGCCAGTAATTTTGGTACGTGTGTAACTAATGACCTTAATTATGGTGTGCTTAATTAAGCGTCACAGCAAGCAGTCATCGTCAATATTATTGATTCTACTGGTCCTAACCGAGTATTTCAGTTTGAAATGTTTGCTGTTAAGAAGCTCCTGGTGTTTGAAAACTTATTACACACAACATCTTCATCAGTGTGTTACATTGTACGATCATTTGTTAACTTGATGAGCTTTATTTTTGTCTGTCTGTGTACTCAGCAAAACTGCATAACTTAGCTTTTTTTTCTCTATTTAAATTACTCCAAATTATTACATCATTATAATTTTTTTGTCTTTTCAATAAGTTTCTCACTGGGAAAATTATCATTTTCTGGTGATTTCCAAAACATGTTTTTTACATTTGGTGCACATTAACCTATTTTTTTTTCTTTTTTCTATTTGAATCATCCAAAACTTGTGAACTTATTCGCTGACTTTACTCTCCCTAACATCTTCTCCATCAGCACCGCTTGGGTTCACATAAAAAAAAAGCATGACGTTAAAATGAATTAATAATTTACTGATCTGCAAATGAGCACATTATCATTCCTGTTTAAAAAAATGGACCAGTTAATGACAATATTACCTCATTTAAATGCAAAACTGCATAAGAATGAACTGAGCACATTATATTATTATACAAGACCATAGCGGCATGAAAACAAAAAGAAAAAAAGCTTCTCTTCGCTCCCAGCCTGTGATTTGTCTTATCTATCTTTCTGAACGGTCTTAATGAAGACTTTGATCTTGATTATCAAGACCATCGTGCTTAACATTGCATTACCACGGTAACAACAGGTTATGAAGAGCCTGCCCACCACGGTGAGCCGAGTTATAACCTCAACAATGCATTCACGTACACACATTCACACACACTCTTGTGCACCTGGCCACAAGACACACTCACACATACACCCAAACATGAACGCAGCTGCTCACACATGGCGGCGGCAGCAGTGGGCGGTCCCCGGTGAGGCAGAAACACACTAATGGATAATGACAGGGTTTGACAGCAGGAGAGTGAGCTGAGTCACTCTGAGCGTGCGGGCAATGAATAAAAGAACCAGAGTGCCGTCTGAATGTCCCTCACTGACTGAATTTCCTTTGATACCATACTATTTCTGCCAGTCTCCCTTGGTAATCCTACTCATTATACTGTGCTGCCCCTCTATTCTGAGACTGGCAGCAGCAGCTTGTATAAGAGCAGGACAAGAGGGATGAAAAGTCATTCTCACTGGCTAGCCAGCACTATCATGCAGGCGGCACTCAGCAGTTGTATCTTACTGATTTCCTCTTCATGATCTGTCAGCTGTCTCTGTTCTGCTGTTATTGTTGCACCAGCTCTGATAAGTGCATTTCTTTTTTATTGGAAATAACTGATTTACCATTTTCGTATAATACTGGCTTTCTGAAAAGTGTCTGAGTTGTGTCTGGAATCATCTGCCTCACTGAGTTAAGTCCAATTAAAATCATCAGAAGGCCCCAGCTCCTTTGTCTTTTTGTCTTTTTTCTTTTTTTTTTCTTTTTTCAGCAAGACAACAGATCAGCATCTCTACCAAAAGGCCATATGTATACTTCATCTGATTAACCCACTTTTTCTTTACGCTAGACAACTTCTGAAATCTATTCCAGGGATCTCAAATTTGCTGCATTTCCTGCAGTTCAAGTCGGACACGTTAAATTGTGAGCTCTCTGTCAGTGTCACACAGACACACAAATGCTATTCCAATTATTCTGCACAGTCTCTGCTCGCTGTCAAATTACCAGCGCTGGGAGCAGAGCATGGCTCTCACTGCACCTCGCTGGCATTTTCCCTGACAGAGGAAGAAAAAAAGCAGAACGAGGGAGGGCTTGTGGCTCAATGAGCATCCTAAACGATGAAACCAGGTAGTCAGACAGACTCAGCCTCAGACCGGGAGAGCACTGTGGCATCAGAGACAATCTGCCACAGATGGTTTTCAGCTCATTTTCAAAGCATTAGGTTGTAGATCAACCTAGCTGGGCATTCCATCATTCAAGAGTGAATAAAAACTAATTTCATTCTCTTTTGTCATTTATTCTGCAATGTTTTGGTGTCACCTACTGTGTCAAAGGATCACATTTGTAACAAAAAGGCACGATGTGGACTCCTGCACTGGAAAAGCATCGAGATATCAGTCATCCCAGGATGTTTCTGTCAGACATAGGAAGATTCCCAAAACTTCCTAATTCGCCAAAGAAATTGGCACATAAAAACAGTGCATGACTTTCCTTCTTTGTCTTTTTTTTTTTCTTAATTTGGTCATTTTAGCTCTTAGTATCCCCCCTCAAACTGCTGCTTATATTCATGGTTTGGTTCTCTGCAGAAGGCGGCTGCATGTAAGCTTCAGCGAAAAATCAAGTTGTGCTTCTTAAATGACATCTCAGCTCTGGGGACCATAGAGAAGCAGCCACCTGATGTGTGCAGGAGTTATTTCAGGCATAAAGGAGTGTCAATCAGTGTGACACCCTATTGCAGCACTCACACACACACACACACACACACACACACACACACACAGTCTTTCTCATTAGTACAGAGCTGTTGAGCACTTGTGTGAGTGCTGCTCTGCTCAGAAGTTCACATACACCTCACTGTCTGTCAGAGCTCAACCACACAAAGCCCTGTGGGACTAAAGGTCTCTGCAAAAGCAAAACGAGCAGAATAACAAAAGAGTTATAATAGTTTTTTGTTTTTTCCCACCCATTGTTATTATCAGCCAGCACTGAAAACAAGCAGAAAACTTCCCCAGAAGAAGTTGAAACAGATGCTGAGTGTGTCATCTGCGCCGTTCTTGTTGTTATCCTGGTTATCATAAATAGTAGATGGGAAGCGAAGCAGAGGAAAATTATAGGTTGGAGTTTAGAGGCCAGAAGTGATGCACCAGAGAGGAGTCAGATGGGAGGGGAGAGAAGCGATAACAGACCTTGAGAAGTGTGGAGCATGGGATCAGCATCTGGTGGGAAAAAGAATGATAATGGAGGGGATGAGGGGGAAAACAAAGGCAAGACCAGCAGCGACTCACAGCAAAACAGAAAAGTGCTTGAGGCTAATCAGAAGTTGCTGTGAAGCCTGGAATGGTCCTGTCTGTGGGGTGGCTGGAGCCACAGAGCTTAACTGGCAGGCATAACAATGCACAAATTCAAGGCCACTCACAGCAAAATCCAGCTGTTTTGATATTATTTCTGTTCCTGTAATTTCCAGCTCATAATATTCTCTTTGCTTATGACAAGCAGTTACGCATCCATTTGTCTGACATTGAGCTTTTTCTCTAAAGTTCTGTAACGCTTTAGCTCCAAAAGCGTATTCAAATGTACATTCAAATGATAGATTTCCAAGCAGAGATTCTAGGTTTTAATATGCTTTATATCCTGAATGTTGACCTGAACTAATCAGCCACTACGAGGCAAATCCACATCATCATCATCATCATCATCATCTATATAGGAGGCAGAAAAACTGACTGTGTTTGAAGTAATGCTTTCTTAAATAACACTCAAATGCAGATAAAGCTGCTAAGATCTAAAAACAAAATTTTAGTGGAGTTGCAGTTTTTGTCATTAAATTCTCTTCTCTCAAAAGCAGCTTTGGTGTTGTTACCAGTTATTGGTATTTTTTTATTATTATTATTATTATTTAAATTTATTTATTTATTTTAGTATTTTTAGGACATTTCACAGAAATTGTTTGCAGTAATAATGCAATTATTTATAACTATTTTGAGATTTTTGGATGCAAATTATATGCAACTTCAATCAGAAAGCTTAATTTCATTGAATTTTTCCATTTTATGTGTGGCAGAGTTGGGAGAGTAAAGCCTTTAATATTTGCAATGCTGCCATTCTTTCCCACAATATTCAAAATGCATGTATTTATTTATTTATTCTTCCCGTTTTTAAACTTTCCACACATGCTCTATCGAGTGAGGACTGCAGTCAGGTCAATCCAGTACCCAGACCATCTTCTTTTGCCTTTATAATGTATGAAAATGTTTGGCCTGGCATTGTCTTGTTGAAAAGATGCATGGACATTTCCTGGAGGGAAAAAAAAAAAAAAAAAACTTCTGAAAGCAGCATTTGCTCCTCTACTTGTCTGCAATAGTGCTGCTGTCTCAGAAAGCAAGAGCACTGATTCAACCCCACATCATCACAGAGCTCGACAAAGATTTCCCGAAGTAATCTTTCTCCTGCGTGGTTAAATCAACTGTTGATGAATGATGGCAGGTGACGCAGTTCTGCCTCATATTCTAAAGTTCATACTGGCTGCAAATAGATGAAAATAAGTCTATGTGCGCTCCTTTTTTTCACTTTATATTAGCAGAGTAAGGAAAGCAAACCACAGTTACTTCATTTGATATGCAGTCAGGTTTTTCTGGATTTCAGTTTCCATAAACATGCATATTATTTTAATGAGAACAAGTGCAGCTCTGCTTTCACAGAGCCTCAGCAAGGCAATTGGTTCTCAGATGCATTTAAGCACACAGTAATTCAAGTACAAATAAATTGCAAATAGATTCCACAACCAGAGTTTTAGCAATAATGAAACATGTAAATGTTTATAGACAATTCACAGTGACTTGATCATTTTTGCAATAGTGACACTAAGCCTTGATGCATCCTGGATATAATCACGCTTTAGCTAGCACTACATAAGTATCTGGTTTGAATCATTACCACAGTGTCACACAATCATCTCAGTTTTCATCTACACTGTAATCTGGGAGGTATTTCAGTGCTTGTGTTTAGTAATTTCAGTCATCCTCCTACATATCTATGTGAACGGTTGAGGATGAATGCTGAAGATGCAGATCTACCCATCCAGGCGCTCTCTTCACTATTAACTTAGCATTCAGTGGCTGTCCCTGTGCTTTACTCACATGTCTGGACTCATCAGTCCCAGCTGTAATCAGTAGTGCTCTGACAGGAAAACAAGGGGTGTGTAAGGGAACGTGAAGCTAACTCAAATGAGAGGCCAGCGTAAACAGTGACAGGGCCAATTTCAGTTCCCAATCCCACTGCAAATGGAGGTGAACAGGGCAGCGCAGAGGCTTAACGAAGACATAGCAGCATCTGCTCACAGCGCCGCAGCTGCCCACCAGTGTACCAACAGGTTACGATAAAAGGATTTGGCAGTGGCTTTAATCTACAAGAAATGAAATAAATAAATCAATGAAAAGGTGGAAGGAGAATGCTTAAAAGCGGCCATAAAAAAAGTCATTCAGTTCCTTCCAAATCCAGTTCACAAAGCTTTGAAAGAACATGTGAAAAAAATGAAACACTGAAGTTTGAATTCCTCTATTCATTGATGATATTGTCAAAGCAAACAACCTTTGTTCAGCAAAATCCACTATGTTGCTTTGAGTACCTTGAATATTTTTTTTTTCTTTTTAGCAAATGACATAACTGCTTCATATTCATTTTTAATGAGATTCATACGGCCCTTACAGCCAAGACATATGTTGAATGAGGTGTTTTTTTTATTTTTTAATAATCTATTCACCTTCAGGTTGTGTTGGAGAAAACGATTTGCAGTCCCGTATTTAACTGTGCCTGAATTCGCTGAACATGCAGACTTTCACGCCTTTTTTGAGTTCCCATTTGCTGTGTATATATCTATTTGAATATAGGGTGCAATGAAGATATGGGAAATAAAGCCTTTGTTGATGCCGTCCTTCCTGTACGTGACTGTCCTGTATAAGCAGGGAGGGAAGGAAATGGTGTTTGGTGTGTGCTTTTCACATGAGGCCAGAAGAGAAGTTAAGACCAAAAAATGTGAGGAGGGAGTGCAATCAGCAGAACAGCTGTATATAAAAGCAGCTCTGCTCAGAGCGTGGCATCACAAGATGTTATGTGTCTGTTTGTGGTACTTTATTTAGACATTGGTAAACGCTGTCACTCACAGCTCTTGTTGGTGTCAAGCTTGTGCTGGTTGAAAGTGATGAGCTGTTTGTCCTCATCGAGAAGTGGAGAAACTGGAAAGGAAAAAAAACATAATTAATTTCTTTGTAGGACACAGCAGAGTTAATTAGGACTCTGTGCATGGGTGTGTCATTTCTGTATTTTAAATACTTTATGACTTCATGCTGGGATGAAGAAAGAGTATGAAAGCACAGATGTCCAGTGCTGGTAGTGGAAGAGTGGTTTTAGGCAACTTGTTTTATGTCTCATTCTACCCAAGCAGGTTATTCAGAGATGATTTACATATAATTGTCAGGATTTTCAAATTCTTCATCTGTCTTTAAAGTTTGTCGGAGCTACTTCTTGCTTCAGTGTCCATCATCTCTTTGATTTTGAATGTCTAATCAGCACATGAAATCAGCCCATGGGAACATGTCACCACTCTCTTGTGATTACCAGAAACCACTTGGTTAGCTAAGTGTGTACGTGCCAGTTCCACTACATCACAATCCTGCTTTGCCAGGAGATTTAACTGTACGCCTTCCAAAAACTTCAATTATTGTCATATCTAAAAATTGTTCCTCAAAAGGGATACTGCTGTGTGTGTTAAATTCGAGCCAATGCATCCAGACTTGTGCAGCATCTAAATAAGATATGTGCCAATTAAATCCTCTTGCACCTTGATTCGGCTGAGATAATTCACTTAACCCTGAGTTTGCAGCTGACAGGTAGCATTTGTTTACACATCCATCATTGTGCAGCTGCCAGACTCCGTCCTCTACATCGTATTAAAACAAGTCGCCTCCCACCACACCCCCACACAGCTCTCACTCTCTGTTTCCATGGAAATCTGCCCTGATAAGTCTGTGCATGTCCCAACCTTGAAAGTACCACAAGTAGGATCGACTCTGAGAATAGATTGTTGTTTTATTGTTGCCATATTTGATCTCTGGTTTCAGCCTCCTCAAAACCTCCAAATTCATTATTTCCCCTCCTGCTGTCTGTGGTGCGCAAGTTAGCAACATGAGAAAAGACATTCAGGAGCAGAGAAAATTAAAACATGAGTCAAAATGTTATTGCTCCCCACATTATTACACCAGAGAGGTGCCCTTAATTATTAAATGATGCTTCACATCTTGTTTGGCTCCATATGAAAGGTTTTATTTGTACATCACCTTATAGTCAGTTAAGACAATTTGATTTCTTTTTCAATTTATTTTTTATATACTCTATATGACAAGGTTTTCAACTGACATACTGCTCAGGGATTTTCTGAACATTTCAACCTGGGTGCCTTGAGAACAGTGCACATTTTATCCAGTGTAATATACAGTTTCTTAATCTTTCACAAACTATACTAAGAGTGATCAAAATGATCAGATGTGAGTTGAAACAGCAGTTTTGCCTCGGAGCACAGATATTCTTAAAATAGTGCAACGGTGGTGGTGCAGCATCACGTAGCCTTCTGCTGAGCTCAGTTTGTACCTTCTTTGTATGCTTAGCTTGATGCTCTTCTGCAGACAATTATGAGCCGAACCATGTGTTATTTATGCTGCGCTGAAAGGCGCAGTGATTTAATGTGGTTGGATGTCAGAGGAAGTGTCCTCTTTTTCATTTAAGATTCTACAACATAAAGACCACATCCCTGGCAATTTACATGCATTCACAAGACCTGACCTTGAATTGCGGTCAGAGGTGGATGTGAGGCTGACGATTGGCTTTGTGAACAATTTATCCATTTCATTTGCCCCAGTGAAAAGGAATTCTGCTCTTTATTGGAGGACGTTTTGAGATTTAGGATGGGGTTCAAGAGAGAGGTGTGTACAACAAGCTGCTCTTTCTGAAAACTGAAAAAGAAAACAAACTTGATCTTAATGTTTACATCATCTCAATGCACACACTACCTTTCACA
Organism: Arrhamphus sclerolepis; assembly: GCA_037176975.1. Classification (NCBI taxonomy): domain Eukaryota; kingdom Metazoa; phylum Chordata; class Actinopteri; order Beloniformes; family Hemiramphidae; genus Arrhamphus; species Arrhamphus sclerolepis. The sequence goes on along the minus strand of JBAMYA010000018.1, from coordinate 18,025,790 downwards.
TAACTTTTACATAGCTCATCTCAGAGTTTTATTAATGTATTATAAAGTCCCATTAATATACCTGCAGTAACAGACTTCGCCCTTTTTGACCTTCATTAACCTCCATGGGTGAGCAGCAGGAACTGAGGCAACAAGGCTGGAAGTCAAAAAGAAATATGTATGTAAACCTAAAACCTGTTAGTTTCTTGTGCTCAAAGTAAACAAAACCCGAAACTGATTAAAATGGAGTAAATGAGAGACAGAGCAAGGAAAGCCTTTTCAGAGCATTGCAATAAAGAAAATATAGAGGACACTTGTTATTGTTGTAAGAAGTTGAGGATTGCTGATGTTGATGACTTATTGATAATACTGCAACATGTCCAGATAACAATGTTAGTTTGGATTTACAGGTTTTGACTGAGCAGTGGCCCTTTTTGCCAACTGCCAAAACAAAAATAAAACAATCTAACATCAGAGTCAGGAAAGTAGACTAATATTTTGAGATTTAGACTTAGAAGTAAGAAATGAAATTTTATTATTTTTATTTGTATTTCAGAATCAGAATCAAGTTTATTGCCAAGTAGGTTTGAACTTGCTAAGAATTTGACTTGTGCAGAATATTAGAGTACATACAATATCTAACTGTATATATATATACACATATATA
>JBAMYA010000018.1:18007732-18025044 GCA_037176975.1 Arrhamphus sclerolepis | reverse complement strand
TATACATATATATATGTGTGTGTGTGTGTGTGTATACATAAATATATATATATATACACTGTATACAGTATCTTTCAATATTTCACAGATATTCTGAGCTCATGGAGATAAAAGAGGGCGAATATTAAGAAAAAATAGTATGTAGCATGTCTCAAGGTGCCTAATAAAATACTTCAACTCTTGTAAAAACCTTACCTGTATCAGGTTTAAGCAAACAAGCAGTAAAAGCGAACTCAAGTGGCTGATGTGAAATCTTTGCGAAAACAGCAGTCAGATACACACTGCAGGTTAAACCACAGGCGCTAACAACAGTGCAACAAAGTTGACTTCCTTAACATCTGGTAGGGTTTTAACTGTCGGGGAAAAACTAAACCTTCGCTTTTCTGGTGACTGTGTAACTTGGAGTGCAATCGGTGTTCTGCTTATTTACCTCTGCACCTTAAGAATAAAATACCAACTGTAAGTTTTCAGCACCAAACATGGTTTTTAATAGGCTTCAAGTGATAGTAAAACTGGACATTAGTGTGCTCAAACAAAAGAATGTGCGATAAGTGCGATCAAAGCATCTCCAAATCAACTATAAAGTATATTGTTAATGTCAAAAAATAGATCACCACCTAAGGAGGACCAAAACAGACTTAATTAAATTTTTTTTTTTTTTTGTTATTCCTTTTCCATATACATGCATTTTTGTAAAAAAAAAAAAAAAAAAAAAAAAATACATGTAACAACAGCAACATTTTCTTCCTTTTGTTTATATATGCATTTTTGTCAAAAAAAAATTTTTCCTTTTCCTTTTACATGCATTTTTGTCAAAACAAATGCACATAAAAAAGATTTTTTTCCAGCAGTCTGGCTCATTCTTTGTTGACACCTTATCATGCTGGACATCATCTTCCAGCACGTCACATCATCAGTAAACGTGAAGGAGCAGGATCCATGGATCCTGTTTATTGACCAATAGTAGAGGAGCTGGACCAAGAAGGGCAGCCATCATCGTATACAGAAATGCATGCGGTAAAGTAAAAAGAGGAGACAAGGAAATGTAAAAACAACAAATGCATGTATAAGGAAAAGGAAAAACATAAAATATATATTTCTGCTTTTGTTTTTAATTATGTCAGTTTTGATCCTCCATACACTACACCCTTCTCTTACAGTACCTTCGATAGTTTGTCTCTTTTAAAATCAGTGTTACAGCTTCTTGCTTGCCTCCTCCCAATCTACACTATAAACAAGTAAAGAAGATCTCGGATTGGGGATGAAGATAAAGAATGGGAATCTTGTTTTTTTCTGATTTTTTTATTGAATATCCGCCAAAGTGTGTCAAAAGATGTCCAAGATGTCTGAAATCCACAAAGTACGCCTCAACAGAACCAAAAGAAAAGAGTGACAGGAGATCACAGTACAGCTCAGCAAGGATAAAAGGAAAGACAAAAATATATGTAAACTGTGGGGCTGACGAGACACAGGAGCAAAACATCAGGGAGATGAGGCCAATGAAAGTCAAAGAGAAAACAAGACAAACACAGACCTTCAAAGTTAAACGGGAAGTAACCAAAACGGGGGCACGACAAACAAAGAGAACACAGAAAAATCACCAAAAATCACCTAAACAAGCCCAAATCCCGACAGAAGTTGATTAATTCTGTTCTCAGATGTAGATTTAAATTGCACCAAACACAGACAACTTGTGTTATCGCAGTTGAGTTTCGTGTTGGTCGTCATATCAAACACCCAAACAAATTCTCTCAAGCATTTAAAAAAAAAAAAAAAAAGAATTATTAAAAGTCCTTTTTTAAAAGTTCTTCAAAAGTGGTAGCAGTCTTTTGAGAGACAACAGTTAAGTCATGAACAGTGAAACGATGAGGTGCAGAGTCTTGCCAGGGACTCCTTCTAGATCTTTCCCTCTGTAGCAAAACAAACTCCCAAAAGAAGAAGAAACTATTGAACTACTGAAGTGCTGTACTCAAATGAATATCCTTTTTACTTTGGATACTGGGAGTCCATTAACCTTTCTTTTCTTTGGAAGGGGTTTTTGTTTGCTTGATTGTTTGTTGTTGTCGTTGTTGTTGATGTTTTCATATAAGAATGGTTTAGAAGTGGGTTCTGGTTTTTCTTCGTGTCCTAGTTTTTCCTCAGTCTCCGACATTGTCATTGCTTGAAGTCTCTTTCATGATCAAAGCGTGTCTATTTTGTGCTGGAAACAAAGTCAGAATCTTTCCAAACTTTCTGCCACGGGCTGGTCCTCTGAGGGTGACATACAAAAATATGAAATGGTTACTTTTTAGCCGTTTAAAGTCTGTTCAATCGCATCTTAAATCTCCGTCATTGACTACTCACCCATCGCCTTCTCCTTACCAGCAGCTGCTCTCTTTTGGAGGAATTCAGCACCAGCGGAAGCAATGTTTCAAGTTAAAACATCAATGGACCAGAGCTTAAAGCTCGAACACCTTCAAACTCCAGTCCTTTTATTCAAATAAACCACGGTAGCACACTCATGCCTCACATTCCCACAAATAGTTAAGTGGAGGAGGATCAGCTGTGCGGAGGGCAGGTGTGGGTGGTTTCTGGGGGAGAAGGGAGTGCAGCTGGTTGGGGTCACAGTGTCTCAGTGTGCTGAATGACTAATGAAAGGTTTATGGTGGCACAGCATGACTTCTTTGGCTGACGAGATGGCTGGAAGAGGACACGCCTTGTCTGGATTCTAGCTCCCTTCTGCACCATCTCTGGTCAAAAACAAAATATAACAAGCTCTGCTAGACCATGGGGCCACACTCCTTCGCTTTACAAGCTCATTATTTCACATTGTCTCTGTCTTTTGCTCCTTCTCAACGGTGGTGACGGGGAAAAAAAAAGTTTATGTTTGATGTACACAGACATTGGTACAAAGATGTTTGAGAGGAGCAGGTGATAATGGATCTGCTAATGATGTGGACCTTGCTAATGTGGATAACGCAGTAATGCTGGTCCACCCATGAATATTCACAGGCTTTGACTATGAAAGAGACGCGACTGCTCAAGGTTATTTTAGAGGGCAACAGGGTGGCATCTCAAAAGCTGATTCTGCTTTTCATTCTCCTTCTGTTATCAGCATAATTGCAGAGAAATGCCTGACTATTAAAACATAACTTAATAACGCCTCTTCTCATCTGAACTGTGAGGAGCTGGTGTCATACGAGGATTCATTTAAAACTCTGCAGAAGGCAGAACTGCAGGACTTTGATGTTCAATACTTGTAGGTGAAAACGAATTGTGACATGTTAGTCAATTCCTTTTTTCTTATAATTTAAAGGATTTTCTTTCAAAGCATTTAACAACATTAATAAGTGAAGTTTTGCAGGTGGTCCTGAATTCTTTGGCATAAAGTAACACCAAATTGGATAAACTAAACTTTAAGAGCCCCCTCCAAAAAATAAAAAAAAGCGCATTAAAAAGTGATTCAAAGTAAAATGAGCAAAAGTAACTAAAATAATTCAATTTAATATTCCCCAAAAGGAAAAAAAAAGTCTGGTTTCAAGCTGTGGTAACTATTTTTTTTTTTTATGTGGAATTATTGGGATGAATTTTCAATATCCCACACGACGATGCGTCCCTCTTAACAATTTATCATTGTTCCACTGCGCAGCAGTGAAAATCAATAGCATAGTTATACTGAGTAGAATTGAGTGAGTGTGAAATTGCAATCAAACAGAAACTATTAGCCTCAACCGACTGGATACTACAGAGATAAATGATGTTTACAAATCCCCCTGAAATTACGTTTACATAGTTATATTACTTGTTTCATCTATACGCTGTCATGGAAAAATGTTCTTCTTGTGAAGTGTAATTTTGGCTCCCCACATGAAAGGAACTGCTCTTTCAGAGTCAGAATTTGCGCACTGTTTGTAACCAATTTCAACCATTGATATATCAAATCAAATCGAGCTCTGTCAGATTCATTTTTGCCCCAACTTCAACAGCATACCTTTTTGTGAGAAAGCACTGAACAGAACGACCGCGCGCCCCGCCTGTCCAGTAAAATCATACGCCAAGGTGTGTAGAATTATACTCGGCTTCACGGTGTGAAAGCAGAAAGGGGAGGGGGAGAAGAGAGACGGGATTGACACCAACAGCCGTGACAAACTTGTAACAAGGGCCAGACACAACACCTCTTAGAAGGAACCATTTAAACCTTTGGAGATTTCAATTACCACTTTGATGGGGTTTTCAAGATCAATAACCAAGCATGTGTCTCGACAAGTTGCTCAGGGCTGGAGTGGGCTTTCACTGCTTCATCGGCTTAGAACAGCAGGCACACCAAAGTAGCGTTGCTATTGTTGCACTTGGATGTGTTTCCCTGGCAGTGGTGTCTGTGTGCACTGTGATAAATATTCATGGTCTTCATGTGTGGCAATGTAAATTGAAATCAAAGGTATGCATCCTATCTGCACTATCATTAGCACTGGGCGATTAAGTAGGAGACCAGCATCCCCCCCTCCCACACACACAGAGAGAGAGAGGCACTTTTTTCGTGTCATTCAGAAAAATGAAGACAAAAATCAGCCACACGGAGCCTCACAGCAACAGAGATCTCTCTAGTGCATATTAATGTAAGACAGCACAGCATCAGAGCAACATGTTTCATTCCCTCACCACCAAGTTGTGTTTAAGTGTGAGCAAGGCTCTGCAGCCCCCCCCACCGCCCCCCCTCCAAAAAAATCCCTTGTGCAGGTCCTTCTTCCTGCTATTCTCAAATTGAAAGTGACAAGCTACTCAAGCAGAGGTGTCTTTGGTCCCCCCGTCAGGAGCCATGCAGCCCCACTCAGAGCTGTCAGCCTGATTACATATCAGCACGAGGGGGAAACCTTAGGAAAGGAGATGTCCAGCTGGAGACAGACCACTAAACACATCGTCTGTCCTGCTGCCGCACATCTGTCAATACACATCCCACCTGCCCCGCCCCAAGGCTGCCACAAAACCCATCTGTGCATCTCCATGTTCTCCTGCTGTCCTCAAAACAAGTCAACAAACTGCATCTTTCTATGCGTCCCTCTTTTACTATCGTTTCATCTATTTTGCAAATTATACACCTCCCCCCAATTTATCAGCTCTTTCACTTCAATTCATTTGTTCCATTTGCTTTTTCATTTATTTGTTTTCTTACCCCTATCAGTGCTTGCAACCAGTAGCACAACTCATTTACCAACTTTTTATGCGTTTTTGAAAGTCGTTACACAGGCAGAGCCACCTGTCTTCCCTCTGTGCAATAGTAAAACAGCGCTGGGTTATTGAGAATCAAAATTAAACGAGCTAAGTGACAAAAAGCATTGTGTTGTTGGAGTATCTTATTTATCAAAGGCACCTACAGTAACTGTACCACAAGGACAAAAATACAGCTTGTTTACTGAAGCACTGATTTTCTTTCTTCTCTCTCTTCAGGCATGAAGCTTGGAAGCACTCCACGGCAGTCCAGAGAGGTACACGTTTACTCTATTTCTCCCAATACACACATTTTGTTCTCGCTTGTTATCTATTAAAAAGAGAGAGAGAAGAAGAAGAGGAAGAAGAAGAGTGACTGTCAGCCTTGTAGCTTCTCAGTGAATCTGATAACATCTGTGTAGAGAAGATGGCCTCACACAGAGCGTTCAGTCAGTTTAGTGAGCGAACGATTCCAGTTGAACAAGGTCAGGCTTCTCAGGGTGTGACCTCAAGGCTTTGTTGTTTTTTTGTTGTTTTTTTTAGGAATTTTGTTCTGTCTCCTAAAATAAGAACTTTCTCCCTTTTGTGTTTCATCATTTCGCATTAACTGAACAGCCTCAGCACCATGCACTCTGAATTTTCATCTAAGTCACACAAGAGCCAGCAAATGTGTTGACAAAAGACAGTAATGCAGAAAATTCAAACATGTAATTATTTAATTACATGATGAAATAGCACATTAAGTACTGACAGAAATTTTGAAATACTTTTTAAAACTTTTCACTAACTTGAAAGAAGTGTTTTCCATTGCTGATGATCTGATCTGTGCAGTTTTTTGGAGGACTGTTGGACCATCCATCCCCACTTTACTACTTCTGCTCAGCCAAATTTTAACCACATCCAGCATTGGGCCACACATGGGCCAGAGTAAAAATGAATTGTTTTACTGTACGGGGCTGTTTGGGGGTTTTCTTTGTTTGTTTTTTGTTGTTTAGCTCTGATTGAAGCAGCTTTGTTAACATTGAGGTGCATTTTACTTTCACATCAACGTGTTTTACCAAACTTCAGCTAGCATACAGAGGGTCACAGAGACTTCATCCAGTGAAACAGCAGATAAATTTGGGAACCGATTTTCCACACTGAGGTGGTAAGCTGTACAGTCCCAGAGGCAGCATCGCCCCAAGTCTCTACGCTTCCTGTTGTTGTTAGATGTAATCCAAGTTCACTGATTCCTTCACACATGAAGCTGTTACTCTGGGCTTGATTCTGCTTTTGGCTTCACCTGCTCCGTTCATTTCCAAACCAGTCGAAACCAGAAGTTTACATACATTATATAAAAAGACACATAACTGTCTTGTTGTTTTTTTGTTTGTTTGTTTTCACTGTCTGACATTAAATCAGATGAAACCTTTCCTATTTTAGCTCAGTTAGGATTAAAATGAGAAAGAATTTTTTTGAAAATTTTTTTATTACTTTCTTCAAAGTCAGAAGTTTACATACACTAAGATTACTACGCCTTTGAGAAAAACCAGATAATGATGTCATGGTTTTGGGAGCTAATTGGAGCTGTGGATGTATTTTAAGGCACACTGCTTCCTTGTGTGACACCATAAGAAAATTAAAAAGATACCAGCCAAGATATCAGGAAGAGAATTGTGGACCTCCACAAGTTTGGCTCATTCTTCGCTACAATTTCTAGATGCCTGAAGGTTCCACATTTATCTCTATTTTAAACAATTATGTGCAAGTATAAATGCCGTGGAAATGTCCAGCGATCGTACCACTTAGGAAGGAGACGGCTCTGCGCCCCAGAGATGAACGTGCTGTGGTGTGAAATGTGCACATCAGTCCCAGAATAAGAGCAAAACAGGACGCTAGCTGAAGTTAGCACAAGTGTCATCATCCACAGAGAAACCAGTCCTGTAGCAACATGGACTGGAGACATGACATGTAGACATGAAACTAAAACTGAACTGTTTATGTCTATAATGACCACTGTTACATTTGGAAAAAAAAGGGGGAAGTTTAGTCTTTATTGATGTCAGGCGGTGGCGGGGATGTTATTTTTCTCATGCAGTGGATGTAAACCTCTGGTATCAAATGTAAGACATGTTAACAGTTGTAGGCAGTTTCCAGTGAAGGTAAGCCAGGTTTCAAAAGTCACATAACTTCAAATTCAAATAATTAGATTTGTCAAGTCTTATCTCTACTCGACGTAAATACCACCAAAGCTTTTTTTTTTTTTTTTTTAAATCCCTTTGTATCTACAATATTAAGTATTTTGCCTCATTTATTGTCAGACTTGAAGAGTTAAAAAATGGTGAAATTGTTTTCATAGTTTTTAACCAAATTAATTGTTTTAACTTTTAAAGAAAAAATCAAAGAATTTTGGAAAGAATGAGGAATTAATGTGTCAGCTGATCAAAAAGCTCCCAAAGGGAGCCACATGTACAAGGTTCAGAAAGCCACAGAGAAAGCAGCGTTGTGTTTTACTTTCACATAATCAATAAACTAGCTTTTATGTACTTTTCTCTCACAGCTAACCCAAGCTTACTCTCTGCTGAACTCATTAGCATCAATAAGACACTTACAGCGTTTCAAAATCCAAAGAATGCAATGTCTACTATATAAGTGCTTTCCACTCCTCCTTGCACATTAAGGAAGCACTCCTTTTTTTCCCTGGCTGTAGATGAAAGAACATGATCTTTTAAATCAGAAAGGGGAGGACCCTACAATCACGATGATACTCTCACCTTGTCTGCTGTAAAACTGAAATTATACATCCAGTCCATTGGCTTTATGATGCCATTACAACATTTAATTGAAATAAAATGTCAGAATGCATGATGGCCATTGGCGTCGTCTGATGGTTGTCAGACAGTAGATGATTCTAATTTAGACTCCCCATTAGGTGTTTATAAGACATTTATATGGTATTACAACTCAGTTATTAATAGGTCAGGTATGACATTAGGTAGTGGGGGACATTTACTTGGATGACAGGAAGACCAGTTTTTGACCAGTGGTTACACAGCACCATCAAGTGGCCATTTTAAGAATTGGGATGGAGATCCATTGATGTGCATGTTGTTACCAGCAGTGGTTTTGTTTGTGTTTTGTTTTGTTTTTGATAACACGGGTCTATTGTTGTCATCTTCAACTTGTCTTATCATTCTTTCACAGACTCTCTCTACTCAGGATCATGAGAAGCACAGGTCTGACAATTATCATGGTCTCCAAGCTGCAGAAAGCATCCTTTCCAGCCCCATTGCTCCGATGCAGTTCCCACACTTTGAGAGGATCCGTCAGAAGACCCCATCTATGTTTCGGGAGCAGGACATTGGCTCCCTTCATGTCACCAAAAGACAACGCAAACTGTTGAAAACCAGTCCACTAGTCCTTCACAACAAAAATAACGCCTCCCTATCCTCCTCATCTTTACCCTCTGTTTCCGCAGCCTCCTCCTCATCTTCATTTACTTCTTCATCCTTAGTTTCCTTCTCGTCCCCAGTTTCCTCTTCCAGTGCCTCAGGCTCTGCTCGCCAAGAAAACTGGAGTAAGCTCTCCAGTATCATTGAAGCACGCCAGCAGCTGATGAAGGAGATCTGTGCAAAGTACAAAAGCAGCATCTCGAAAACCATCACACGTAACCATGTGAAACACCTCTTTGTGGAGGACAAGTACAAGCTTTTGTACTGCCAAGTACCCAAAGCAGGCTGCTCCAATTGGAAGAGGACCCTGATAGTGCTGGCAGGCCAGGCCGCCAATGCTCATAGCATTAAACATGATACAGTCCACTATGGTGGATACCTCAAAACGCTTGATAGCTTTAATCGAAAAGAAATCATGCACCGTCTGGAAAACTACAAAAAAATCTTGTTTGTCCGTAAGCCCTTGGAGAGAGTTGTGTCAGCTTACAGGGATAAGTTTGAGAATCCTAACGACTACTACCACTCTCTGTTTGGGAAACCAATAATCTCCAAATACAGGGCAAACCCCTCTGATGAAGCTGTGAAGACAGGTAGCGGGGTCACATTTAAGGAATTTATCCAGTACCTGCTGGATGTCCACCGACCCGTGGGGATGGACATCCACTGGGAGCAGGTAAACCAGCTCTGCCATCCTTGTCTGATAGACTACGACTTCATCGGCAAGTTTGAGAACATGGAGGAGGAGTCCAACTTTCTCCTGCGACTCATTGGGGCACCACCCAACCTCACACTACCCAGTTTTAAAGATAGGAACCCAAACGACAAGCGAACCTCTATGGAGATCACAGAAAAATACTTTTCACAAGTTAGCACTTTGGAGAGACAGCGAGTATATGACTTCTACTATATGGACTATCTGATGTTTAACTACTCTAAACCTTTCCAAGATTTATATTGATTGACTTCTGTCATGATTCCTGAGTCATTCCACAACGTCTACATTTCTGCCCTGATAGTAATTTCAACATGATGACGCACACTCACATGCTCATATGGGTCGTTGAGTCTGTTTCCATCAGAGAGACCAAACTTCCTCTGAAAATCACAAAAGCTGATTTTTATTAAATTTTTACCAGATTATTTTGGTTTTTTTAGATTAGCTATGGGACAAACCAGTTCATCTGCTCTTGGATTCAAAACTGCAACTTGTCTTGAAATGCAAGGAACTTATTTTCTACACAAACGCTTAGATGAAGATAAAATTATGATTATTGTTCTTTCTCCGCCTGCTTTAACACATGCCTTACAGTGAGTCAAATAGAACTTGTAATCCTTTTTATGGTTTCATTGGCAAGAATTGTATTAAAATTCCAGTCCTGTTGCTAAATGTGGATGGGTTTCTCATATCTGAGTCCTTTCCACCTATGATTTAAATTCTCCAGCCGATATTCATAAATACAGAAGTTCCTCATTGACCTCCATTTCTCTAAATCTACTGTTGTTGTTTTTTTTTTTTGAATAATATTTGCATTTACTATTTGACTTACATCAAGTAAGGCATTAGCATACCTCTATGTGTCAATGCATTCTAAAACAAATATTTTGTGTGAACAGCTTTACAAAATGTAAACCATAACAAAATGAGACTCCATGAAATGTATTAATCTTTAAATTGTGTCAAGTGCTGACCACTCAGAAGCTGTGTGCACTTATTGTAGCATTTTTATACTCCCTAACCTTGTCAGTTTCGGGTTTGTGCCGTAGTCTAACACGTGTGCTGTTGCTCCTCCATCACTGGAGGTATCTTCCCGGGCTGTTAAATGCAGGACATCCAGTTTCTTGCAGGGTACAAAGTGTTTCTGCCAGTATCTCTTAACGCCTGCTGTTGATGCAGACTTCCCAGTCGTTCATTTTCTTTTGATAACAATCAGGTCGACAGCCTGGCAAACACACACACACACACACACACAAAAAAAATAAAATATTTTCTTCAAAAAGAAAAAGAAACGTATGATTTGAAATTTTCCAAATCTGGGATGAGAGAAACAGCAAGGCTAAAAATTTAATCATCCACCACAGGGTTTCACCTAAACATCTCACCCATATCTCCTGAGATGACACCCAGCAGCCCCTCAGCAGCCCCTCTGTATGCATCACATCTCCTGTATTCTCCATCACTGTACAGGCTTGTTTTCTGACTCTACTGTGTAGAATTGTGTAATGGGCATTCAGATAACTATATATTTTTCTATGTATTTCTAAAATATAAATACACACATATAAATATATATATATGTACACACAGACACACACACACACAGACTTATATACATACATACACATATATAGATCTATATCCCTTCAGTATTACCAGTGTAAAGTGTTGTGTCACTGAAGAGTTTCTTTCCAAAATAAATTATCCACCAGTGGAAAACCACAACTTCAACTCACGGCCCAGTGATCAAAATTGAAGTGCACAAGGACCTGCGGCTGATGGAATGATATCACATGGTGAATTCGTAGTAACAAAAGATCTTGTTAAATGAAAATGGATATGTACAATTTTGGAAATAAGCTCTTTGATTATTTCTCCCTGATGTGTTTGACTCTTAATAGGATATTAGACAAAATGAGCTTCATTTCTCCTGGTAACCCATCCTTGTTAATGACTTTTTTAACCTGTAACAATTCCTCTGTGGGAGTGTGTGTGTGTGTGTGTGTGTGTGTGTATGCCTGTGTGTATATGTGTGTGCGCACGCGTGTGTGTGCTCGTTAATGAAAAAGCTTTTTAAGTGTTTTGCAGTCTTTGCTCTTGCATTATTTCAAAAAGATACAGTAAAAAATCTGCTGCAACTACAACATCCTGCTTGTAATATTATCAAACTGCTGATATATAACTTTTTATTATTATCATCATTATTATTATTTTTATTATTATTTTCCATTTGATACAGCTCTGACCACATTAACAATGTGCACTAACAGAAACTGTGTGCAAGCAAGCAGGTTTTACAACCCGAACAATCAGTGTATAACAGCATTCAGCAAATCTCCAACTGGCTGAGAAGCTGTGCAGGATTCAAGGTCTTCAGATGAAAACTGATTTTAAATTGAAATGGACTTTAGTTTAAGCTTTCTGTTCAGCTTTTAACTTATTTAATTTCCTTTTGGAGATCATCAAAACTGAATTAAATGCAACTGAATTTTTTTAACAAAACACAAACTATATATAAAATACAACAAGAGTTTTTTTTTTCCATCTATAAGAGCGAATTTGACTTAAAATTATGTTGACAAAATTATGTTTACTTATTTGCTACATAGAAACAGTAATTCCTTTTCCCGTAAATCTACAGTATACCCGCTGGAATCACTTTTTGAATTTTATTCTTTTTTTTTCGAAAACATTTTGCTGGTACTATCCTTTTGTGGTGATGGTAACTGTATGAGCTTTTGTCAGTACAAGAGGTGGGTTATTTCGCAATTCTAAATCAAAGTTTTGTTTATTGTATTTTGTGGTCAGACTGTAGGTTTAGCTCTGGCCACAACTGCTCCTGTATTATAATGGGTATTTCTCTCTCCCTGCCTTCGAGCTAATAAAGTCTTATTGGTATGTGGGTGTGTGGAACAAATTTATCAAAAGCATAATCACAGTAACAAGTGAATGTATAACTTACTGTTGGTGTAAAAGTGCAGAAAAGATGATCTTAAGCCCTTTGCCTTATTTTACACTGCCAATCACATGGTGTATTTCAGGAAGACAATTTTCAGGTGATGAGTGTCTACTAATAAATTGTCTTTTAGCAATTTCATTGTGTTCACGTTTGATTTTTCATGCATTTTTTATGTGCTTGCTTTAATATTAATTTGGTTTCTTAACTTTGGAAAATCAGCCAATCACTGACTCTGGACCAAATAGGCCACATTTGGTCTGAAATTTCCTGTAGGCGTAAGTGGTTACAAAGAAAAAAGAAATAAACAAACTAGAGAAGCACTCAGAGAGCACAGACCTCAGCCAAGCAGAACAGTTCCCCCACATATTGTGACTTTCACCCAAACGTATTACTCCAACGTTTGTTTTATTATATTGGATTCCTTGACCATGAAAACATACACTTAGCAATTGGAATCACATTGATATCATTATTAGTTCAATAGTTATTTGCAAAAATGGACATTTCTGTAATGGCGGTTTTCTTCTGGATCTAGCTCCATAATTATTGAAGATAAGTCAAATCTGTTGACATACTTCTTTTTCAGTGGACTGTCAGCTACATTTTGATGCTTGTTGCACGTCTTTATCTGCATTTCTTACATCACAATTTTGAAAATTACAATTACCCCCGACTTTTTTCATGTTCCAGATCTTTAGTATCCAGAATATTGTCAGGCTCTGGAACATACGTTTACATATTATAGAAACTATCATGATTGTGTCCCATGTTTTTTTTGCCAAGCATTCAGAGCATTTATTGTGGAGATATATACACATATCCTGAAAACGGCTCGATCTCGCAATGATAAAGAATCCTTTAAAAAATTCCTGGATCCAGACAGTGATCCGGATCACCTCCAAAATTTAATCATTTGTTCGTTGTCCCAGTTTGGATATATCCTGACAGTTTTATGAAAATCTGTCCATAATTTTTTTAGTTATTTAGCAAACAAACAAACAGACAAACCAAAAACATAACCTCCTTGGCGGAGGGAATAATAGCAGACAACTGATGTTTTGAGCATGCTAGCTACATTCTCTTGAACATTTATGGATTAAAAACCCCACCTGTGATAAAATGTGACAGTGTATTTCCGTATTCAGTCAGTGGAAATGTTTTAGATTCATTTTCTTTCTGAATACATTAAAAACAGGACTGCGTGTAAGTATAAAAACTGTAGCGCATGAGCAAAAGGAAACATGCTAATAGCGCATTCATTACAACCACTTTCAGTCTACTACTTTCTGAACTTTTGCCAGCCGGCTGTTGTTATTTTAACTCCCCACGGACATTGGGTCGAGGAGGAGGAACGGCAACTATTTGCAAAAATGAGCACAAATGTAAGCAGTGCTTTCTGCCTTCTTCATTCTCCAGCTTTGAGATGATTTTGTTTGAGGTGGGCCGCTCTGACCCGGTTCTGTGTGCTGTCATCTACCGACCCCCCAAATATAATCAGGATTTTATAAGTGATTTCACAACTTTTTAGCCGGTATCATGCCTGACTACGACCACATTCTCTTTAATATCCATGTGTGCTGTCCTGATAAACCTCTAGTGAAGGAGTTTTTAAATCTTATTGACTCTTTTAACTTGCTACAGTCTGTGTCTGGTTTCATGCACAAACTTGAGCACAAGTTAGATTTCATTCTTTCACATGGTTTGTCTGGTTTAACGTGGAGATCTATGAAAATGCCTTTTCTGACCATATGTCTTTATTATTTGATGTCAGTTTTTCTTGTGCTGAAGTTAAAGTTAAGCCTTGGTTTAATGACAGAACTCATGCAGTCCGACGAGAATGCCGAAAAGCTGAACGCAGGTGGAAGAAGGACAAGCAGGTGTCTCTGGATATTTTAAAGGACTGCTGGCGTCATTACCAGAACACTGTTAAAGAGACCAAAAGAGATATTGGAAATATTTTAAACCACTGACTCTGTTCTGAATGCCCCTCAAACCACCAGCTTGGAACCCTCTTCTGAGTTATGTGAAAATTTTCTGAACCTTTTTATTGATAAGGTAGCCACCACGAGGGCTCTGATCTCAGCTCCTGCCTCTGACCCTTCTGTTCTTGCTTCTTGTTCTGCTGCTTTTGATCAGTTTGAACCTGTGACTATGTCAATGTTAGAGAAGGTGGTAAACCACATTAAGCCCTCAGGTTCTCCCCATGACGCTGTTCCTCCTAAGTTTTTTAAAGAGGTTTTTCCAATTATAAGCCAGTGAGTTCTTACCATTATCAACACCAGTCTGTCTTCTGGTGTGGTCCCTGTGGATTTTAAACACGCAGTTGTGCAACTATTAAGAAATCTGGACTGGAACCCTCTGTGTTGGCCAACTATAGACCTATATCCAAACTACCATTCATTTCAAAAGTCCTGGAAAAGGTTGTTTTTCCTCCACTGAAATCATTTTTGGATGAGCATAATATCTTAGAGGTCTTCCAGTTGAGTTTCAAAACCCTTCATAGCACAGAATCAACTTTATTAAGAGTTTTTAACGACATCCTTGTAGCATCAGATTCTGAGTATTATGTGATTCTTGTCCTTCTTGATTTAACTGCAGCTTTTTATACAGTGGACCACAACATTTTATTACATAGTTTACAGCATCTTGTGGGCATCTGTGGTTCTGCTCTGCACTGGTTAAGGTCCTATCTGTCAGATAGAACCTTTAGCATAAATATTTTGAATTCTGAGTCTTCTTCTGCTCCTCTGGTATGTGGAGTTCCACAGGGCTCAATCTTAGGGCCCCTGCTTTTCTCTCTCTACTGACTTCCCCTGGGCTCTATTCTCAATGATGTCAAATCTCGGATGGCCTGACTGTCTTAAGGTTTTCAGCCATGTGTGTGTGTCAAGCTCATTGAGTGAGTTGGCAGCTCTGAGGTAGAACTGTTGCTGAACATAACGTTAGACCACAAAAGAACAAGAAAAGGTGGACTGGGAGTCCTGCCACTCTAAATATATGAACATATGGATGAGATTTTTCAGAAGTATCAAGCTGAAGCATAAATTCTATGTGACAAGAAAACGCAGTTTCGGATTGTCAACAGTTTAGACTAGTGTTTCTCAACGGGAGCAGTACCGCACCCTGGGGGGGCGTTGGGAGGATGAAAGGGGGCACTGGCAGCAATATTTTCAAAAGGGGGGCGCTGACATTCTTTTGGGGGTCATTTGCTTGAAGATGAAGTTTACACTAAAGATGCACAACAATACCAGTTTAAATTTTGAACTACTTGCAAAAACCCCATGACCCTGCACAGAAAATAGCAGGGATAGATAATGGATGGGTGGACTACTTGATAAAATTTTGGTCTACAACATTAGATATACCTGTGCTGGAATATACCTGTATTTTAATATACTTGTGGTTAAAGGTATAATTGGAGGGGATTTGTTTTTGTTTTTATTCTCACTATGTATTTTATCACCATACTACTGCTGGGTCCACTAATGCCTTCTTTCTTCTTTCTTGTAGATTTTCAACACCTGGTGGGATTATTTTAACAGGCCTCTTTCTGGTATTCAGATCTTTAGTTTAGTAATGCCACACTCAGGTTATATGGGGTATCGCTGTTATGTGATGGTGATGGGTGTATCTTTTGAAATGGGTGTTTAATTGTATAGCCAATGGGCCGAATGTCTGCTGACGTACGCCCTGTGGGTGTAGACTATAAATGTTTGGTGTTTTTTTTTTTTTTGTTCTGTATTGTCTGTCCTGATGAAGGTCTGAAGGGACCGAAACGTTGATTAATGAAATAGCTGATCTTTTTGCAAGTCCTACAGTGTGCGGGTCCTTTTCTCTGGAAAAAAAAAAGTTAAAATATGTACAGTTGTGTGAACATTTCATTGAATAAAAATGCGTTAGAACACGTTCATCTCGAAGACGAGTTCAGTCAGATTTCCAGAAATCATTTTCTTATATGGTTTATAAGATCAACGCCTTTGGCTGTAGATGATGGGCCTGCAGGCACTTCAATGGGACTGCACGGAAAAGTTTTTTTCATTGGCTCGATAGTCGACGGTCATTGGATAAATGCCACGATTTTGTCCCGCCCAGATGCTCAGCTTCACTGGGGTGGAATGGAGATGTGGGCTGACCTGGATGCTGGGCTTCCCCATGATGATTGGAGGATCAGTCAAAAAGCTGAATCTCGTTTTGATTGACAGCTATTTTGAGACATAAACCGCCACTTAATCATTAGGAGCTCAGTTACATCACGGATTTGCAAGTGAAGCAAACAGGCAAACTGCAACCCCTTTCTTGATGTTTGTTTGGTGAAATTACTTTACCATTTCGTTTGTTCATTTCTTACACTGTAAAAAAAATAAAAAAAACACTCATAGTATTTTCTTGTTTCACTAACATAATTTCAACATTTCCTTGTTCGAGTTTAATATCGTTCCGTTTTTGTTCATCCACAGACCATTTTCTTGAAAACGAACGGAGACTTCTCAGGTTAGGTAAAATTAGAAAGAGATTGGCAGATTCAAACTTCCAGGCTCAATAGCTCCAGAATGAAACGTTGTTAAAAGACAAACAATGTCTCTTTCCTACCATAGCAAGGTAGACAATTGACTACAACCTCATTTTCACCAAAATCAATTGTCCTCCAAGCTGAAGAAAAAAACGTTGCACCCCATGTGCAGCAAGTTCAGAGGCGAGTGCTCAGGGACCGTCTACAAAGTGCTGTACCGAAGAAAAAAAATATTCAATATCTCCACATATATTCACTGGAGCCTCACCAAATTCACTCCGCACATTAATGGTCACCTGGTGATCATAATACAAAAGCTAGTTTTGGGAAAAAAAAGCATTTGCCTATTTTTGTTTTTTTTCATCAATATTTTACACTGTAATCTCACCAAATTCCCTCCACACATTATTGATCACCTGATGATCATATAACAACATTAGTTTAGAAAAATGCGCTTTAGCCTAATTATGGGGATTTCTTTTTTTATGGGGGAAAGTATCAAATATATTTGCT
>JBAMYA010000018.1:17997158-18007632 GCA_037176975.1 Arrhamphus sclerolepis | reverse complement strand
GAATATGACACATGCTCTTGTTTCTAATGTAATAGATTATTTCACAAAGGATTTCACAAATACAAGCCAGCCATCTCTAATCTCACAACTTGGAAAACAGAAGAAAACTGTTTTTCAGAATAAAAGAATCATGCGCTGACCCGGAATATTTTACCACAACTTTGGTAATGATGCCTTTGGCAGCACAAACGCTCTGCACATCCAAGCTCCCATCACTCTGAGAAATGCAGCGATTGCGGGAAAAAAAAGAAGTAAAAGCCTTGTTTGGTGTCATTCAACGACTGCCAAGTGCGTGGAAACCTATAATCACCCTGGCCCTCTGACGCCACAGGACTTTAGGGACTTCTGACATTACATCTGAAAAGCGGGATTGGGAGCTCCCAGCTGCAGCTACCGTACACTGGAATGCCCCGGATGTTAAAAAAAAAAAAAAGTGTAAACTAAAAAGGAGTTTTGTCATAGCAGGTATTGCGTGACTCCTTCTCGTGGATGGCTCCAAATCCAAGTTCCTCCAAGATCTCCGAAACGGCAATGATGGATCAGCGATATGTTTTAATGATTGTTGCCTTGTTCATCACAAAACATTCACAAGGATGAATAATGGTTCTCTGCGTCTCCTTGCTTCATTTGATGTCTCCTTCTTGTGTCAATAACCATAGCCATGCGTGCGTAATTACGCATACAGACTGTGAGTCCTTTTGAAACGTGTCAAATGTAGACACAGTTTCTATGAGCAAAACTGCGTTCAGCTTTGATAAACCTATTTGTGGGTGCTAAATTCATATATGCTTGGATGTGGTGACTTCTGGTGCACTACGGCTGAAACTAACCTCCCTGCAGCGCAATAAAGAAACTGGCAGAGAAATACAGGTGCAGGGCTCCCACTAGTTTTCCATAGTTTAAATTAATTTCTTTTAAAAGTTAGCCTAATCATTCTGCTTTAACCCTTTTTAAGTGTAATATCGTTTCCCATTAGAACAATTGTGATGAACCTTTGATTTAGGTATAACTTATTTGACACTGAGCAGGCATAAGCCGCTTCCACCACCTTTTACTAACAAGTATGGGCCGGTGTCAGAGGGTATTAACGTTTATTTCATAGAGCAAATAGGACAACAGCAGTCATTTCATGGGCAAAGGAGAGGACTGGCCTCACTTTTAACAAACCCTCCTCACCCAAATCTGCCCCCAGGCACCCAGCTACCTGGTGCCACTGCACACCAGACCACTACAAATCATGGGCTACACAGCACAGTCCGGCACTTAACATGCATGCAAACACACCATTAATCACCCCAAGGGCAGAAGCCAGTCTCACACAGCTCACAGCAACAAGAGACGCAGAGGATCTCCTCCTAAACGGAAGACCCCGCCTAATTTCACACCACTAAGGGCCCCTGGATACCTGACCGGACTGATGAGTGTTATCTTCTCCTCCCTAATTTTCTCCCAGCCTCCCCATCCTACCATACAGATAACCTACTGTTGAATTATAAAACCATTAAAACTATCACTTTTAATAAAACAGAACAACACAAAGACAATGACAAAACTACACCAAACATGAATACTAGTTATTTTAAAACCACTTAGCTCTCCAGGAACTCAAGACCCTCCATCGGAGTCTGAGCTTGAAGCGCTGGTCCGACCCGGCCCTTTACACAACAGGAGCCCACCGCCGCGCTAACACAGGAGCTAACACAACGGGTCAGACGCTCTATACCCACAGCTGAGAAGCGGATCCAAGCACTCCTATACAGGTCCCTATAACTAGCCGCAGCCCAACACAGGAACGTCTCACCTAATCTATCTAGATTTGCCGCCTGTGGCCCTAAACAGCCACGATTGGCCTCACCCCCCTTTCCGTGAGTGCAAATATCTTTTCTTATCTCGGGCAAACTGCCCCAAACTAAAGCAAGCTCCGCTCCCCAGACTCTCTCCCTGCTACTCTCGGCTCCACTTTAAAAATTTCCCATCAACCTCATCCTGTACAGCTGAACACATTCACCTCTAGAGTCTCTTACAGCAGGTGAGGCTCATCAGTCCCCATAGCAACCAACACCCACCCAGACCAAACCCAGTCCACTACACAATTATTAAGCTCATTGTTTGCTATTTCTGATTGGCTGTTGTTGCAATTAACATGAATGTTAGATTGCGGGCTGTTCTTGACTGGTTGCTGTTTGTGATAATTAAAGTTTGAATTGAAATGTTGGCGCTCTGATTGGCTGCCGTCAGGCCTACCTAGTGTAAATGTATTTGTTATTATTATTTTGTTGTATTTGTTTCCCAGGAAACTAATAAATCTGTCATTCAGTGATGTGCTTTTCTTGAAAAAGAAAAAAGAAAAAATATATATTTTTTGATGATAAATACAGATACAGCAATAATGATAGCAACAACAATAAAAATCAATGTAAGTAGCCTACATCTTATTTGATTGGGTTGTGTTTTTCACCCCAAGCATTATCATGTAAACAGCACCTCAGAGTGATTGCGCAAATGGCGGCAAGCGCAGACGTGTTCAGAGTGGATTTGGAGCCAGCCAGAAGGAGTCATGCAATGACAAAACTCCTTTAAAGTTTACACTTTTTTGCATGCATCCTTCCAGCGTACGGTAGCTGTTACAGATGGGATCTCCCGTTTTTCAGATGTGCTGTCTGAAGTCCTAAGTGTCATGTGGCACCAGATGGCCAAAGTTATTAGGTTTCACTCAGCAGTCAATGAATGAGACCAAACAAGCCTTTTTCTTTCTTTTTTTTTTCTTTTCTATTTTTTTTCAATCGCTGGATTTCTCAGAGTGATAGGAGCTTAAATGTGCAGTGCATTTGTGATGCCAAAGGCATTATTTCCAACGTTGTAGCAGAATATCCTGGGTTTGTGCAAGATTCTTTTATTCTGAGAAACAGTTTTCCGTTTTCCAAGTTGCAAGATTGGAGATAGCTGGCTTGTAGGTGGGTCAGTTTGTGAAATCCTTTGTGAAATAATTTATTACATTAGAAACAAGAGGATGTTTCATATTCATTCATATGCTTTTAATTTTTGTTTTTTAAAAATCTTAAATTGATTGGCGAAATATGTATTAGCCCGTTTTTACTTTTTAAACAAACAATTTATATCATGAACTGTAATACACTGAGGGAAGAGTTGCAGGTGGAGCTTCAGGGTGTGAGGTAAGGTTTAAACCTCTTGATATTGTTTATAAGTCCAGAAAGGAGAACAGGTGAAGACAGATGTCAAGCTGATTTTTTAAAGATAAATTTTCAATAGTAATTTCATTATCTCCACAGTACTGTAAGTGGATTTTTTCCTGTTTATTTCTAAAGTGGGCCACCTTTATGCTCAGGAGCTGTACCGTAGACGTTTTGTATAGGAGTAACAATGCAGCAGCAGAAGGAAACAAAAAAGGGAGGAGTTTTACTCTAAGGGTTAGGTTATGCTTTACAAATCTTCATTCTATATGATTAAAATCTATAGCCTATTTTCTTTCGGTTTTGTAAGTCAAATGCTGATTCTGTACATACTGTATATGTAATGTTTGTCGGAAATATATTAATGCCATGAAGGGACATCAAGGGCTTGAGGCAGGGAGTCAAAGTGAGGGAGAGACACGAGCAGACCATCAGCTAAGAGAGAATAACACATAACATTAGATAACAGTAGACATAATACTAGATTTTACCAGAGTGCACAAAAAGGTGAAAAAATGGGATTGCTTGCTTGTAGTAAGTGCAGTCCTGTAGCATTGTGTGACAATTTTTGAATGCAGGGCTGTAAAGCGACACACTGAGTTGTCAGTGAGGCACTTAGCTTGTCTATTAGATGTTAGAGGTATCACTTACTTATTTTTGTTGACCAAACTGTTGCACTGTCTGAACCACATGGAGTTTTATTGATTAGACTTTATTTTCATTGACCAAACTGCTGCATAGAGTTTCAAACTATTTTACTTGCTGATTTTTGCTTAAGGTTTTAGTAAGAGGGATAACATTAAGGAGGAGTATAATCATATAATATTACAACTTAACATTTTTGTGAAGTTGTAAGTGATATTAAAAAGTGAAAATTTGTTTTTTACATTATTTGTGTTTTATTCTTCATGTCAGAAAGTTGTTTCTTAAAGAACCAGTTCAGTTGCCAATCAACCTACGTAAATGAATTTTTGACCAGTATCAAATGGATTTTGACCAATAAAACATGTTAAACTGTGCACCTGTGTGTGCTACTAAATTTGTGCAACTGAAATATTTAGCTTGCTAGTACGAGTGCTGCCACCTGATAAAGTTAGCATACAGCCCTGGAATGACATCATCATTATGCTTGGTTAAAGACTCAGGTTATTTTGTTCAAGAGGAAGAGGGAGAAGGGTTTTTTCTGAGTGGTTTCCCCACGTTTCAAAATCATAAAACATGCATACATTATACATACATGAATGTAGGTGTGCACAATATTTTTCCAAGAAATATTTTTTTGAATAAGAAGAGCATTTTTCGAATGTTTTGCAGTGCATTTGATTTATGACATATACCCCCCAAAAAAAAAATAAATAAAGGCTGCTTCTTCATCTCTTCTCCTCTTTATCTATGACACTCATAATTACTCTTTTAAAGCTAACTCTTTGCTCACAATACAACCGCTTTAATCCAGTTGCTGGTTTTATGTGATGGTGATATCTTTGTCTATTTTTTTGCATTGGCCCTGCCTAATAATAAAAAAAAAATCACAAACCAGAAGAGTAAACAAGTCATCAGTGAAGCATCCCTCATCTGTTCACTTCTGCAGATGTGCAGTTTATAGACTTTTTGTTTTCTTTGCAAAACTAAACAAGCAGTAGTTGCAAACAGTGGCTGACTAAAGGTAGATCGTGACGGATTCTTCAAAGCCAAATGAGTTGAGTCAGCTTTTGAAGCCGCAGACTCCAACAGCAACGTTGTAGCTGCAGTCAAGGTTGTTACATCAATTTGGTTTCTTCATTGCATTTAAATTAATGAGGAACGGATATCACAAACAGAAATTGTATATGTTTGGACAACAAAATAGCAGGCAGAACAAAAAGAAAATGATTTTTCTCAGAAAGGAAGAACAGACTAGCTCTTGTTTGCATGCTGATTGAAAGTAGAAGTGCTATGCAGACAGGACAAAATAGACCAGACTTATTGATGTTTTGTTTCTTCTGTCCCCAGCATGCATAACATCAAATCCACTCTTTAGGTTGTCTTGTCTGTGGCCTAATGTCCAAGGAGGATCTTACATAACAGTGCTTCCAGACAAATGCTTCTCTGGCTTTACTGCTTAATAAGCTCATAAATAAAGAGCTGGAGTGTTGGAACCTGTTTTGATCTACTGCGTGTCATGACGGGACAGAAGTCATATTACAATCCCTGAAGATGTCTGTGCTCACATCATCTCATGAAACTTTGAAAATCACTGTCGCTTCACTTGTAATGTTCAAGCAACATGTTTCATTTTGAGATCAAAGTGCTTTCAAATTGGAGTCTTTATTCTCGCATCACATCATCACTGAGTACCTGTTGTAAGGGAAAGGAGCCGTTTAATTTCCATTCTGTGATTAGATCAGAGCTGGTACCTCATGGTGCCTTGTTCATTTGTATGATTCTCAGACACTCTTATTAGATTTACAAAATAAATAAAAAGAAAATGTCATAGCGTCAGCTCTGTATTCTACAAAATGACACACACAGTAGCCTCATTTCCTTTGCTGTTGAGCTGCACGTGTGTTTCTGTGAATATTAGATCATGTGACTGCTTGTGTGGCAGATTAATATTGCATCATGAATTGATCACTCTGTAGAGTTAGAAATTTGATGAAATGCTTCAGGCTGATTTCCGCAACAGCTCTTGTATAAGTCATGAGTGCACTTTGGGGGAAGTTAAAACTGTGGAGAAAACAAAAGCCATCCATTTACCTCATTAGTGTGCGTGGAAAATCTTGACATGCTTTGAAGAGAGCGTGATTGTGTAGCTAAATCAGCTTAAGGGCTCAAAGCAGACATACAAGAGAGGCAACCAAACATCTTCCCAAAGTGATAAACAACCTCGGCTTGGTTGGAAGGACTGTAAAAAGAGACTTTGCTCCATTTCTCAAGTATTATTATTATAAGTTCCTCCGTTAATCTTCATGTTTGCCTTCCAGCCAGCATTAACGGGGTGGATGACAGGTTCCTGCTGGTTCTCTGACGACAGCGTTCTATCACCCAAACAGTGGCAGACAACAAAGACTTCCACATTGTGCTGCACATGTAGCAACATCAGCGCATGATCTCCCATGCACCAACACAACAAGATGGTTTAAGGGCCTGTTTTCTTGGTTCATTTCTGAATTTTTAGAGAAAAAAATGCTCTAATGTACTGTATGGAGCTTTGCTGATTCACATAAGGACCAGGTTAATTCCCTACCCTTTCATGGCACGTCTCCAACAGGCACCAACCTGATTAGAATGATTTGCACAAGCTCAGTTACTGATCAACCAAACAGAAACAAGCAAGAAATAATGATATGATGGAAATGATGAGGATACTTGCTTCCCATGTAATTTGGATAACTAGCTTGGCTTTTTCGTCGCATCCCGCTCATGCTGACATTATGCATTTATGTAACACTTGACGAAGGCATTGATCATGTCGTAAAAAAAAACCTCTCTGAACCTGTATTATCTCAATCTGTACCCACATAATTTGCCATTTGCACCTCATTGCTTTAAAATGCTTTTAGTAATCCACATAAACAAGAATGTATGCACATATCAGCTGATCAGTCGTCACTTTTTAATCTATTGTGATTCATCAGACAAACCCATTAAAAAAAAGCTGGTTATGTATTACTGGATATTAATACAGTTTGACAGCTCTGCTGTGTGTAATCTCTGCCATCCAGAGATATGATTCATGACCACATGATGGCAGTACCGCATCTGAAATACCACAAACACCAACACTGATTTTGCTTTCTAAAGACGGATGCACATTAACAGATGGATGCAGTATGTAGTATGTAGTATGTGCAGTGTAGTTCTGGGTGTTTTCCTGCCCCACACATGTCCTTCTGCTTTTCTGACACTAAAACATTCATGAAAGCCCCTGACTCTAGTTAGTCTACTTGCTGAAGTGGGCACAAATTATGCCACGGCCTTGATAAACTCAAATCAATAAACGCAGGTCCTATAATGAGGTCACACAGGCGACCGATGGCACTTCTTCAACCTTGAGGCTAAATCTCTACCTAGCTGGAAAAACTGCTGCAGGAATGTGAATGAAACATTTGAACCGATAAGATGCTGCTCAGCTTTGTTTTTTTTTGTTGTTGTTTTCTTTTCATTTTTATTACGTCACACCTCCTCACATTTTTAATGCCATCATATTGTGAAGGCATATTTCATGTAAAAGCACACTGAGGGCTGATGCAAACATCTGTGATGACGGACAGGAGGAGAGAAGTAGTACACTGAGATGAAGGAGATGAGGATAAATCGCACATTCCTGCATAAAGATTTGACACACACACATATCCGTGGTCTTCCCACAACTGGAGACGGAGTAGCTCATCACGTCACATTTCCACGGTAACGGCAGTATACATGGATACTACATGCATCGTAATCAAATGTTAACAAGATAATATTAATTATAAAAAATGTTCAGTTCGTCTGGTGCTGGAAGAATTGAAATGTGTGAGCTTTAGTTAATGATTTGTGCTTGAGCATTTTTCATATATTAGTTCACTTGAGAAGTTGACTGAGCAAAATAAAAAAAGTGTGTTTGAGACTGAACTAAGTGATTATAGATGCTTTTTTATTTCCCAAAAGTCATGTTTGTTTGTTTGTTTTTAACTATAACTGAAGACTTCAGACTACAGGTCTGAAATAGGTTTTAAAATATTATCTAAAACAAACCCAAGACATTTTTGCAATGAAGCATGAAGAAAACATCCAAGTGTGATGTCCATGTACGTATGGTGAACACCACCCGCAGGTCGTCCTAATTTTATGCATCTTTTGGTACTTCTTGTCTAATAAAAGACACAAATGTGTTGGAAGAACACTTTGTAAATCATCGACGTTTTCAGTGAAAGTATTTGACACAACAAAGTCAACCTTTCATTTTTAAAATAAAAATCAATCACTTCAGAATCACTATCAAAGATTCAACATTATTCTCACCTTTTACTCTTTTATCTTTCCTTTTTTTTTCTTTGTTTGCCAAAGAACTCCCAAAAAGGCAGCTGCTGTCTTTCTCTTCCAAGGACAGAGGTTAGCTTTCAGAGCATCACCTCCTGCTCCCGTCGTGTTTGAGCAGTGTCCTTTCGTCAAGCAGCACGAGTGATGGAGGCGACAGAGGAGACACCTGCCCTCAACCAGCACTCAGAGAGACAGAGAGAGAGAAGAAGTGAAGTGGAGAGAGGGAGGCACACAGGCCTGATGGGAGAAACACACAATGAGGCAACAAACTTGCAGAGACTATCACTTATAGTGACAGGCCAGTAGGTGCCGTGCTATTAGCAGGCCGTAGGGGAGGCCCTGAGCACAGCCCGTCCTGCCTACGATGGATGGGCCTCTCTCCTGGGACTAAATTAATACTGGGAGTCTAGTGAATTGCTTTTGGAACAATGTCCTCCTAAGGAGCTAATCAGACAGGAGTTATCTCGGATTGCCTGAAGGCTGGCTGGCGTGGCTGCAGCACTGTGGCCGCCTGGCAGAAGGCAGGTGCACCTCACCCATCCACAGCGGTTTTCTGCCGAGCAGGACACAGCGCGGCGGTGCTCATCAGGCTCTGATGGTGATGAATTCCAAGATCCCAAAGTGGGAGACTTTCATAATTTGGTAAAAGTCAAGGCATGAGATCAGCAGAAGGTTCTCAGCACAGAAAAGAAAGGAGAAAACAGTTTAAAGTTCAGTGAAGTGTTGTGATTGCTAAAACAAATAAGAATCGATAAAACATGTGTTAGTACAGCGTCCTTGTTAAACTTGAACTATTTTTTTAGGCTCTGAGGGGATGCAGTTACAGGTTTCAGCAAACCAGGAGCATACTAAAACTTCATTATGACAAATTCTGCCTTAATTAGACTTCCAGCCTCCAACAGAGAAGCTTATGGATTTATTTCAGGTTTTGTGTTCAATTCCCACTCACCTTTTAGTTTGCAATACTTTCCTTGATTATCAAGCTCTTTTAGATGACAGCCCATTTTCGGACATAGGAAGTTGGTGACTTTCATCAAGTAGACAGGGGTTCATGTCTCATCTCATTCTTTTATGCTTCACTTTCACGATTTTTTTTTCAAAGTTGGTATTCTTCTCATTTGCTGTGATAAACCGCTTTTGTATTTCATTTCCTATTAAGTTCAAACTCACTGACAGTTTCACTCAGAATCTACTTTTGTTTTCACTGTAAGGTTACATTTAGACAATCAAAACTACTTAAGGATAGAAGCTTTATTCAAAAAAAAGAAATTCAGAAGACATTTCAGGTTTTAGGAAGTTGTCAACTCTTTTATATTTCCATGCTGCTGGATCCTTCCCAATTCACATTCCCAGAGAAATTAGAGCTTTCTAACAATTTTGCAGCCTAAACTGTAAAATTACAATGTCTTACACCACAGACCATGTTTTCCAGTTACACAGAGACCCGTTTTATCTTTTACTGCTATGCAAAAAAAATATTTATGTACGGCTTCAGCTTCCAGTTTATTTGGACTGACTTTTGGAACAAAAGCTTTAAAGTTCTAGACAAAGAAGAACAGTGCTTTGTTTTTCTTGTCAACTACTCTGCAGCTTCACAGCAGTGAGTTAATGCTCCAGATCTGAGGGATAAACTGACACGATGAGGTCGGAGCTGAAACAGAGGACAAGGCAACACCGAGGCCACACACATGGTTGTGTGTGAGAATAAACTCTCTGCTCTGGCTGCACAATGGAAGCCTAGTAGTACTTATGACCACTTATCACAAATTGCTGTATGAAAGACTGATGTCTGTGGGGCATCTCAGCCTCCATCAGGCCAGCCTGGGAGCACGGAGCACCTCCGGATAGCTGCAGACTCGTTATCCAACTACATTCACACTATAATTCACTGAACAAAACAGATATATCTCAGGTTAACTCTCTTGTAAAAGCCCATCCAACAAACACTACGATGGTAGCTCAGGTTGTTCCTGCATCAGTCATACTTAGAGCAGACAGTGATAACAAAAGCTGGCGCAGTGACTCTGTTGCACTATTCAAGGAGGATAGTCATATATTTGCAAAGTGTTGCTTTGACACTTTTATAACGTGTAATTACATCTTGCACGGAAAGTAAAGTAAAAGTACAGAAGTATCAGAAAACGTGAACTGTTCAGATGAATGGCTTCTGTCTAGACAAAGATTAATGCAACCCTGTTGCATCAAAGCGTTAACAGCCTTTACGTTATTTTCAATATTCAAGATCCTTATTTGCCATTTGTACAAAGACAGCCAGTGTA
>JBAMYA010000018.1:17968196-17997058 GCA_037176975.1 Arrhamphus sclerolepis | reverse complement strand
CACTGTGAGGTAACAAATGAAGATACAGACATGCAACTAACACCAAACTGTAGCTGACAGTCTGCTGAAAAAGAAGTATGTTAACACATTTGATGTATCTATAATAGTTATGGAGCTAGATCCAGAAGAAAACCGCCATTACAGAAATGAAGAGAAAACATTCTCTCAAATAACTATTGAACTAATAATGATATCAATGTGACTCCAATTGCTAAGGTTATGTTTTCATGGTCAAGGAATCCAATATAATAAAACAAATGTTGGAGTAATACTTTTGGTTGTAAGTCACAATAAGTGGGGGAACTGTGCTGCTTGGTGGAGGTCTGCGCTCTCTGAGTGCTTTTCTAGCTTAGATATGCTTTAGACATCTGAGGTTTACATCTGAGCAGTGAATATATGTTCATCTGAAGGATCAGAAATAATTTGAAACTGAAATGAACATGTCAGAACAAAGACACTTCTCCATCCACACACATTAATAAAAGTTCAAGATGGACTGATGGATGATTGGACGGATGGTTTTGGTGTGTACGGCAGAGCTGAATAAAATAGATAATACTGTAATAAAGAAAAAAAAATCACTTACCATCAGTAGTTTGCTTAGGATGATTTGAACGAGCCAGAAAACTGTTTTGTTACAAGAGCAGATGAAACCACATCTACGTCTGTGCTACATCTACAAAACACGGTGGTGGTAGTACCATGGTTTTGAATCTGTCCGGATAAACACAAGCAAGGAAAGTTTTAAGCTGTGATTCAAACCATGAGTTTCAAATCAAACCAGATGATTCATGTGCCCATGAACATAATATCATTAAAAAGCGGCACAAAAGTGTTGCTACCAGAAAAGCCTAAAATAAAAATAAATAAATATTTGGATTGACCACAACAAAGTCCTGTACTTAATCCACTGGAAATGTTGCAGAGGGACCTGAATAAAGTGGTTAATGTAATAAAATCCACCAACATTCCTGACAAATGTACTAATTAATGTAATTAGTGAGATAATTGTAGATCTCAGAGCCATCAAACCTTTATTTAGGTAACACCATTGATGAAGCTTAGATTGAAGATCCCACTTCACTTATGAATCACAAGTAGACTTAACATAAAATGACTGACAAGCAAGAAAGTTCTTGGTTTGAATCCCAGCAAGGACCCGCTGCGTGAGAAGGTCTTGGTGCTTGGTTTTCTCTGGATACTCCGGCTTCCTCCCACAGTCAAAAACATGTAGGACTCTAAGACTCTGGACTGCCTGCGGTTGTTTGTCCAACTGTGGCCCTTGGAGGCTGAGCTCTCCCATGTAAGATATCTTTGATCTCAATGGGGCTAACCTAGTTAAATAGTGGCCAAATGAAAAAAAATAAAAAAAATAATCACAGCAGAAAATGCCCCACAATTTAGCAGAAATTCATATTTAAAATACACATTTGCAGACATTTGTAAATTCTTTTAGGAAAACTATAGGTTGCACAAATCCTTGAAAATAGTCTATTATGCCTCCATATGGCATTGTTTTGGAGAATATTTTACCACCCACTGCTGTGTTTACAGTTAAAGAACTGGAAATCAAAGCACATGATGACACGGAAAACTGCATCATTCTTTGTGTGGCTGCCACAAAAAAAAAAAACACAAAAACAAAAATACCTCTCGTTCAGAGTATGAAAACTGGATTTTCACCAACTAAAGTTGGTGGGATTGCATGTTGTGACCATAAAATGTCATCAGCCAGCAGCCTCAGTCCCTATCAGGCAGTCTGCTGCACAGAGCACTCTGCTCTGGCCTCGGGCGCTGGCCGCACTAGCAGGCACCCTCCCCCCACCTTCGCCTCTCTTCTCTCTCTTGCTCTGTCTGTTGCTCTATTGCAGTGACCCACCCTTCGCTCCCACCCCAACCCCACCACTCCCCACCCCTGTCACCCTCGGGCGCTCAGCTTCCATAGTGTCAGCGCAGGGGCCTCAGTGTTGACAAAGCAGCAGGCCTTCAGAAGACACATCAAACCCTGTCCCTCCTCTGTGCTGTTAGAGAGCTCAGTGCCACAAAAGGACAGGGACTCCAGTCTAAGTCTCAGGCCATTACGGAGCTCAACAACATGGCCGCAGACAGAAAAAGACCCTCGAGGAGGCTGAATGTACCACGACTTACGAATATCAGCTCCAACCGTTCAAGACTAAATCCATGTTGTCTGACCGTTGAGATGACAGTGTTGTGATGGATGATTGTAAATATAAAGCATAAGTCAAGGCTGGGGGTTGATGCCAACATGACACATGCACTCTAATGAGGGCTGTGGGTGCTCCGTAGTGCCAGGGACTTCCCCGAAGGCGCATTGAGCGGGGAGGAATAGTATGTGATGCATACCAGATGTGATTGGAGACATCACACTCTTCACGTTGTTACTGCTAAGCAAATAGTAGCAGCAAAAAAAAAAAAAAAAAGGATCATTTTTCTTCTGTTCACACATTCAAGGCATGATGCTGGAATCTCTGAGAGCCAGAAGCAGAATAACACATTTCATAAGAATTTTTCAAAGAACTTCAGAGAGTATTACACCATGGAAAAAAGAGAGTTGACGCAGATGACGCAGAACAAAGTTACATTACTGCTTCTTCCTCTCAGTTAAATGCGTGCAAACACAGACAAAATTCCTCATATTTAAGCACCTTTGTCAAAGTTTATCATCACTTTTACATTTTGTGATTTAACACAGCTAACATGGATATAAATTTGTCAGAAACTGCTGATGAGTATCCTCCAAAACACGAGGACAGCCTTCAGAGGTGTTGGAGACTTCATGGCAAATATTCTGTGATTGGGGCCTCAAACCACTTGATGGCAGCAAAAGAGATTCTTAAGCCAAGTATGGCCCAGATTTGGATAAGAGGTGTGATAGGACCCCTGCCCCACACATTCACTCCCAGTTTCTGGAGCAGTAGAAGTATAAAGTAACATGAAAGCATAAGACTAATATGCTTTCAGTAACTGAGTCAGAGATGTTACTGCATAAGCACTTTTTTATGGTTTAGTGTGTTGGGGATACCGTGCCACCACCCACTTGGTTAATATTTACTACACATCCCAACCAATCACATGAACATTCAAAGAGATAACTTGACAGCATCAGGGTCATTGCAGTTTTACCTGTAAAAGAGAAATTGACTCATAACAGCAAATCTCAGAGGTACACAGAGAGTAAACATTCCCTTTGTGCTCAGCTTTTTCGGAAACTTAATTGCTGGCCCTAAGCACTTGAGGGAATTCTGCACTTGTGCTTGTTAGGTGTTTGTGTGCAACACAACCCATATGTTCTATTAATAAACTGACACCCCTATTACGCCCCCCCTCTCTCTCTCTCTCTCTGAAATAATGAACAATAAGTGTCGCTGCTGCACCTCAGACACACACCAACATCAAGCAGAATGTCAAATGGCTGGATGAACGGAGCGATTGACAGTAACCCAGCTCCACAAGGCATGCAGATTACTAAAAGCAAGTTCTGAGTGTGCTTTTTAAACTTTCTCCACATGCTGGAGGGGAAAGTGGAAGTGTTGATCTGATGTGAAGTGCTTGAAAGAGACTCTTGCAAATGCTCACAGTTAGAGGGGCGGATGTGACTGTAATGTACCTGCAGTTTTCACCTCAGTGCGTACAGTACGTGGGAGACTTGGACTTTGTCGATCCAAAAAGGTATCTACTGGCCACATGCCTTCAAGGTTTGAATACTGATTAGCATATACAGCATTTGACTAGGAGTGTTCTATAAAGAATGTTTGAAATCCTGATATTAAAAGGCTTCAGGACTACTGCTGAATAAATGTGTAAGGGGTTTTTTGTTTTTTTTTATTTTGAAAACATGTGGGCATGTTGCCTTTAACTCCACATATTAAAAGTTTTCAACCCTGTCTGTGATTTCAAATAGGTCACATTACCAGAGGAAAGGGCATCAATATGCACCAGAAGGATCATTTAGCAGGACTGTTCATGCTGAGTGTTGCTCTAACCAGCAGATGGTACTATGTGCCATCTTCTTGTGATCCAACAATAACATGTGCACACTATAAAAATCTTTATGTGGTCATAATTCAGTCGGGAGTCCCTAACCGGGATGAAGAAACTGTCCAACCTGGAAGACAGTCACATTTGTGTGTATTCCACCAAAAGATGGCTTCGTGATATCTGCATGTACTTGTGGTGGGAGAATAAATTCAAAGTGTAACACTGTTTGTCCTTTGGGGCTGACTGTTAAACATCTCATTGATATAATGTACAAATTGCTTGACAAAATCATCTCATCCTTTGCAAAATAGGCAAAGCAGAAATGGGCCTTCTGTGCCACTTTAAGCATAATGTAACCTGCTTTTGGACCTAGTTACCAGTCTTTTAAGGGTCATGATTCGGGATAGTCAGGAAGGCAAAATAAACTGATGTTCAGGTGATACAGATTCCATATTTCACTTCAGAGGTTAGCAAATATGTTCATTTGGCATCTTTTTCTTTTTTTTTTTTAAGTAAGAGAAACTGAGCAAATTTAGTGGAACAATCCTTTAAGGAAAACTAGAACAGTGCTCTTATCTTTTACTGTGCCTGCATTACGGAGACCAGACATCAATAATCTCATTACCTGGGTCAAATAATACGATCAGATCAGCATTCCTGATCCCTGAAAAAGAGGAGAGATCTGTTTAATCATGGCAACATTGTTTACAGAGCTATCAGCATTAAACCTTTCACCTGCTGGGGTGCTGGTCAGGTGGACACACCTTTGGCCTTCATAATAAATCTCACAGCTACATGCAAATACTCAAGATGACCTACTTCTTCCACACAGACACCGATAAAATCCATAAATTAAGGAAATTAACTGATGGGGCCTGGGGCCACTTTGTAAGCTATTTAAATCTTTAAATTTACAACATCCCTGCATACTTCATGTAATTGAACTAACTCCGGGCTTGTTTCCTTTAATGAGAAAAAAAAATCCAGTTTCCCCTCCAGTTTGCACCTCTGGAAACAACAAATCTGCACCAGAGGGGGAAGATGGGAGCGCTCTGAGGCGCTGTGATGTCTCTCTAATTACCAAAACTTGGCCCGCTTGAGAGGCACACATCCACCCATCCCCATAAGTCCTACTGGCAAATATCACTTGCAATATTATTTTAATTGTAGGATTTTATGCCTTTTTCTCTTTTAATGCTATAGTACTAAAATGTCCAGCCATGATGCACTAATACCTAAAACATTATAACACCACCTTGTAAATCAACAGCAAGCTTCTTAAATACACAAAAACAGCAACAAATAAAATAAAATATATGATGATTTGTGGTCGGGATGAAAAGTGAAGATGCTTCCAAAGTGGTGACATGTTCATATGACCCTAAATAATGTGGACCAATAACAAGTTCTTACACTGGTTGGCGCCAAATATCAAGAAACCAGAGTTGGACCTCTCTCACGACGCTGGTACAGGGTAATTACTGGGCTCAATGTTGCATCAATTATTCACAGTTATTTACCCACAAATAAACAAACATATTAATAAATAAATAATGCCTCCTTGGTGTGAGCACCTGCTTGACTCCCCTTTTTCCCCCTTTTCTGAAAGTGGCGCAACACTTGAGCGCTTCGTCGCTCGCGTTGTGTCATCCTGTGCTGATGGGGAGGGGTAAATAACAATAATCAGCCACAATCTTCTTTTCCAAAAGTCTGGAGGCTGCCTTCTTTCACCGGGGAGTGAGGAGGAGGAAGAGGGGAAGACGAAGAGGAGGAGGAGGGGGGTTGCTCTGCGCAGATATCTCCATCTAAGCCCTGCGCTATAATTGAAATGGCGCATTTGGCTGCAGGCAGGTTGTGAGGGCGCTTTCTGCAGCAGCATGCATGCATGTCCATAGACGTCATTTGATTTTAATGGCCTGCAGGAAATTTGGCGTTACAACTCCAGACATTAAGGCAAGAGAGAAAGAGAGAGAGGGGCAGAGGAGGGAAGAGTAGGGGGGAATCACTGCATGAAAGATATTGGTTCAAGGATATTCTTTTGAACGTACACACATATATAATTTTTACTCAGTCTTCATCAACAAGTTATTCCGCCTTCATTACATGCTGCCTGAGTGAAGGACTATGGCTGCCAGCCTGGCTTTAAACTTTCAATTCAGAGTGGAGACCGAGATGTATTCCTTCTAGCTGCACTGCCTGTGGACTTATTACATCAGTCGAAATGACAGTGATTAAAATCTGCCAAATCTAAATCTGAATCTACTCAGCGACTGTCAGTTGCCTGTTAGGTTTTGTGCCCCCCTTCAAACTTTACACCGTTAAAGAGAAACAGGCTACTTTTTTTACCCTAAAAAATAAGCGAGATACGCTGTGATATCTGTGTAGCCATAATTTCAGGAATAGGGGGGTATCACGTTCTCTTCCTTGAGAAAATTGCCTAGGCGAGAGAGTAGAGTTGAGCTAATTGTAGCCTAATCCCTGGCCCAGAGGCGCTCGGGCAGCCCGGAGCAAGAATTTTCTTTTTTAGCTCCGCTCTGTTATTTAGAGAAGGATTATTGGCTTTCTTCCTCTCATAACAAACCACAGGGGCAGTTTCATTTAGGCAAAAAGACAGACAAGAGGCAGAAATACGAAGCAGGACTCCAACCAAGAGCGCACATTTTTACGCGTATCCAAATAAGAGCAGAGAAGGGGAAGGAGATCATCTCATCTATGTTCAAGGTAAGGACGCTTCCTGTGCGCTTTGGTACAAAGAAGCTTGGTGAGGACAGGTCGAACCAGCCTTGCAATTGAGCCTTTAAAGCCACAGAGACTCTTTTGAAAGCAGTCGACCCCGGCCACATGCCAGTGTCTTTTAAAAAGCTGTTTTGTGCGGGATACGGAGAAGAGCTCTCCCGTTTGGCAGCGTAGGTTCTGGGTTCCGGAGCTGGATGACTGTGTAGTTTTCACAGAAACTCGGTGGGGCATTTTGAAGAAATTATTGGTGTTTTTTTTACGCGGACAGCAGCTGGGACTGACCGCCGGCACGGATTTCCTCTGGACTCTCTACAATGTTTGAAACGGTAGGGCGAGAAATTTAACACCACAGAATCCACTGTTTTTGCTTTTTTACGCAGAGTACAGGTTTTAGTCCTCACAGTTGTCGAAGAGGATAGTTGCACAGAAATGTATGAGCTGCTGCCGGATCTCAAGTGTCTAATATGCCTTTTCTGTCGGACTGTAGTTAACATGAATGGGCTGTATACATATATTTTTTTTTAAAAAAAAGCTGCAGTATCACACGTGTCGGGAGTAAGCTTTTAATTGTGGAACACGAATAAGACGCCATATTGAGCATTTGGTAGATTAAACGCAGAGCGGTTGTGATGCTGGTGCGGAATGGAGTGTTGTAACTGTTTATTTTTTTTCAAATGTTTCCTTATTTATCGTCTTTGGCTCTTCGGGGTTACGTGGATGTCCTTCTGGAGGTGTGAAATCAGCTCCGATGCGCAGACAGGGGTCAGGGAGGGGGGGCAGACGGACAGCAGTCCTGGGGAGAAAGTTGATGCCTTTATAGCTGCTGTGATTTTGTGGAGGAATTTGTCATTTATTGCGCGCTGGTGTGTGGAGGCGGAGGGGAGTTGAGGACCAGTCATAGCAGGAAAACGACTGAATTTTGACGTGATCGTGAACGTATGAATATATATTGGTGTATATCCTGAAATGCCCACGCAAGCTGTGTGTTTTATTGTTGAACTGGTTGGATGGGTTGGTGTGCCACGGAAAATGAAGGGAAAGGCCCCGCTGAATGTGGCCAAAACTTTCAAGTCTCTCCAAGTTTTTTTTTTTTTTTTTTCCTTTTCTGTTTCCACGGGTTTTGAAATGTAACCTGGCTCGCCTGTAATCGTATTAAATGAACACAATACTCCTGTAAGGAAGGCAACACCCTGGAAAAAAAAAGAAAAAAAGAACTCCAGTTTGCCCGTTGGCTCTTTAGTCAGAGCCCCAGGGATGATCTGGACTCCCATAATGGTCTTAAGTTTACCAGTTACACAAAACATCCCATGTGTGTAACAACACACCAGTCTGTGTTGAGACTAAAACGAATGGGGGTTTTATTATCTCATCACGTTTAATATGCTTCTTATAAAATGTTGCTTTGATAAAAAAAAATAAAATCTAATGTGACGTCATTGTGTTATAGGAGGACATGAAAGCAATTAAAACCAGCTTAGTTTCCTCAAAAATTAAACTTCCACGTATGATCTAAACTGTGACATAGCAACCTCTGTTCTCTCTGTGGTTCTCAATCCCAAACAGAAAAAGGAAACACACATGGGGTCAAGTTAAGATGTGGCCAAACTGAGGTTAGGTGGTTTACCTGCGGATGTTTGCAGACACATAACACCAGCATATTGGGTTTGAGTGCCGCCTCTGCCCTTCCTTGAAGCATTTTAACCAAATATCGTCGTACCGACAATGAATTAAAACTATTCTGCGACATGTAATCATTTCTTCAAACCCAGCTCCACACTGACCCCGGAGTGTTCCTGCGCGCTCCCATTAACCTCCGCTCCCTGCGCCGTTAAAGTGAGTTCAGGCTTTCATTTCTTTTGTGCCACATTATTCGGGGCTTAAAGGAAACTTCGTGCCGTTGGCCTGTCAGTGACAGTACATGCTGCTCTCTCTGACTTGAATAGAAATCTTGTGCGTTTTTACGCACGTTCTGTGTCTCCAAGCAGCCCGTGCGGACTCACATGCACCTTTGTCTTTTTGTGTGTTGAAAGTAATTGTGTGTGCAGCAGAGGAAAGTTGCGCCCTCTCCTCTCTTCTTTGCTCTCAGATTGGTGCTCGGTGTGTCTGGGCGCATCACGTCCAACACATAAGGCGACCTTTAATTAGAATATTGCAGCAGCAGTTTATTTTATCTCCCTGGAGGCTGACACCTAGCATCACCCCACTCCCACCACCCCCACCCATCTCTCTCTTCTTCTTTCTGTCTCTCTCCCTCACCCTTGCTCTCTAATAAGCATCCTCCTATCATCGCCTGCGGTGCTGCATGAAAAGATGCAAACATACTTAATTAGAGCGGTGGCAATAATTTCCAGGCTAAATATGCGACCAGACAGACATGGAAGTGATCTGATACTATTCAGAAAGCACCCTGTCTGCTTCCGAGTGTAGGATCACTGTGTAGATCTCTATCCCCCCTCTTCACCTTTATTCCCATGGCTTTTCTGTACACTTGCTTTCAGGAGGGAAGAAGCATGTCACGGCTGTCTCTGACCCGGTCCCCGGTCTCTCCTCTGGCCGCTCAGGGGATCCCTCTGCCGGCTCAGCTGACGAAGGCGAACGCGCCGGTGCACATCGATGTCGGGGGACACATGTACACCAGCAGCCTGGCGACCCTCACCAAGTACCCAGACTCGAGGTAAGACGCAGTCCCCGGCTTTCCGTCAGGCTACAGTCTCTTGATTTATTCTCAAAATTGATCTTCTAAATCAAGAAGAAGGTAATATTGACAAACTGAAGAGTGATTTGGGTTTGGATGTGGCTGCTTTTGTTTTAAATGTGATATAAATTGCACCCAACCAAATAGAGGAAAACATTTCCTAATTAAACCAAGTGGGTTTGTAGCAGTTTATTTAACAGATTAATATTTCAAATATATTAGTGGATTAGTTATAACATGATTTAACTGGTGTTTATCTGAATCAAGTTTAATTGGATTTGTGTTAACAAGTTATTTAGTTGTGGGTCTGAGATAACTGCACTGAAACTTTCACAATGACATAAGTTTGACATGTTTTCAAACCACGTGGGAACATTTTTCTCCCCTTCTATAATCTCTTAGTTTTAAAATTATGAATTTGATTATTTTCCCTAAAGATTATTACTAATTGTTGAATAAACACCTGGCAGGCTTTTTATTATTATTATTGTTTGCTTCCATGTGGTTCAGATGAAGACTTTATCCACTCTACAGGAGTTTGCCTGCTGTAGTGGTGTTGGTGTGAATTTTCAGCACATAGCACAGCTTTTGCACTATCCCCTGTCACAACTTTATTTATTTCATTCATATAGTTCTTTTCGTCAGTAGATCAGGGTGCTGTGAGGAATCCTTGGAGGGAAAACAATGATGTAAATGTCCGAAATCCTTTCGTCGCGGCTGGTGTTGAACAGCTTCAACATCTGATTGAAGCTGAGCTTGTTTGCCTGTTACATATAGACTTTCTTAGCTATTTTAGTACCAGCTTTTACCACGTTTACATCTTCCATATCGCCAAAGCATCTTCCTCTCTCTATATAGATATATGTATATGTATATTTTAGCCTGTTTATGCTGCCCCTATAGCCTGATTTTGAAGTGACTGCAACAGAAGTCCAAAATATGGATATCACATCAGAAAGTTTCAAATATCCCTGAATTATGTGTAGACAGAAAAAGAAAGGGGACCTCTCTCTCTGCTAGACATCCAGTCGATTATCGTCACTCATAAATCAAGTAGAAAGGTTCATGTTTTTGATGTACTTCCCCTTGTAAGGTTTACTTATGATGATTCTGACTGTGGAAGAGCTGGCTGAAATCCATCCACACACTTCATTTTCACGTCTTTTGGCTCCATTTACGGACAAAGTGACACCACTAGAGGCAGCTTTGATAGAAAACAAAAGTAATCGTAAAATATCTGTGTCCCCACTGATGAGAATTCCCTCACCTCATGTTTGAGAGCCTCTGCATTTGTCTCTAATGCACAGTGTCATTCATGACATTATTGAGCCTTCGGTTTCGCATCAGCTGAGTCCCATGTGGGCCAAGGTAAACATACAGCAGAAAATCAGCTATGCTGGCTACAGGAAACAATCCGTGTAAGCCCTTGGTAATAAAATCTTCATATTCATAGAGTCCGTTGACAGGAAATCCCTGACAGCTCTGCCTTTTATCCCAGTGTAACATGTCATGAGGAAAATAAAGCTTAACACAGACAAGGGTTTGATATTACTGTTGTTATTAAAATGATGTTCTGTCCACTGTTTATCCAGTTGATGGATAGTTCTTGAATTCAAATTCTGTACATGTTAGCAGTCTGGGTTTTGATACCCTACGTTCCTTTTTTCTGAGCTGTGGTTTAGCTTTACACTTCACAAAGAAGTTATTCAAAGGCCGAAAAACACTGGGCCACATGCAAATGCAGCATATCGCCATGTCAGAGCATCCAAACACTGCTTTTACAGAGACCGGATATCACTATGAACGTTAGCTGGAGACCTCTTTTCTCTTTCTTTCTTTTTCACACATGCTCCTTTGCTCCTTCTTTCTCTCTCCTCATCTCCCTCTATCTGTCTCTTGCTGTTTCTTTCTCACCCTGGCTCACACACACCCCCACACACACATATACATACACACATACATACATGCATACACTCACTGTTTCTCTCACTCTCCCAACCTCCTCAGCGTACAGTTGCCCTCAGGGCTTCACTTTCCACTGAAGCCAGAGGAAGGAGGGGCCCTTTTGTGTGAATTAGGATAATGGCTGACAGCAGAAAGCAAAACAATTACACTGGCATAACCATGTGTGCTGCGTTCAGCCACGTCCGGTCGAGCAGGGCACACGGGCGAAGCAGAAAACGTGACAACTGAGAGACCAGGGCTAAAGAGTCTGAAGTTCCTGATTACTTTTAATAGATTGGTCCTTAAATAATGCAGCATGCCAAGAGAAAGTTAGTCTAGTAACTAATGTGCAGTTATTCATCTTCCTCTGTGTGGGCCATATTAAGGGACAGGGGTCATGAAACATTGATGTGCACTCTGTGTAGCTCTCAAAGAGGACAGTCTCAGCAGTCACTTGAACAGAAGCTGAGGAAATTAGGGCAAATGTTTCAGAGACAAGGAAACTATTTTGAAAGGACCACTGGACATTTTTCTATTTGAAGATGAGCCCTTTGTGGCCGTAGACGATACATCTGCACTGGCTCTGTAGTCCGTTTCTAGTAGTTTACTTTCAAGAAGATGAGCTCTGAATGCCCATCATTAGCAAACTATCATGTCATCTTGACTGCATTTATGTTTCTGGAGAATGCTCTTGTGTTTTCCAAGCTTTATTTTATCTCACTCATGTCCTTTGGGCTCTGAGGTACTATCGTGCCTGTATAATGACAACAATGAATTGTTGCTCTTAAATGAAAATAGATCAAAGTTTTTTTTATTAAGTGCAGATACAGTATACGCTGTCTGTCTTAGTGACACGTTTGTCAGAGTTTCTCCAAGAAATTCCACATGCAGGCATACAAAACAGAAATCAAAAGACTATTCCCAGAAAGCATGTAAGGAGTGCTTTGGTTTCTGTTAAGAATTCATTAAGAATTCGAGTTGAACCTTTTCATATGTTCTTTTTTTTTTTTCACAAGACTTTTTGGAGCGCTTCTCTGAAGACCCACCTGTTTGTGTATTTGTGTATTTTACAGCTGCTCTGACCAGGTTTAAGCAAAAGTAGTGATCTGCTTTTGACTTTGGCTCCTCAGAAGTCATCGTGGGCAGCCTCTGACGTCAGCAGGGACAGACTCACTGCGATACCTGCATGTTCTGCTGTCACTCTCCAGAAAGCTGCTGGGTGCCGTCATTAGGTGTTCATTAGGCGTATGGTTTTCATATAGCATCTGTTCTCGTATAATCAGGTGATACCTGTGCTGGGTCCCCATCACACCTCCTGGGGACACGCCCCTGGCAGCTCTCTGCCGCTGGCAGCTGGCGCAGCGAAGATGCTGCCAGATAAAGCCCACTTACTGCTTTCACTTGCTAAGGTGGGAGATCTGAGCTGTTCCTGTCCTCAGTAACCTCCTCCACCCACAACCTCCCTCCATCTCCATCTGACACTTTCTCTTCATCTAAGTGCTGCACTTCTTCTCTCCCACTCTATCTCTGTCTGACTTCCACCTGTATTCTGTTTATTTATTTCCCTCGACTCTTTACTTACTGTTTGTCTCGTCCTGGTTTCACCACAGATTCCCTCTTTCTTTGTCTTTGCCCCTTTCTCTTCACAAATCCCGTTTTTTTTCTGTTTGTGCATGTTGTCTCTTATTTTCCCTACTACACCCCTGTTTACAAGCTCACACCCAACCCTCACACCCTTTCCTTTCAACCTACCTGTTCATAACAACCCTACTCCAATATAGGGATTTAACAGAAAGGAGGAAAAAATGAGGAGACCAACAAAGAAGAGGGAGAGGGAGTGAGAAATGAGTGGAGGAAAGGGAAAGAAAAAGGAAAACAGGCAGCATTTTAATTGCTTTTTAAAAAAAGTGGAGATGAAAAACAGAGTTAGCCTGCAGGGGTATGGTGAAATTCTAGCTGGAAGAATTGCAAGACCATATGAGAAAGGAACACCTCAGGCAAAACAGGGAGATGAGTATTGGTTTTTTATAAAGCATTTTGCATCGATTTCCAGAGAGAAAGCGAGAAAGGGAGAGGGATAGAAACAGAGGGAGAGAAAGAAAGACTGATAGGCAGAGAGAGTGAAAGAGAGAAAGGATGGCAGGAGGGGAGGGAGAACCATCTATGCTTCTTCACACAGACAAGTCAAAGAAAAGAGGCCACGGCAATTTGATGTGATAGCTTAAGCATGTTGTACTGACACATCAGGGTCAGAAGATACACGATCCAACCATTAAGCACAAGCTCCTAGTAAATTCACTAAAAAAGAGTTTGTGGATGAAGTCAGCCCTGCTCTTTGTTCATTGACATTCTTACTATGGCTTCCTTCCACCATCTTGTAATGGAGTTCGACAATGCCAGTACTCAGGGAGCACTGGGTGTTTACTGATCTGTGGGTTTGCAAATAAGTTTTATTATTTTCTCTGTCACACGACTTTGTCAGCCAGCCTGGAAGCTGTTTTTGCGATTTAAATGCTCATTACTTCAAAGTGATAATAACAGCAACACAACACCCTACCAGGAGCTGCTTCTCGGTGAAACAATGTACTGTAAGTGAGTAAGGAACTTGTCAAAGCTGTTACATGTTCCAGATTTTTTTTTTAAATTCAAGTAAATGAGTAGTATAGTTTATTTACCACTGCACAGGGCGGTGGGAGCTTTGCTACTAATAAAGTTATTACTTTCCTGACTTTGCAAAGTTGAACAGTTCTCACTCAAGCCCATCTTCACTGTTTCCCAGTTGCTAAGCAATTCCTTTTAATTGTCAAATAGGGATCCTAAACATTTGGAAATGAACAAACAGACAAAGTGGAGGTGCTTAGATGAGACTATTAGAGAAGATAGCGAGGGAACCTGCAGGAAAGCGGCAAGAAACCCACACAAAGACGAGGGGAAATGAATATCTGTCCGCCGGTATCTGGAGGCAGAGCACCTACATGGTGTGATGAAAGTTTAAAGATAATAGCAATTTCCACTCTTTGCCTTGATGAGCCCCTGTAGCCAACATCAAATAAGCTCTTAATCTCGCAGTACACCAGCAAAAGGGGTTAAATGTGAGACACTAGGAAGCAACAAGTGTCCTATTATTACACCAAAGTTTTGTCAATATTAGGTGAAAGCTTAAAAGCCCTTTCCTAATTACTGTTTTCACTTAATTATTTTAATTTTTAATAGGAAAACATTATTGATGTATTTTGGGGTAAACTTATTTTCACTATCTTAATAGTTTTTTTTTTCCTCTCAGATTGTCTAGCTTGGCCTTTAAATGGGAGTTTTCATTATGTGTGCGCTGTGGATACATTTAATTCATCCTAACTAGTATGTGTGACATAGGAGCCTATTTCCAATAGATTTACCAAGGATTCTTCAAAGCACATGGAAACCCAAATATATTTATACATTGTGTGTGTATTTATACATTCATTTATACTATTATCATTAGAGAAGATTTCCATTATGTCGGTGGAATTATATTTTGAGATCTTCCTTTCCTACAAACAAATTGTGACATGTGGGAAGTATAATTGTAAGTCCTGGTTAAATACAAACAACTTAGTATACAGAAGGATGCTGCCTAAATTCCTCTAAAATTCATAAGAAAGTTCCACCCCTCTGACAGATGGAATAATAGAGCTGTAATGATACATTCACGCCATTAATTTCTGTAAGTACAAGCAGCAAACGTGTGTGTGGTGTTGTAATCTTTCTGCAGAAGGGACACTTCAAACAAGTCTGGAATGGGGGGGGGCACAGCGCCTGAAGCCCCTTGTTTCAACCTGGGATGCTAATGCATTTCCAGCTTAGTGCTAATAAAATTGAAAAATAAATGGAGGGTAATTGTTTCATGCATTTGAAGGGAGCTGGCTCATTCCGTTATGTGTTTGTGTTTGTGTGCGTGGCTGCCTGTCTGCGCGTGGGTTTATGTGTGTTTCAATTTTCAGAATCAGTCGTCTGTTCAATGGCACCGAGCCCATCGTGTTGGACAGCTTGAAGCAGCACTACTTCATAGATCGGGATGGCGAGATATTCCGCTACATTCTCAGTTTCCTGAGGACCAGCAAATTGCTCCTTCCCGATGACTTCAAGGTATATATCCTGCACCGCAACATATTGTATTGTGTGTAAGCATCAGCAACATTGACTTGCACAGTTCCAACAGAGAGACAACATAAAAAATCTTGCTTGGGTAAAGCCAAATATGATCACTAAAGCCACTGTCTGAAGCTCCTTTTCATTTTTTTTAACATGATACACTTCAGCGTGAACAGGTTTGCAATGATTCATCTTTGTTTCTCTTTTTATGGGTTGTGCTTTTAAAAAGAAAAGATCTGATCTCACGACGCAGCTGTTGCTTGTTTTTCTCTGTATCAAAGCATTAATTCTAAGCAGTTTAAAACATACGTACTAATTATAAAACTGGACAAAAGAAACATGACACAGCTGGAATGCACAGTTGTGAAGAGGTAAAATGCTAACCGACTAACAGGAGAATCATCGTGAACTGTATCCGCCGAACCCCTGAGTTGTTGTTTTTCCCCAGAGTAGGTGGGCCTGGGTAAAGTCCCCTGTGCTTAGCAATGTTCTGATGACGCTGGTGAGCCTCTCACATCCATGTGGAGGAAATCTGTGCCTCTGTTCTTTTACAACCTTGATTTGGTTCATAGCATTTTGTGGGAACAGTTATTTATGCACAAATCTCTTCAGACCCTTAAACACAAAAGTTTCTTCATGGTACTTTCCTATTAAGGCCCATAGAGTCTGAGATGCAGCTCCTAGATAACCTCTCTTTTTTCTTCTTCTTCTTCTTTTTTAATTTCTCAGAGTA
Organism: Arrhamphus sclerolepis; assembly: GCA_037176975.1. Lineage (NCBI taxonomy): Eukaryota > Metazoa > Chordata > Actinopteri > Beloniformes > Hemiramphidae > Arrhamphus > Arrhamphus sclerolepis. Next base: position 17,980,820 of record JBAMYA010000018.1, on the reverse strand, counting down.
TTACACAGTCTGACTTTGCAGTGACCTTGCGCTGGGTTGAATTTATGTGCATTTGATTATCAGAACCTGGCTGCTTCTTATCCTCTAAATTCCTGTGGAAGCTTTTCACACACTGCTTTTTCATTTTGACTTTTGTTAAATTAATGGTGTTAATGTGCAACATTTTCTTGTTTATTTGAGGCTGTATAGACCTCATTTTAAGATCTGGTAGCAGAAGATTAAAAAAAAAACATTTCCTGAGACCTGAAACTATGGACTAAAAGAGGACATTCTTTCTTGTTCACTTTTTGATTGGTATACATATGTTGATGGAAGCAACCTGTACCTTGTGATATATATGCCAGTGATTGTCTCATCCTAGCTTAAATACAATCATGCGAAATATTATTATTTTTCCTCATCATACTGGGTCCATTTTAACCCATCAAAGCACGTGTCAGTGCCAGAAAACAGTTTAAATTAATATAGTGTTTTCCACACAGAGATGTTCTAGCTAGCTTTCATTTGTGATTTAGGTAGTGTGGTAGACATGCACATTTTATATTCTTGATGTAGCTCTTTTTTTTCTTCCCTTTTTTTAAATCTAGCAGCTATTAAATTAAACTTGGTCAGAGTTCATATGATATATTTAAAAGATCTGTCCCTTTAGCTTCTAAATTCCTGAAGCAAGCCTGCTGTTAGCTGCTGGCTAGGAGGCGTTTTGTTGGTGTTTGATAACTTTATTGAAATTATCCACCAACTGCTCCTGAGAATAAAGCTGATAAAGAATGTTGAGAGCGAACCCAAACAACCAGCTTAAAGACACTAAAATGCCATCTTGAGCTTTGGAAAATTGCAAAGTGAGGTGATGATTCTTTATATTACAGTATGTTATTAATTAAATTCACTCTAAAATAAACGTCCATTCTTATAGTTTTGTCTCTGTAAGTGTGTTTGTGTCATATGCGGCGTTGTAAGAATGACCATTCTGCCTGCAGCTTTTTGCTTCTCAAGGTTTTCATTCAGTGATATGGTTTCCTAGGTGTATTCTACTTTTCCCTTCTTCTCCACCTAAACTTGCATGACCTTTTACTGGGCTGGAGCTTGTTCGTCTTTCCCTACAAGGTAACAAGGCGAGGCCAAGCAACTCAGAGCCTGGGGCAAACTCTCTGGGCCCCACGGATGGTTGGAACGTGAACCTCAGACAACAGAGCATGACATGAAAGCCCTGCATATTTTGGCAGATGATTGTCTGACTCAGTACCGATTAGTTTTTCCTTTCGCATTCATGCTTCTCATGGCTTTCTCTGAAGTCTTGACAGTCCAATCAGGCACCGCAGTTGAAGAGAATGCGTTGGACTTTATTGTTTCAGCTCATTATAGCCCACTCGTATAAGCCTCTGTTGATCTGCATACCTTTCAATTTGCGTGAAGCCAGAGGAAAAAAAAAAAAAATGCAAATAGTGCAAGGCGGAATTGAGCATGTCCTTATCTGAACACAATCAGCCTTGCCGTCGCCCGAGGGCTGGGTCTGTTCTGCTGCTGGCAGCCATGGCGCTGTGTGTTTTGCTAAATCAATGTGAAAGTCTGAGCAGAATAAGAAAAGAAATTTTTCAGCCTACATCAGTGGAACAAAATATTCAGTATTAATATCCTCCCCCATCTCATTATTCAAACTACAATTAATCACATGAGTGTAAGCAATGCTCAGTCATATTGAGGGCACAGTTTTAAACCTGTAAGAGTTGGTGGTTTGTGTAACTTATTATTCAGGTTTTAAATTGTTTCTTTTTTTTACGAGTGGGAAAGATCTTGGGTTTTATTTTTGTGACTGTTCAGAATTTGATTGGAGTTGAATTGTATTTTTCTTCTTCTTCTTCTTCTTCTCCTTCCAGCAGGTTACTTAATCAACAACCTGCGAGCCTCTACTTGTGAGGTTTTCATCATCCCCATGCAAAACATACAACAGGGTTTTATTAGTCCTCAAACTCCCTCAAAGTGACATTTTCCATCTTCTTCTTCTTCTTCTTCCTCTTGTCTTCCCTTGTTTCTCCCTCCCCCTGTCCTTCCTTGAAATGCTGCCTTGCCGTTGGGCGATCAGGTCGGATCATTATGTTGAAGCTCAGGCGGGTTGTCTGGACACAGGATTGGGGGATGAATGGTCTCGTAGAGCTGGCAGCAGTAGGAGCAGCTTCAGCAACCAGGACGGAGCTGTTGGCCCTGTCTCCCTCTTATCCTCACCTCAGCGCTTAGGATTACTCTGTTGTTTTCTGCGCTGCTCAGGATGACTAAATTGCCTCGCAGACAGACCCCTGTTAAAAACATATCCATCCATGGCTTCAGACCTGTGAAGGATGAGGGGCTACACTTTGATACAGAGAGCTGCCTGAAGGGGGGCGTCTCTCACTATGAGTTTTGTCAGCTGCAGCAAGAAGGCCAGGAGAAAAGAAAAGAAAAGAAAAGAAAAGCAGAAAGGGAGAGAAAAAAGAAAGAAAAAGGACCTCCACCCCCTCTTTCGCATACTGAAATCCTAAATATTAGACCGTCAGCTTAAGATGTGTTGCATCAACACTGTGTCCAGATGGAGTTGTATTTGAGTGTCATTTGCGCGCCTCAAATGGAGGCTCAGCTTAGATGAAGAGGTAAAGCAGTGAGGGAGGTTTTTCAAGGCCACAGATTCTAACAGAAGCCTGCTGCTATATTTTGTCCCTGAGTCCAGCAGTGGTCCAGGGAAAGAAGGAGGAAGAACTCTTTTGAGATCGGGGCTCACCAGCAGCCCAGGCACCTAACATCCCCAGCCACCAATCACGCCGACTGCATGAGGCATATGTTGCATTAGCAGCAATAATATGCACTGACTTATTTTCAAGGATGCTGATATGCATCATCCTCTCTCTTTGTCTAATAAATATATCGTCAAAAAGACAATGCATTTGCATCAGTTTTATTGCGTAAACTGAAACTAGTAATAGGCAGGAGGTCAACAATGTGCACATGTAAGAAAAATCTCTGAAAATCAGGGATGACAGCTGATGAAAAGAGGAATGGATTAAGCTGTCATTCTTTTACTCTGTGAGACACTAATCGGAACATAGATGCATTAATTACTGATTGTTTAGTAAAAAGATTTGCAGTATTTAGGTGTAACCTAATTAGGTCTTGTTGTAATAGGAGCTTAACATCAGGCCACAAGCCTTATTAGCATAAAACTCCCTCCATATGAGGAATACATTAAAAGGCTCCTCAGCTGATGACTGTCCTCATGTTCACTTGTACATATCTTTCCCACACCTCCCGTTAGCCTCCAATAGTGAATCTCCTCCTATTCCTGTTCTCTATGGTAGCGGTGAATGATGGTGCCATCTGGTCTTTTGGGAAATTAAAGGCAAGAGCGCAGGGGCAAATGGCCCCCAGCAAGCCCTGCCCAACAGGGAGAGGCAGGCAATCTGCTGCAGACTGTCTGCACACAGGAATGCACCATCCCACTTCACTGGAGCCCCACTGATGGCCTTTCTGGAGTCAGCTCACTAAAAACATGCTAAAGGCTAGCAGAGCTCTGCCAAGTGCTACTGTGGAGGAAAGTTCCAGCGTGGCTATGCTTTGTTTATTGACAGTGTTGTCCTGCTGATCACGCGCCATCACTGATCTTAGTTTATTGTTCTCATTGGCATCAGAGGATGTTTTTGTGGGCACTAAATCTTTAACTCGATAGGCTATATTTTGACAGTTCTGTTGGACACAATTGTCAAGTTGTCATCCAGATTAACTTTTCTTGAGAGCAGGAAACTTAACAAGAACAAAACTTCCTCCTTGCATCCCTATGCCACATAGTTGGTCAACGTACAGACACACCCAGGAGTAATGACTGAAGTGATGTCTTGACATTGGCATTTTAATGTGTACTGTACTGCTTATGTGCTGCGTTTTGTCGCCGTGACCTTGGTGATGTAAAAGACACGTTGTGTTAGTCACACATATAGCCAAGAGGACTGTAACTCACTGCTCTCATCTCCATGCTCATCTGCCTGTACAGGACTTCCACCTGCTGTATGAGGAGGCGCGCTATTACCAGCTGACGCCTATGATCAAGGAGCTGGAGCGCTGGAAGCAGGAGCGCGAGCAGCGAAGATTGGCCCAGCCCTGTGATTGCCTCGTGGTTCGCGTCACGCCTGACCTCGGCGAGAGAATCGCCCTGAGTGGCGAGAAGGTCCTCATAGAGGAGATCTTCCCTGAGACGGGAGATGTCATGTGTAACTCAGTCAACGCTGGCTGGAACCAGGACCCCACACACGTCATACGTTTCCCCCTCAATGGCTACTGCAGGCTCAACTCAGTCCAGGTAACAAACCACAATATCACTCTTTTTTCCCCTGTCGTTTTAAGAGTGGAAACACAAGTAAATCTCACTTCCCTCTGTGCGTGTGGTTTATTTAATACACTCCAGATATTTATGAAAAACAGCATAAAGTACACCATTTACAAAGTTTTATTTGCCCATAGCACCGAGATCTAAAAGTGGTGTTTATACTGATAATCTACATTGTTGTGGTAGACAACTACTGAATGAAGGGTTTTAATGCTCTTTTATTATTTCTTATGTGTGGTCTTAATCTCATGTAATTAAGAAAAATAATGTGTGTAAATAGGCCAATTGTATTTGACCCTGGATTTTATTGTTGTGACCATAAAAATACAGTCTTGTGCTGTGGGAGGGGAGCTTTCTTCCTTTTACAAACTCAGCTCTCGCGTGGGTATTCAGTTGGTGTCATGGTCCCAAGATTATGGATGAATATCTGCAACCACTCTATAACACAGTTTGTTTTGGGGTGCAAAGGTCTATTTGTGCTCTGGGCACGCGGAGTTCTCCTCAGCTGGGATTATCAAATTAAACTCAAAGTAGGTCTTAGGCTCTGACTGAAAATATCACAGTAGTAGAGGTTTCTGAATATTGGAAAAGAAAATATAATAATGCCAAAGATTCACCTCAGTACACTGTAAAAATTAGAATGACAAGAATTCAGTTTGCAGCTTAGGTGAGTTTAGATTAGGTTAGGCTCTAAACAGCTGTATTACCCAGCAAACAAGTAAAACAGACTCAGAGCAGATTAATAAGATCTAAGTATGAATGTCGAAGCACTAAGGTGTGATTTTAATGAGGTAACACTTGGTGCTGGGTTTTCTACAAAGCTAACTGTTGGCATGTTTAGTTTTCATGAGTGGAAACCTCTGTATTCATTTAGTAAGACTCAATTCTAGTTTAGGATCTTATTTCTGATTAAATTTGACATCACTGAAGATTATGTGTGGCATCGGTTTCCTGAACATTCCTCAAACTGCTCTGTGAGCAAATTATCACAATGGCGTAGCATGTTTGTTTTAACATTTATTTTTCCAGCATTTGCTTTGCAAAATAACCCTCTTTTTTTCCCACCACCACTATTTTCCACTCAGATGTTTTAGCACTTTGTTGGCTCATTCAGAGTTTTGATAGTCACAGAGAAGCAATACTTTGTATATTGAGAAGACCAAAAGTTCCCTTTGACAAATGTTTGGCCTTGAATGGCAGTGTTGTTGCAGGGTAGCGTGCGCCTGAACTCACTTAGCTGTATCCCAGACAAAACACAAAATTTTGTTTTCTTTAGACACAGCTGACACTGACAACATTTGCTGTAACCTACGTCAAAGCCATGTCATGGCATCTGTGCCACATCTGGTCCACACCACACCTGCTCTAACCCAAATTTGGTTTTGCTTGGGCCACAGTCGGCTCACATAATACTTGCCAGTGCTATAACTGAGCCATGAGTGCAAAAAGTAACACAGATTAAACCCAATTGTGTCTGCTATCTGGGTTAGATGCTCAGCTGAACGGCACATGACAGCATCTGCTGATGGAGATGATCAGCGCTGACTCCCTCTCTCTCCTGTGTCTGTCTGCAGATTTGATTTTTAAGTTGCTGAAACTTTACTTGAAGTTGGCCTGATTTGTATTTTTCAGAAAGTAAAGACAAAAGCTTATTGTTACAGAACAGGATACACTACCCAGCTACATTGCCAGATAGTGTGCAGGTGTCCAAATGCTGTGGAGGACTTCTTCTGAAAGATGGAGGTTCTATTACTTTTGGCTTGATGCAAAATCTGAGCTTGGCTTCTTGTCTTATGTTATTCCACTTATATCCCAAGGAGTAGATGAGTCTAGTATTCATGTAATCTCACATACCTTTGCTTATTTTCACTTAGTTCTCCCATCTGTTGGAAGCCAGAAGTCTCCCTTGCTGAAGTAGATCTAAGGCTGATCTTGAGATGTTAAAAAAAATAGAAGCAACTTTGCAAAACTAGTTTTAGAGCTGTATTACCCAGCGAGGTCTGAAAGTGGGAGATCGAGGAGAAACATAACAGTCTCACACCACTGGCTCAATATAACACACTTGAATGCCTAAAGCCATGAACACACTAACACATAGAGGAGCCTTCACCCTCCCAGCACCCTGAGAGATCCTCTCCCAGGCAGGCTAGTGTGCTCTGACACCTCCACATCCCCCTCCTGCCAGTGTGATAGACCACCTCCAGGGAGGTGAGCAGCCCGTGTGGGACAAAGCATGTGTAGACTGCGGCCATGTTTTCCTGCAAAAAAAAAAAAAAAAAAAAAAAAAATGAAGAAGAGAAATAGAAAGGGGGGAAAATGATATGCATAATTTACGCTTTACTCCTTTTTAAGACACAGCTCCTTTTTTAAAAAGACTCCAATATAACACTGCTCAAGGCAATTGAAATACACGTATTGCATTTTTTAATACCATACTTACAATTTCTCAAACAGCCTAAGCCAGTTTATACTTCTTTTATAGATTTTTAAATGACTTACAATATAATTAATTGGCCGCATCAACTAACACAACATTTTCCCCCTCTGTTTACCAGTGAGAATGCTTACAGGATGTGAGCTCATCTGACTAACACAATCTGAAAGGAGTCTTTATTGTTTAGTTTTTTTTATTAGGCTGCTCCACTGAAGACGAGGTGAGCTGAAATGCTCTTTTCAGACAAACCGCCAGCAGCAAGAGTTGCAGGAGCTTCAAGTTTTCCTGTAAGCAAGCCTCCCTTTTGTCTCACATTACAGCCCCTCTCAGTTAAGGTGGCGGTTGTCTCCTTTTTTTTTTTCCCATCTTGCGACGGTCCCCTTAAGACCCACGGATACACAGCATCCCATAAAAACATAATCAAAAGCTCAAACACATACACACACATGCAGGCGCAGCAGAGTGGCCCGGCTCATTGAGTCGACATAGATGAGGATGCGAGGAGCAGATGGAGGTTTGGTGGGGTTTTTTTTGGTTTTTTTATGTTTTTGTATTTTGTTTTGCTTTTTTTTAATTTCTAACAGTTCACTCATTTTGTCCTCTTTCATTGTTGCATGAAGGTATGAGAAGGTTAGAAAAAAAACAATCCTCATCTTACCTGCAAGACAATGAGGCTCTGATCTGATTTCAGGCCTGGACCCTGACCCGGGGCGGGGCGGGGCGGGAGGTGGCGGGGTGGGGGGCATACAAATTCAATCACACCCTGCCCACAGAGGACTAACAGGAAGAAAGTGGGAGTTGATGAAGCGCTGCCTAAAACCTATTTACTGTAAGACTGGACTAGTTTCTTAAAGACTTCTGGAAGGAAAGTGATGGCTACATGGTGAAAATGTAAATTTAAGCTTTGGTCTATTATACATGAGGACACAAAGTTCTGCTGCTGTCTTGCCTCAGGCAGTAAACCGCTAGACCTTGTGATATTTTGGTCACAATACAGTAACATGACATTTCTCAATAGTTAACTGTACACCAAGTACATAGATTTTTTCATCCCGTCATTTCTTCTCAATAATATCAAATTGGAATTTCAACGATCCTCTTTCAATGTTTTATTCTTATTACGTTTTCCTTTATGTACATGTATAGACTCCATTCTTTTCAGTCTTTAAAAAGAGACTAAACTGGAAAAAAAAATTCAGACACTATTTTGGCATGTATCGTAAATTCGGCCTCCTCTTTAGTTCTTTGTCGTTTGTATTTAAATGTGAGAGAGTGAGAATAAACAACTCCACCTTGGCAAACAGTTCTCCATGAAGTCATGAATGGAATTTGGAGAATAATGCAAACCACCTGCACTGCACCGTAGATCTGTACAGAGAAACAGAAAGAAGCAAAGGACTGAATGAAGGGAAAACATTTAGCCAACAGAGGTGTATACACATCTGTCCCAGCACTGGAGTTGGGGCCGCTGCTCCATACATCACAATGATGGAGCACTCAGATCAGACTAGAGCCAATCTGTCCTTCATCAATGTGACAGCGGACACAGTCGTAGAGAACGGCCTCCTGTCCCCCTGCTGCCCAGGCGGGGAACGCAACACGTCGCAACACTCTCTTACATGTCACACTGCCACTCCATCAATCCTTGGCCGGCTGAAAAGGGAGAGCACCTCCCATCAGGGCAGACGAGGCCACACAAACACCTCAGCAGAGAAGGACTCTCACTTTGCTGTGGATTTGAACTCCCTGAACTCCGCGTGTGACTGCGTGGTGTACGGCACAACTTTAGAATCAACAGAAGCGGACGAATCCGCAGCTTGATGAGAGTAAAGACTGACGGGCCTCAGCAGCAGGTGATGCACAAAGAGCATTTCTAGGAAAGAAAGGAACAAAAATAAATTTCACTTCATGTAAAAGCCCACGTAGAAAAAGTGTAAGGCAACTGCACACATATAATGAGAAACAAACCATTTTTTATGTTTGATTATTGTTTTATAATATAAATGGAGCCATGTGGAGTGGAAAAGATGTTTTAACGTTTTTTTCATAATGGATTTAATTCACAAAGCTACAAGAGATGGATATAGCTTTATGTTTTTTAATATGGAAGTTTAAAGCTCTGCAATGCTGTACGAGAGTTGCAGCATGTTAAATACTGTTAATGTTTTAGAATATAGGTGAACCAGGTGATTCAGTTATTCCAGTGGATCATACTTGATGACAATAATAATAATAATTATTAGTAGTAGTAGTAGTAGTAATAGTAGTAGTATTTCATGTATTACACTGTTGTGGTTAAGTTTAGCATTTTCATCAACCTGAACTAAATCCTGAATGACTCCTGGTAGTTAAAGGCACTTTAAAGTCTCTATGTGCATTGATGAGCACATGCTTATTTGCTACTTGTGCTGCAAGAAAATACTCCACTTATGAGTCCTTATATAGCTTTCAGATGGCTTTGAGAATAAGAGGGGTTAGAGTGTCGTGGCTGCTTATTGCTAGACGCCCGCGATAAGCAGAGGATGAGATGCAGATGCTGCAGTTAGCGCTGCATGTCACGACTGTGCATTGCTAAACAAAAGCGACCCCCTGAGTGCAGCGCCCATCACATGCTTCAGTGAGCGCGTGTCATATGTGTCAATCAGCTCTGAGCCCCCGTGCCATGAGAAGCAAGAGTCTTCCAGCTCCTCCTGAGAGGTGATGCGATTGTGTCTGTGCACACTGGTGGCCATCAATATTGCATTGTGCTCTGGTTTCCAACCCTGACACTCATCCACTTTGATTCCTGCGACGCCATCATGCAACAATGGTGGGAGGTTAGAGAAGTGAGGCTAATATTATCCCCTCCTCAATCCTGCTGGCAACCCCAAGCTGAGTGGCAGCTCCTTCAGATGGTTAAACTCGGAATGATATATGGATGTTTGAAAGGAGGGTCCCTGTGTAGCCAAGTTGAAAGAATGGTTTATTATTTTTCAAATGCATGAGGATCACTGGGGATTGGGAGGGTGAGGAAATGCTTTTAATCAGCCTGAGTCCCACAGGCAGGAGAACATAGACAGAAGTCATAAAGTTCGACTAAGAACTAAACTTTCGCTAAGTGCCATCATTCTCACAGCTTTGTTTGACTCTGTTTTGAAAACAGCAATGATCTTGACGTCAAGTGTGGTCATTTCAGTAAAAGAGGTGAAATTGCGTTTTTATTTCAAAGTAGTGGACATGAAAAGAGTAGCTGCTAATTAGCCACAATTCCATTTCATGGAAATCATCATGCTCGGAATGAGACTTTGACCAATCAGAATGCTTGCATGGAACTAGAAAGTTTTGTTATGGTTTCGCTCAAGTGAGGCAGGAAAGTAAGCAGAGAAATCTGCATAAGTACAACATAAGCTGGGATCTGAAAGCCTGCGGTCACGGGTATGTACCGCTGAACTGAGCAACCAGACATGTTTTTTTTTTTTCTTCTTTTTTTGCTTTTTGTTTTTTTTTTAAGCACACATTTCTTTCTGTTGTCAGCAGGGATTGATTTCAGGACATTGTCCTGTGGACATTAAAAGCTTCTGCTTGAATACAGCTTAATTATTCAGTGTATTGTTTATTCCCCCATGGCACCAATTCACTGTGACAAAACTGAACGTGAAGCTTTTCATGGCCTCTTATAGTCATTACAGTATCCTTGAGTCACTTACAACCATCTATAATAATATCCTAAAGTCTTTTGTGTTGCCATGCATTAATGATAAAAGTGTTTTCAGACTATCTTTATTGATCGGGCCTTTCTCCTCTGTGAACGAATTCATTGCTGAACATGACAGTCCCACATGTGTTAAGGAATGATGGGGGAAAATGCAATGTGATGCAATGATCAAAGAAGGCTATGTAATATCATTTCCATAATCGTTGGGCTCTTCCATCGTCTGTCATGGATTTGGGAGTGTTTGATGCTTGGGCAGGTCTCTTAATTAGCCGTCCTCACCATCAGCTGTCTGCCGCTCCTTCTGTCTCACAAATTACAGTTTGTCGTCGTCATATGGCCAGAGGGCGAAAAAGGGAGGCGAAGGCTAACTTTTCCAAAAGGTCTAATCTGTTTGCAGGCAGCGTGTCGGACTGCATTTTAGTTTCAATCAGGAGGTGGATTGAGTGTTTGTTGGCTTCAGGTCTGATCAACAAGTTATGCATATGTGTTACATTATGTGTCAGTAGGTTTGTGTCCTTCCTCAAACCAGCTCCATGAGATTAAGTCTAATGTGATGCTGCTGTCTTTCAGCTTGGAGACTGAAACATGCCGCTTTAGCCTGTGTTGGAGCTTTCTCTCTTGGAATTAGAGGTCATTCTCTGACACAAGTGTACTGGCTCTGTATTGGGCATAAAGGGGAGAGGTTTCATTTCTATGTGCTGCACGCTTGATTGAAAGGAAGATGGAAAACGTAAATACATGCTACTGTTCTCACTGAGATTTATATGTACTCCCCCTCAAAAAAAAAAAAAAAAACATCCCACATGGATTATAGCAAATGGGGAGAGAAAAGTGATGTTGGGGTTCATGTTTGTGTCTGAAAGAATCTCCCTAAGCACCCAGAGTGTACCTGCCATGCATTCCCATCTCCTGTTCCTCCCTGCAGCCCCATCTCCTTGTCCTCACACAGATCAGCCACATCTCCCTCCTTATCCTCATTCACCGCACGTCGCTCTCTCTTTCGCTCACGGACCTCACTTCTCCTCTCACCCCAACCTCATTACTCAAATTAGGAGCTCCAGTAATCACCACGCTGAGCTCCACTCGCTGCCTTAATGCACCCCACTCACACTCTGCTTTTCCAGATCCCTTTGAGCTCATGCCCTCTGTTAAGTAGCCAATCCAGCACAAGCTGCATGAATATTGCAGAGGTGGTGTGATGTCGGGAGTGCCCTCTGGTTTTTATCACTATGTGTGATTGGACGGAGGGGCGGAGGGTTAATGACACATGGTGCATGTTGTGACTGTTGAATATCTGAGGAAGTTCAACAATTTAGAAAAGACACTCACTTGTTTATTAGCTGAGGCTGAGGCTGCAAGATCAACATCATCGACCTGTATATATTCTAAATATTAAACTACTTGCATGTTTATGTTGTATACGAGTAATGTGGGGAGTCATGGGGTGTGAGAAGGCAATCCAGAAGAGCCTGAAAGGCACTAACGCAAAAAAAAAACCCTTCTGTTCCAGCATACGACCATCAACAAGCAAAATCCAACAAACTCAACAAATCATGTCCAGAAGTCATTGTGATGTCATTAGTTAACGTCCATCCTGCTAATCCCTGCACTGGTTGGCCTTCTGCAGTAATTCCAAGTTAAAGTCGATTCAAAAATGAGCAACAGTATTTATGCCCCCTTAGGATTCTGGCATGATTCTCCAGTCCCCTGATTTTGCACTTATGATAGAAAGGGGGAGGTTAGAATAGGAACATTTTTTAACTCAAAGCTTAGGAAAAAAAACAAAAAAACATTTGGTGACATCATGATGACTTCTTGTTTACAGTCTGCGGTTAGCGCTATGAAAGGAAAAAAAAATAAAGCACTCGAGAGGCTTCCAAAAAAAAAGAAACAAATGTCTGCCAACAGCTCCTACAATAGTCACCAATTAACACATCATATCCTGTTTATTTAATCAGTGTCAAAAAATTTGACAAACCACTTTTTTTTGTAACTCATGTTCCAAATTATTTATCATAAAAGTAACGTTCTGTTTCTGGTGGTGTGTTGGTGTTATGTAAAGGAGTTTCTGGTTTCTGCACCTGATATGGATTAAAGAAACCCATTATGATCCGATATATAGATATATATAGCTTTATATATATAAAGCTA
>JBAMYA010000018.1:17923473-17963391 GCA_037176975.1 Arrhamphus sclerolepis | reverse complement strand
TAGGGGGACTTTTCATAGTTGAGAAGCAGGGCTCAAGTTGGTTTGTACTTAACATGGTAGAAAGAGAAAGGAAAGAGGGGGGTTTTAAAAAAAAAAAAAAAAAAAAAAAGCCTCATAAGATAATGCTGACTGATACCTTCTCCGGGCCAGAGCTCATGGACGATGGTTTAAGGAAAACAGGAAAGATGTCCTGTGGTCCAGTAACCTGAAAACAAAAGATCCCTTGTGGAAATCGTGGGGATGTGGGCGGAGCCAAATAAGCTATACATCTATGTGTGTGTGTGTGTATACATACATACATACATGTATATATATATATATATATATATATATATATATATATATATATGTACTCATGCACAATTAATTGACATGGTAGAAGCAGATGACCAAAAACATTTTAAGCTGTTTTTTGTTGCTGTTTTTGGAAAAACCAGACTTGTAATAGTTTCAGCTCATTATAGGGTGTAAATGTATTTAAAGATTATGAAATTCTTTTTTTTTTTTTTAAACATTTTACAGTCTTCCTACTATTTGAGGGATGAAAGTGGAGTCGTAAAATGTATATTGTGTTCAATTCAGGCTTGGACTCTTCTTCAAAAGAAGAACTGGACAAAGTCAGCATCAGCTCAGTTTAGTAAACAGCTTATTTATTCATTTACAAAATAGGTACAAATACGCAAGTTTGCAATTGTTTTTTTTTCTTTCACACAAACAGGAAATTTCCAAGATATGTACAAGAGTTTACCAAAAATAACCTGGTTCTAATAAACACATAGTTTCGTAAACAATATTTACAAATTATCCTCACATTGAAATGTTATTACCTCATTGGTGTACATCAGGAATATTGTCCTATTATATTGGCTAAAAAGCTGTAGTAGTAGTAGAAATGTTCTCCTGTGAAGCCACCAGAAACCATAGAAATTATCAATAAAATTGCTTGAAATAACAACAATTTAAGTATCGTTGTGCTTGTTTCTAAAACATATTTTGGAGATAAATGAAAATGTGTTAAACATAAAAAAAAAAGAAATATATTAATTGTTAAAAATGAGTGCTTTTTTGACATAAACTGGCAATAATACTTAAAAGATTAATTTCTTTGCTATAATACAATGACAGCTTTGAGTTGTCAGGTAAAATAGACGTAAGAAAAAGTGCTGTTGAGATTTTTTAAAATGTCACCCATTTAAATAAATTTCAATGTGACAAGAAAAGCTGCATAGAGGCCAAGAAATGTAGTTAAATAATAACAATTCTAAAAAAAAAAAAAAAGAAGACATAATGGACAATATTACATAATTCAAGAAGGATTTGTGAAAAATAAAAATAAGGCAAACATCCAAAAAAAAAAAAAAAAAGGCTTTGTTTTCCTCAGCTCTTTTTAGTCAGTGACGCAAAAAGAGTCTTAACGAAATGTGGGCGAAATAAAAGCGGTTTTAGGCTGGAATCATGGATCTGCATTCTTCCACTATTAAACATTACTTTACAGTTGACACCTTTCAAAAATAAAATTATAGATCAAAGTTACAAACAAGTACAAGCGCTGTGCACCAAAACGTTTCAAGGATTGCCTTTTCATTCAGTCGTTTTGAAAGTGTGGGGCAGGTGGGCGGAGGGGGGGTAAACAAGGTGAATTTACCTTTCAAACATCACACACAGGACGATAAAAGAGAAAGATAAAGGAATGCCTGTTTTCACTTTTCTCACTTGTTATATTACCAAAACTTCTTAAACTGGCACATGGATGGGATACTGAAGGACACATATTACAAACAACAAGTTATAAAAACCAATGTTCACATTATGAGTGGCTAAAAAACAATACTGACTCACCCAGCGAGGGTGACCGTTCAGAAGAGGGCGTCACATGCCGACTGCAGTTTGCTTAAATGACATTTTTCTCATGGGGGAGGTGGGGGAGTCTGCCTCATAATAATAACTGTAAACTGTCCAAATCTGACCCCCAGAAAGGTTTTTTGTTTTGTTTTTAAAAAAAAAACACACACAAAAAAAAACATGATTTTTCATATTGACACATGAACCACTCTTTTTCTTACAAAGCTTACATGTAATAAAAAATATACATGCTGTGAAATAATTCAAAAAGAACTATTTACACATACAGTAAGGAAATGTAACTGGATGCTGTTTTTTGGAATCTGACTGGTTCAAAATGAAACATTAGTGTAGAAAGTCTCATTTATTAGGTTCGGCTAGACTACATTCATTGAACTAGGTTCTAAGAAGAGTAAGGTGTGAACTTACTTTTCTTAGTAAATGTAATCCTCTCTCTCAGGTGGCTTATTGAAGCCTCTGCCAACAATAACGAACAGCTGGCAGAGGCTTTCTGGCTACTCAGCGTACATGGAACCCGTTCAGGATCGAGTCCTGTCCCATAAAGACGCCCTTGCTTTAACAATCCAACACAAAAAAAAATATGATAATGCCTAACTACACATTGTGAAGCTAAACAATAGTACAGGAAACAACGACTTGATTTTTGTATTTCATTTCTGACCCTCTCACTTTCTTGATGTCAAAAGCTACATCAAACATCACTACAGTACATATGGAGACACAGAGCTGAAACATTAGACCTGATCTGAAGGCACGTGGCTGGGAAGGAGGAGGTGGAGGTTTGAGGTGGGTGCTGAGCGGAGCAGAGGCTATTTGAGCAGGGCACGATAAAGGAGAAGGGAGTGGGCGGTCTCTCTCTCCTGCTCCATGTAGAATATTAAGTCCCTGAGGTTGACGCGAGTGATGCGCTGCCGTGTGTACTGGCGAGATGAGGTGGATGGGGTGGAGGAGCTGGCCAGGGAGGCTGCCATGCTGCCGGAAACCTGGAAGAAGCAGAAGCCCGTGGGTAAGTCAAAGAAGCTGGTGCAAATTAGACTTCTGATTTGTTTTTTTTCCCCCTTACATTTCCAAAGTTTTCAAGCATTACATACACTGTCTGTAAAGAAAAAAAAGAAAGTCAGCCTCCCACTGGATGAGTTCTACAGAGATTAATATATTTCAACAACTTATTTAAGCCATACTGATGCAGTGAGGAGCTTCTCATTCCTTAAACAACTATGTCAGAAAGCATCCTGTGGTCATGGAGAAGATGGGTCTAATTATTGCACTGCATCCAGCACACACACGCTCAAAAAAAAAATCTAAAACCAGATTAAGAACTGACCAACAAAAGCATCATCTTCAAGGAAGAGATGTGATCAGAAATAAAATCTTAAATGATCATCACTCACAGCAATGTTTACTAGTGAAAGCCTGAATATTTCCATATGTACAGGATCAAGACAGATCTGAAGAGCTGACACACGCATGGATGCTGTAACCAAAACTACAGGTGGTGTGACTTCTTTTTTTTGTTGCATGGCATCTGCCGCCATAGAATTAGATTGGTACTTCTGGCAAAATTTTAGGCCAAGTTTTAGAAGCAGAGGTCATGACCTCTTCTCCTTATGCTTCTATTGACAGAATGTGGGTGTGACATCAGGAGCTGATTGGTACAACCTTCAGGTAGCTGCAAACTGAAGACCATATCAGGTAAGTGCCAGCAGACTTTTAAAAGAAAAAACAAAAACAAGAAAAACCCAAAACTCAAACACTTTCTAGACAGTTACCATAGTTACCATACCATAGTAGGGACCCCATCCAAACTGTCACTTAGGTGGAATCACATATTTTGAGTCTTCTCAGAAGCTTTTTCGGAAGTTATTTTGCTTTGTGGCCATTAGGCTCCAAAAGTATAGATTCTCCATTCTAACTCAGAACTGCTTTGATTCAGTTTACACTGCCATCTAATAATAGACCTTGGTTTGGTTTAACTGCAGAATGTCCCTTTAACATGAATCCAGGGCGATCACAGGTATGCAGCTTAAAGAAGACCAGATCACAGCCTGCATTAGAACTCTTCTCTGGGGGTCCCTAAAGGAGGGATGTCCAAACTCAGTCCTGAAGTGCTACTGTCCTGCACATCTTAAAAAACAAAACAAAAAAAAAACACTTGTGACTTGTGTCCCTGCAAGTGCCCACTGGTGCACAGTTGCTGCCTTGCAGCAGCGTTACAGAGGGTTCTGTGTTCTGTGTTGGAACCTGCTGGTCGTCTGGGATCTTTCTGTGCGAAGTTTGCATCTTCTCACCATGACTGTGCAGCTTTTGTTTTCTTCAGGTACCCCAGCTTCCTTCCACTCTTCAACGACATTTGCGGGTGTAAGCTGTTGCTTGTCAGTCAACATTAACTTGTGATGGACGGCCCACCAGTCTTACACCCCCCACCCCACCAGAACTGGATGATTTCTATGTATTCTATGTAGCATTACTTTCAATAATTTCACTGCAAAGCCCTTATAAGAACTAACTCTCCACTTCATTTCAGTAGTGTTTTAGGTATAAAGGTCACTGTTACAAGTTAGAAGGCAGTAAGAATGTTAAAGCAAGAAAGTGAGCAAGGAAAGCCCGCATTTATGTTTTCTCAATGTTAAAACTGGAGGTGAGGATATTCATTTTAGGCAAAGCACTGATTTGAAGTACATGCCTATATAACCTGTCCAGCTGTAGATGCATTGTTTCCTAAATTCCTCCAAATATGGAAGATGCTTTACTGTGTGAAGGGAACCTGCAGCTGATGAGGGACAGAAGATAATACTTCTGCTTTTATATGTGGCAGATTGAATGAGCCGTGGTTATCAATACTGTCAGTGATCTTACAGTGTCCAATTCAAACCCCTAACTCCCACTGTCGCTATTGACTTCACCTTGTTTTCAGATATGTGTCTATGTGTATATATTTTTTTTTTTATCCATGTGCATCTTATGTGCACAAGAAAGCAGTTGCGCCAGTCTGACTAGTCTGCTGTTTGAGTTTCTTTCTCTTTTTTATTGCGTTTCAATAACACTATTCTTTCCTTTGCATACATGCATTTCACAGTTGCGCTTTCTGGGAATTCATTCTCTGTCTTTTTTTCCCTTTTGAGATGAGAAAGATATTTGTCTCTGTGTCACAGTCAAAAGGAATAGTTTTCCATGGTGAAACATAAGAGAGTTTGGAAACAAGCAATACTATGTTTCCAATTCTCTAAATGAGGTCACCTCTGTTGAATGGCAAACACATTGGCGGTATCAGTAGTAAGGAATGCTGTGGTCTCTAAGCAAGTATACACCTCCAATTAAGAAAAATAATCCCTCTTGCAGAGCAGAAATTAGATCAAAAAGACACGCTAATAACATCCAGATCTTCAGGTACAGGCAAACGCATGCTTTATTTATTTATTTATTTATTCAATGAAATGTGAGGCTGAGAAAAACACTGGCAGCATGCTACCAAACGGCTCTGAAACCAGCATCCTTAATCTAAGTGTGTTTTATGGCTCTTTACATTGCCCGGAATATGAACAAATTTTCCCTCTAAACAAACAAAGCTGCTGACATAGATCTGAGCTGACGTTCCACTCTGAAATAGAGCCTTTGTTGTTTGTATTTGATCCAGGAAAAACGAGAATGATAAAAAAAAAAGAAGAAAGAATGAGAAAGAAAAAGGGAGTGTATACAGAGCCTGATACAAATCAAGAGATGCATTTACATTTGGAAATGAGAAACACTGGGAGACAAATCCAGCAAGTGCCCACTTGAACCCAGGCAGAGAGAAATAAGACAGACATCTCAGTCAGGAACACCCTCTCACAATTACATTGATTGCACCACTCTGTAAACACACTGTACAGACAGGCCTTAATTGCAAACATATGATGGGTTTGAATTTACAAGAACCAAACCAAAGTCCCTGCAGCACCCGCCTTTCATATACTTGGGTTTGTGTACACAATATGACGATGCCTTGTCTCAAATTTTCCTCGGTACACTCTCTGACCCCCGGCCCCTGGATGGCAAGTGAGGCTAGCCAGGCCACTGTTCCTGCCGACGCACCTAAAAAACATGTATCAACGTGTGTGCCCCGGGGCACACCAGACCCCTCACTCTGGGGAGCTACCCAGGCCTAATCAGGTCAATCTCAGCTGACCGCAAGTGAAAGATGGGCCTGCCTACTGCCATGCCAATTACTGCCAGTCAGATGCAAGGCTGACGACAGGGTCACAGATTTTACCAATCAAAGCCATTCATCCACCTGGACAGATGGACAGTGGTAGCCACAGGCAGGCAGTCCATGATGGGGTAGAGCTGATGGTAAGGAAGAGGGAGACAGCAAGTATGGCCAAATATCATTCCATCTATAGTGCCTCATTCCTTTTAGGGACAGGTGTAGCTTTCAGCTTGGAAGACACAGGGAGAAAGGTCAGTGCCTGTCCAGGAATTCACTCAACACAGACACACCTCTTCCTTCTGTCTTCACATGTCCAAAAGAGTGCTAACAACCCAAACGTGGCATGTTGTTGTCCGTACCCATGGAGACCGAACTCCTCACCAGCACATGCAAGAAATAATGTGGAGGAGGGTGGAAGATGGGCGGGGTAAACAGCAGAGCTAAACAAAGCAGCTGGCCAAGTGTCAGTTAAAAAGGGAAGTGAGATGTTAGCAGCCGTGGTTTCCTTGTCGCCTGCAATTTCACAGTAACTGTGTTTGAAATTTAGTAAAAAGAGCTAAACAGCTGGCTTTGTTAAGTCAGGGTGGATGAAAAATAAAATAAGCAGAAGAGCAGAGTCACAAAGAAAAAGGGAGGCTGGGCAAAAAATGAAAGTCGCAAAAATCAGCATGGCCAAGAAAGATCCACGAGGCAAAAAACAGCATCTGTCATTTTATCTGTGATGGGTGCTTGGAGGCATTATGTCATATGACATATCCGTCGTACAGAATGCACAGGGATACTTCAATACATCTCTTCAGACATTTGACTTGTTTGGAGTGGGGGACACTGAGAAAAACACAAAGCAGAAGATAAAGTCTGAGGAAAAGACAGGAGACATTTTGAATCTTGGCTGTATTAAAACCTCTTAAAAGGTTGTTGTCACAAGCAACATTCTCTTACCATGCATGACAACATGCCAACGAATCAGGCAAATTATTGCATGATCTTTCACGATCTGTACATGAACAATACGGCAAAAACAACAAACCTTAGTCTGGCGTGTGTAGCTGATGATAAAATGTTTTAATACAGTAGAGGAACAGTCAGATGGAAAAACAAAAATTTGCAGATCTCATAAACCCATACTTTATTCCAACAGAACATAAAGAACATATCAGATGTTGAAATTGAGACATTTTACCATTTCATGGAAAATATTAGCTCATCTTGAGTTTGATGGCAGCATCAAATCTCAAAAAAGTTGGGACAGAGGCAACAAAAGCCTGAAAAGTAAGTAGTGCAAATCAAAAACAAGTGGAGAAGCATTTGAAAACTAATCAGATTAACAGGTCAGTGAAATGACTGGATATAAAAGAAACATTTCACAGAGGAAGAGTCTCCTGGGTGTAAAGATGGACAGAGGTTCACCAATCTGAAAATTTCAAGTTCTTTTTGGAAACCATGGATGATGTGTCCTGCAGATTAAAGAGAAGAACCATCCAACTTCTTAGCGGATAAGCCTGCATCTCTGATGGTATGGGGTTGCACTGGTGTCTATGGTCTGGGGAGTTGACCCGTTTGGAAAAGCAGCATCAATGTTAGATGAGTACGTAGCGGCTTTAGAGCAACATTTGCTCCCATCCAGATGTCTCTTTCAGGGAAGGCCTTGCATATTTCAGCAAGACAATGCTAAAACACGTACAGCATCCATCACAACAGCATCTTTGCAGTCGCACTTCACAAGAGTCCAGGTGCTGAACTGGTCTGCCTGCATTCCAGTTCTATTGGGAATAAAATATGGGTTTATGAGATGTGCAAGTCATTGCATTGTTTTTATTTACATTTCACATGACCCACTAACTTTTTTGGATTTGGGTTTGTAATTCCTAGATGAACTGAGCTACTACACTATAACTCAAAAGTGGTTTCCACTCTTATTAATGCAATTTTTTTGTTGTTTTTTTCTTTTGTTTGTTTTATTGTTTTCTAACATGTTTCCAGTGAATTTACTCTTGACACAACACTACACATCTTGAGTCTGACACTTCTGTAATAATCTCACGTTCAGCTTTCTTCTGACTAAGATTATAGATACAGTCATAGTTGTGAAGCTATACTCCATTTATTTTGGGTAAGTCATTTCAGACAGGAGGTAGATAAAAGGCGTGGTTGCTGAAGAAGATAAATAACTGATAATTAGAGGTATATTAAAAACAAAACAAACAAAACAAAAGAAAACAATCAAAGAAGTGACAGAGGTATCAGGTCACGCTTTCATATTCTCAGATCTCCAAAATAGTTATTTAGCAAATAGTAGCATTTATCAAACAGGAGAAGGCAAACTGCGACTGTTTTGGCTTTGTGTCATTTAAGACCTTTGTGCACCTTCTCATCTTTGTAACTTGCCAGGCTCTTATGGTGTGTTCGGCCAACAAGAGAAGTTTTAGGGAAAAGTGTGGGAGCGTCAAACAAACATTTAAAGAAAAAGCACACAAGCTTAACTCCTGTACTTGTGTTTGTGTTTGAATTATATATTGTATTCTATTCAACTCTGGCGCTGTTCATTCAATTTAATCTGTTGTTTAGGTTGAGTACTGCTGTGACTGGAGCACAACTCAAGCACCAGTATAAATGTCTATGTCTTTGTTCTAATGTCACAATTGAGCTGCGAAATGTATCAAGCAAAAGCTTCCCAAAGAACCAAGCAGGAATTATGCAGCACACAGAGGGGGAGAGGCTGGAGTAAAAATACAATCCACCCATACCCACATACACACCATGTACAGACGAAAACACTTCTGGAAAAACCAGGCTCATATGTGAGGATGCTGTTTGTGGATTCCAGTTTTACGTGTAACACCATAATGCTGACAAAACCTCTCATTTGGGGTGTCAGCTACAAATCATGCAGATGGATCAAGGACTTATTAGTCGGCAGGCTTGTCTCTCATCTCTCCTCACCCCTTAGTTCCAACTGTGAACCAAAATGATGCAAAACTAAAGTTATGCTCCATCCTCAGTGCAACCTCAGGTCCCACCAGGAGCATTTCAGGAGCAGAATGCTAGCAAGCGCTCTCTGTTCGGCTGGATTGTGTGACTACAAGTTTTACCCCAAATATTGGGATCATGGGAGACTCATGTAGTGATCTGCTCATTTGAAGATGTATTTTAAGCCATGTTTTGCTATAGTTTTACAAAACAAATGGGTGATATTTAAAAAAAAAAAAAAATTAACTTAAAGTAATGTCAGTGAATGAGTCTGAGCCCGCTTTTAGTGCTTATTTTGAAAACTGACATGATTTTCTGAAAAAAAAAAGAGAAAAAAAAAAGATCTCCAAAATATAGATATACCCAGCTTTGGAAGAGTTATATGATTTCCAGCTTTTGAAGACTTTTCACCAATACTCCCTGTTGTTTTCTTTTTACTCCATGTCTCCAATAGTGCAGTGGCAGCAGCTGTGCTTGTAAGTGTCGAAGGTCTGAACTTACATTCACTTTTTTTATTGTTTAAGAAAGAGAAAGGGGGTCAGGCAGCAGCAGCACAGGGGTTTCTTGCTGATCTGTGGCTTTGAACCTTGAGTGGCACCTGCGCCTTGATGCTGGAGCCAATATTGGATTTGGCCCAGGTCACCCACCTTAGGGCGGTGGGTTAATGGTCCACTTTGCCAGGCACACAGAGCAGCTCAGCCTTTCGCAGACCAACCTGCTGTCTCAGCACTCCGCTCCTCACAGCAGAAGTTGCAGACTGAGGCTGCATGGTGAGATAGTGTGTGCTGGTATGTGACAACACACCAAACTAACATACTGCTGGAACTAAAACTACAACACAGAGAGAAACCATTGCTCAGCACTCATGTTTGAGGATGAAACTAGCCCTATGTTGGTTTGAGGAACAGATAAGCTGTTCATGATACAACATTACTCTATTGTTGTCATTACTTTGATGCTGAAAAATCCATTTTAACTCTGATGTCTATGCTTCAGGCAAGGAGGACATATATAGCGCATCAGAGACAGACTGTTGACAAGCTAAACAAAGAGATGAAGCAAAAGCTGAAGCAGGTGTTTTTTTCTTCTTCTAATATTCAAAACCAGGCTGGAAATAAATAACCATCACCACTCAGATATTGATGAATTTTCAGACTGTTTCAGGTCATCCTGGCAACTAGCCAAAGATAATTCGGTGGTCCAGTTGTACTTGCTGAGTGTGGTGAGATCATGTAACATGGTGGCATGATCCTGATAGGCCTCTCATTATCAGAACCTGACTGGCTAACCAGCATGCATGCACGCTGACTGACTGCAGGACTCAAAGATTTGCTGACTGACTTTTTTTATCGGAAGAACTGGCTGTCTGAATGACTGGCTGAAAGCCTGGCTGACTAACTAATTTACTGACTGAAGAACTGACTGACTATGTGCCAGGAAGCAAAGCTTTCCCACATGTTCTCTTCCATGCTGAATTTCAGTCGAGGAACGCCGCCTCGTCCTTTTAGTGTTTACAGTGTGTAGCCCAGCCGTGGGAGTGCAGCCCTGTTTCATCTCCACACTCGGCCTGAAACGCCTCTCCTACGGCCGCCATTAATCAGCAACAGAGACTTTCTCTCTCTCCATCTCTCGCCTCTCCCTCTTTTTTTTGCTCTTCTACGCCCACAGACATGCTGGATGAGGCCATTTTGAAAGAGTTAACAGATGTCGGCTGATTTGCCCCGGGCTTTCTGACATTGCCCGAGTGATGTATTTGATGTGGAGTTTATTCAGCTCTAATAAACGTATAAAGAATTAGAATAATAATTCACAGATGTACATACCCAGATTATATGCCAGAGCCCCTCTTTGAAGCACACAAGGCAGCCAAGATTAACAAAACCAGGAGAAGGGATGAAAAGGGTTTTGGTTAAGTCCGCTGATAATCACAGAGGTCAGGATGGACATCCTGCATCTTTCTGTTTGTATACCGACACAGATGGCCTTTGTGTCTATCACAGGTTGCTTTTCTGTAGACAATCTAAACACGAGGCTGTCACTGCCCGTGTACTCTACAATCTGTTTTATTCTCAAACTGTCTTAAACATGCTTTTGTTAATTTGTCATTTTGTAAAAACAAGGGGGAAACAATACAACAGTAAGAAGGGAAATACAAAGGGACATAAGGGGAGTCTAGCATTCTGATCACTGCACAAAAAAAAATGAGATAATTACTTTCAAAACAAACAACTTCTATTTGTTTCACAACTAGGCAGCAACAAATCTCAAAAATGGCCAGTTGTAGAGTATCTTAATACCCACATAAACCATAAAAACAGCTACACAGCTCCATGGCGATGCATAGCAACCGTGCAGAATTTCAGTCAAGGAGAAAGAAGGCAAAAAAACACCTTATTACTTCTAACTCCTGCAAGCCATTTTGGTCTCCAAAGGTTTTAGAGCGCCGCAGGCCATGTGTCTGCAGTGTTTCGGGAAATGACTTGCCTTCGCACGAACACTGCTATGTTCTGCAGCACTGCTGCCCCCAGCATCCCCGCTCAATTTCTATTTAACCCCTTCCTGCCTTCCCTCACACTGACTCACTGCAACAGAGAGCTCACACCCAGCACAATACTGTCATATTGTTCAGCCTGCTACAAACCGAGGCAAATCAGACCAGCTTTACATGAGCTAACACATTAACTCCTCATCTAATTTGACTACTTAAGCATGTGATGGCTCTTAACGAACAAGGTGCAGGAAAGGCGAAAGGTTACACGGGGAAGAGAAAGATGCAGAAAAAAAGTCCCTGCTCCATTGCACTTGATCCACTACAATGTGCGACACAGTTTGCACACTTGAGTGTGTATCAACGGTGGATTAAATCTGCAAACTCGTTGACACAACACATAATTAAAACATCTTGCTCGGGGTTAGGAATTTTCTAATTAGTAGTGTACTGACAAAGCTGCAATTCCATCGCCCTGAGTTTCAAAGTCCACAGGTTACTGCTAAGATGAAAGCCAACCCTGGAGCACAATTCTGCAGGGCTGCTCATACAATTCCTCAGAAGACAGTCACAGGGTCACCGAGCTAAACAGTGTGCTGCACCCGGAACCTTGCTTCCAAACAAAGAACTTCAAACTTTCCTGCCTGGAAACACAATCTTGCTTTTGTTTTCCTCTCTCTCTCTCTCTTTCTTTTCAACCTGAGAGAAACAAACGATTGTGTGAAGGCAACCACAGGAAGAAACCAAAACATTGTTTTTAATCTGTTTAATTAAAATGCTCTGAGCGTGGCTAGCTGAGCAACTTGTTCAACGCTACAAAGGCTTTGTTAGGTGGGTCTTTGAAGCGTACATTCAAAACACCATTCATGATTTGAGGGTGATCATGTTTGGTTCACATATATTGCCTATTATTATCTATCAAGTGATTGGAAAGCTCTGCTGTCTGCACTCAATATGTGCACCAGCAGGACTGAACAATTTTGTTGCTGTTATGAATAACAAATCGTGTTTGTTTTAAGAGCATCTTCCAATCAATAATCCACCAAGCAATGTGCTTAATGCCATTCTTCTGTTTTCTATAGGGCAAGCAGAATAATAGTAGCAGTGTGCCCAATAACCTGGACAATTAACACAGGCCAAGTATCTTTGACTACATAAAGTATCAGAAGTAGAACTTTTTCAACATTAAATATTCAAGGCGTTTCATATATAAAATGAACCCAATTAGAGTTAAAACAGGAGAAGTGTAATGAGTCTCTCGTCAGAATGCTTGTCTTCAGAACTACTCGCTAATGAGCCCTTGTTGGTTTTACACACTTTACTTTCAATGGTGTGGCACTGTCATTTCTGCTGGTTTTTAATTTTTAATTCAAGTTGAATGAGAGGGTGGTGACTGAGTTAATAATCAAGGCACTGGGGTGTTTTGCAGCCGATGGATAGCTGCGAGAAGTTGCCAAATGAGGCTTATGGTCCACCCTTTGATGTCTTTGCGAAACATTCCAAATAGGAACAACCAGTTAACAAAAGCCTATCAGTTCAGAGTGGTATCGAACATAAATGACCACAATAAGGAGAACGCATCCTGCAAATGGCCTAATTAGGGAACAGAGGAGGCTGGCAAAGAGGAATGGCACTGAGCCTGTGTGCACTAACAGACAATGACTTCAGAAAGACATAAGGCACCAAAAGGCAGCACGATGGATCCCACAACTCTGCAGACATACGCTCTATTCTGAGTTGTCAGTCTTCACATAAATCCTCCAATGAGCAGTGACACATTTCACTTACAAGAAAAAGAACGCACCAAGGAGCCACAGTAGACATGCAGACAGAGGAGATTAAAAAGCACATTTATGGCAGAGGCACACACTATGTATTGGCCCTTGATCTCAAATTGACGTTAATGGGGCCATTTTTGACATCATTTAGCCATCACAGGCTCAGTTCCAGTGCCGCTGACACTGGTCCCCATGCACCTAAAGGAGCGCTTGCTAAGCATGAGCAGAAGAAAAACGGTTGTCTGAAGAGCAGTTCTGATTAAAATCCATGCTCTTTGGGGGAAAGGGTAGAGTTTCATGTTTTATATAGATGGCCCAGAAAGACAAAAAAAATAGTTTAATAGAGTGTCTTTGTGAACATGTTTGACCCCCAGTGTCATTGATATGCATTACTAGTATGTATATTTTATCCAACGATTTAAAGTATGCAAAGCTGGCAGAGTTTTCACAGTTGTTCAGAGACAAAAGATTAGCAATATCTGGGCATTTATGATATTAATTCAAGTTTAGTGTAAATACCCTACTTCCACTATTTCTTCAACTAGTTTTGCTGATAAGCAGAGCATATGGTGCATTGGCAGTTCAATGTATAACTTAATATCATATAATGTAGTATCAATAATAAATTCAGGTTGTTTGTGGGGGCTAAAATGGCTGCCAGCTTTGCAAAATTTGGACTCAGTTACGGCAATCCTCTTTATGGGCTGGCTGGCACTTTCCTGGAGGCCTCATTCCTCCCATCAGATTCCTCTTCCATGGGCCCACAAGGCTTCCTTCCTACCTGCACAGCATTTTGGCAACCTGCTTAAAAATTCCACAGACAACGGCATCCTTTTCCAAGCTGCTGTGTGTGTATATGTGTGTGTGTGTTTGCATAGTGTTTATCTACATATTGACTTGGTTTAAATCCACATCCTTGTCTGCCATAATAATTACATGTTTTGTAAAAGGAAGTACTCAATTCTTCCTGCACCTGAGGCGGGCAGCTGCAGGATTTGCCCATCGGCACCCTGCTAGCACACCTCCGGCACTGCCTGGTATCCAAACAGCTTCAGCATACACCCAGAGCCATTACCTTCCATGGTGTAATGGTGCCTTTCTGTATTAGATTCTAGCTGGAAAAAAAAATTGCAATGCAAGAGTTGGTAAATGTGTTTCTATGTAGTGTAGAAATAAAGCGGTTGGGATAGGTCGAACAGGTAATAAAGACAGCTGGAGCTTTTTTTTACATTACTCCTTGAGTCAACACACGTAACAGCACACACAACACAAGCACTTCCACTGACAAAGCAGCTGCAGTAACATCGGCAAGCAATAGTAATATATAAATATATACATGGACATTGTTGTATGTGTGCATAAAAGTTCTTCCAAACAGCTAAGCAGGTCTAACCAGATTTATTCATAAGCGATGTGCATCTGATGTGGGTGACAGAGGCCATATCGAGCGATTCACAACTCTCACAAAGTTCTATCAGTGCGGGGTGTTCATTAGTCCAACAAATACATAATTTATGCAATCTAAAAAATACATGTGATCATGAATCAAATAGGAATGAGAGCCACAGAAACATCAAGCTTCTCTGGTGATGCTAATTCTTTATCTAACCTATTTTGGGAGACAATAGGTTAGACTGCAGGCTGACTGACACAAACAAAGCACCAACAGGAGCATTTAATCGTTTCCAGAATAACATGCAGGCATCGAACATGACACTGGATTCATAGCATTTATCCTCTCTTCATTCAGGACTGATAATATCCATGTGTACGCTGATGTTTGAATTCTGCCGAGATTATTTGTCAAAAATGCTTGGATTTCACAGTTAATTGGCCTCCCTAATTAGCACAGGATGTCTAATTCCCATTGCAGTCAGTGTGCTAAATGGTAAAGCTTTAGCAAGCGGATGCCATTCCTTTTCGTTTGAGCAGAGAGACTCCCTGTGCAAGTCGAACTACACTGTACATTACACACTCAATGATCGATTATAAATCTTAATTAGGGAAACAACAAACAAGCAAGGGGACTTAATGAACTGTGTGCCTTGTCAAACAGCTGGCTGATTATATTTATTGAGATATATGTTAAATTTAATGATTTGGGCAATTAACTGTAGAACCCCTCTGTAATCTCTGAGGGACATAAAAAGGGGCCAGGGAGGCAAGCACCGGGGCCACAGACGTAATGGAAAGCAGCTGATAAATATTTGCCATCCCTAGAGAGCTGAAACAGGCATCAGCAGCCCAGAAAACCTTGCGCTGAGAAAAATAAAGATGTCACACCAGTGTCACTCCCTTGCTTGCTTCAGTCTTTCTCTCCTGATTAACACAACTCCGATGGTGTGATAAGACATGTTTCAGGCGTTCTCAGCTTTGCTGGGTCCTCATTTAATTTAATGATCGGAGATGCTCTGCAATAACAATACAGAAGCATAACAAAAGATATCTAAAAGTGGGCACAGTCTTTATTATGAGTGTCGTTTTTTTTTCATGGCCATCCGTTTCTAACTTTTTTTTTTTTTTTTTCTAAATTGGTCAAACGGAAAGCAGTGAAAAGCGAGAAAAAAAAATTAAGCTGAGCCGAAAAGTGCGACTTGGATTTAATATTTTATAATTGCCAAGGGACATTCTAAGATCAATGAATTTTTGCCCAGACGCACATCAGAAAGAGATGTACTTCAGTCTTTTTAGGGAACATTGGTCTATTTAATTCCAGTGTCTGATGCATGTGAAATATGCCTTCCATGGCCTCCTTCTTCTTCCCAAGGCACTGCTGCAGGCAGACATTACCACTTTTAATGGGCCGCCATGAGAAGAGGCAAGTCAGCCAATAACCCATCCTCGCAAATGGATCGCCTTGTTTATTCTACTTCACCATTCTCTGAAGCTAATTTTAGATGTTCTGTTTTTCTGTTAAAAGAAAAAAAAAAATAGAGGACACTGTATCACAACAGCATTTTGACAAAAACAAAGAAATACATGGCCCTTGAATGAAGGATAGAAATGGGGCAGTGACATATGCAACATATGTGAAAATGCCATTTCTGTGATAATAAGAAGCTTTGTTCGGGTTATGAGGGGAAACCTATGTGTAAATGCAGGCGAAAACCAAGTCCCTCCCAGTGGGGAAACTGAGAAAAAAGGTACATTTTGGAGTCTCTGAAGAAAAGCCATACAGGCACTGAGCTCTTATATAACTATTATATTTGTTTGTGTCTCGGTCTAACCTTAGTCAGCAAAACGAAACAAATTAAAAATTTAAATTTGAATTGAGGATGCAACACTACAAGTAAATATTACTGTATATTTACACATGCCAGTAACAGTTACTGATTTGAGCCCCTCATAATAATTCTAAATGTCTGCAATACAAATAATATTCACCATAAAAGTAATTCTGTTGAATTTAACTGCTGTGTGAGCTCCAAAATTGCTTTATTTGTCATTGCCTCCCTGGGAAGTTAAAACCAAATCAATCTGCTTTGCAGCTAAGATGATAAAATGCAGTCGGCAGACACTGCTGGGCCAAATAAGCATCAAATAACTGGGAAGGAGATGAAGAAAAAACTTGTAGCACCCTGTTGGTAACGGGCCTTTCACAAGGTCATTCACCTTCAATAATAAAACTTCAGTAGTGCAGTGAGGGCTCAGAATCTAAAACGTGAGCTGAAAAGGCTACAACATCCCATCTTAAGCAGTGATCGGAGATCAGTTATAATGCAGCGAATGTAAAGATGGTGCTTAATTATTCAGCATGGATTTTTAGCTGTGAGGAGATGCTTACAGGCAGCATGATGTACACCTGCATGGCGAAAACCCCTGAATCAGAGTCTGGAAAACTCAAACTACGATCTATGTTGGCATTTCTGCCATCTAGCTGTAGCATTTTGCCTACTCTGTACATATTACCATACACCTCTTCCCTCCTTGGCATTCTCCTGCACCGCTACCATCATCTAATGAAAGATATTTTCCAGCTTTTTTTTTTTTTTACTTTTTCCCCCAGGATAAAACCTTGACAGCTGACAATAAAGCTGACAAAAAAAAAAAAAACAAGTCAAAGGAGAAAGAAAAAAAAACTTAAAATACACAGCAAAAATAAAGTGCTTCCCTGTATTGCAAGTACCGTGCAGCACAAGGTAATCAGGGTTAAATCCAACAGCATCGCAGGAGGTCCTATAAATAACGACAGTAAGTCACACAAAGGCACAGGAGTTTCTTAAGTGAGCCTTAAAAGAACTCTATGGTCTCTCCAGGGCTCCACCATGTATGTTTCAGAGGCTCTGTGTTGACAGCTTCATTAGCAGCTCTTGCGTGTTTAAATTCTCAAGCCGTTTGATAACAGTATTACACTTTAAGAATCAGAAACCAGGGGGATCGTTTCCATCTCCTCCAGGATGGAGGAACCACAAGATGGCAAAGCCATGATTGAGGCGCTTTCTCCTCCTATTCCTATGAGAAAGTGAAGGCGTAGGATGAGGAGAGTGGGTTTGCACAGTGCGGTACAGTAGAGCGTGGTTGCCCGTGATGCTGGGCTGTCCCTGCGTCCCTGGCCGGCAGGCTAGCTAGAGAGCCAGCCACTATTGGTACGCCTCCATAACAGCAAGGCAGATGGGGGGGAGAGAGAGAGCAGCAAAATTCATTCTTCAGAAATTTAATTATATCAAGATTAACAAGGGAGGTAATTAATTTCTTTAAGATGAGTATCTATTAAGTGCCTGGGGCTCAACTTTGTTGTCAAAACTGTATATGTAACCATTATTTCAGGGCAAAGTTTTAGAGGCAGAAATAAGGGAGATGACTACTTTGCCATGATTATGGATATATAGGAACTTCTTATCTCAATAAAAGATTATAATGCTAACACTTCTGTGTATATTAATTCATATGTAGAAATAGATTGTTGAATTTAGAATTTTTTTTATTAAAAAGGTTACACATATATCGAATCCTTGGTTGTATATGTATATGTGTTCTGACTATTTTTACCTTCCTTGTACCCTTGTGACATGATCAGTTTCTGATAATGGGAACATGTGGCCCATAAAGCTGTCTAGATCTGTCAGTTCTCCATGTCACTGATGCAACCGGTCAACAGCAGATGCACAAAATGCTTTAATTTTTCCAGTACAGAAATATTAGAAATATTGCCACAGGTGACAACTCTTCTGTCCATCCATCATCTATACCCACGTCTTCCTATTCAGCATCATGGGGGTTACTAGAGCCCATGCCCATCCTGGCCTTAGACAGACTGCCAGTGCCTTGCAGGGTCACACATAGATCAGCCACACATGTTCACATGTTCAGTTCTTGGGTCAGCTGCCATAGAAACAACAATTAGCCTAACATGCATGTGTTTGGACTATGAGAGAAAACATGAGTACCTGAAAAAAAGAAGAAAAGAAAAGCAGACATTTTCTATTTTTGTCACATGTTTGATTTCTCTGAGTGGCTGTACGCCAGTCCAGAGGTGGTAATTTGTTCTCTTTTGTATTGGTGTTGCCCCTGAAATGAAATAGAATCCAGAGGAATCAGACTAATTCTTTGCATGATTATTTACATTTATTCCATTGTCTCTGCAACCAGACAGGTAACTTTGACAAAAGTAAATTAGTTACACCTAAGACTAAAGTATCATTTTAAGGCATTTCCGCTCACTTGAATTTATAACTGTTGCATGTTTTGTTTATCCACAATACTGAAGAGTAAACCAATGAATTTATTTTTTCATGCTAAGGCTAAAGTTCGATTTTAAATGCTTTTTAACCTATAGTGCAGAGTATATAAGCCATTGAGTTCCATGCTGTATTGGGTAAGGGAATACTGTCAAAGTGCAATGGTTAAAGCTGTAAAAACATGGCAGGATGCCATGTAACCATTCTGTAACCATTCTGAAGACTGGAAGCGTGTCGACTTTGTGTCCTCACTGAAAACACTGGCTTGCCTTTAGACGTTAAGTCAAACTAACATTACAAACTCTTGGTATTATGAAACCAAAAGAAGTTTCTCTGTGCCCTCTTGAATGATATTTATGAAGTATGTGGAGAAGAGGGACCCAAAGGAGAATCCTTAAGCTTCATTATATTCTGATTTAAGTCATGCTAGTTATATCTCAGATCATATCTTGAGTTAGAATACACAGAAACTCAGCAAGTAGCTGGCTGTTAGTGTGAGTGCACATAGTGGATTTAAAAGAAACTCCCAAGTGGTTTATGAAAACTAAGGGAGAAGGTTAGCTGCCATTTCCACCAAAAACATCCATTATGTGTGCGTGTGTGTGGATATGGACAGGAGCAAAAGTGAAAATAAATAAAGTAGGGATGTTGTGGCAGTATAAAAGAGGAGAGAGAGTAGTTAAGCAAGCACGCATCGCTTTAAACCAAATTCTAACCTGGATAGACTCTGGGCAAAGGAGTGAAAAATATGGAAGGGAAAAAGAGGAGGAGCCCGTGTTTTCCCTCATGCTGTCCCTTCTACCAGCTCGCAGTTGGCCTGTCTCCTTCTTAACCAAACAGCCTGGTTGGTCCTAGTCCTCTGAGTCCTTACGCCACCCCCCCTCCAGCTCCGGAACTCTCTTACTCTCTGTGTTTCCTGTTTGTCTGGTTGAAGACCTGGCCATTTCACTCCCAGGCGGCACATTGGGAGGGACACAAGAGGAGGGGTAGAGCGAAGGAGAAAAGCACAAGACCGAAGGACAGAGGGGAGGTTGGCGGGGAGAAGGCAAAGGGAGAGACACTGAACACTCCCGAGTTGGGATTGATTTACTTCATTAACCGAGATTACAAGTTTAACTTACAAACCAGAGGTCAAAATTTCTCATTAACAAGGGGACCGTGGAGAACCTCAGGGCTTAGAGACCACTCTTATTACTGACTACACATTTCAATCTGTCTTTGATGTTCTATGTCTGCCTTTCTACCCCCTCTTTCCCCCTCCTATTTTTTGGCAGCGAGGTTGATTTTAATTGTAGCTATAGAACAGAGCATAGTTTGCCTGTAAGCCAGCCTCCACATCTGTAGTGAGTGCAGCTTTAGTGATATTGGGTGCAGTCCATAGCTTGGGGCTAATTTTAATGGCCCCCCCTTCCTCCCTCCTTCATTGGAGACTCAGATTGTTTTCCACGTGATTCCTGTTAATTTAGCTGGAGGAAAGGGCATCAGTTTTCCTTGTGCTTTTCCCCCCATCTCTCCCCATGCCTCTCACTCTATTGCCTCACTCCTTCTTTCTGATCTACAGCCTCAAAGAAAGAAGGTGAAATGAATTCAAATGGAAAAATAGACTGCGCTCACGATTAAATCGCTCACCTACCTTTGTCCCTACCATTGCGCCTGGCCAAGACAGATAGGAGAAAGCCAGTGTGGCTGTACAAACCGGGGCAATTTGACTGCTGTTGATGCTTTTACATCAACAAACAAAGCTCTTCCTTTGACGTGATAAATGGCCTAAGTGCTTGGATGATAACTTGGAGTTCATAAATGTGTCAAGGATGTTTCAAAGCATTAAGCATGTTAAACACAGCGGTACAATGTGCGTCAAGGGATATTTTACGTCTTAGAACCTTTTATTGCTAAGCTTAGTGTAGAGAAGTCTCCATCTGTGTCTCATAGGCTAAAAACAACAACAACAAAAAAACAGTAGCTATACAGAGGAGATTAAAACATACAAAAATCAATGGAGGGAAAT
Organism: Arrhamphus sclerolepis; assembly: GCA_037176975.1. Classification (NCBI taxonomy): domain Eukaryota; kingdom Metazoa; phylum Chordata; class Actinopteri; order Beloniformes; family Hemiramphidae; genus Arrhamphus; species Arrhamphus sclerolepis. The sequence goes on along the minus strand of JBAMYA010000018.1, from coordinate 17,942,420 downwards.
GAAGTGTTGAAATCATGTTAAATGTGTGGAAGGACAGGTGTGATGCGGTAATAATTATGGACAAGGCAATATTTGACAGTCTGTCTGCCATCCCTGATTCAAAATCCATCTTTTTTTTCCTTTGTGCGTACAGTTTACAAATGTTGATCTGCTACAGAGAAGCTTCAAGCTGCGTATGGCCTGCAGTTTACATAGAGTAAAGCTGGTAGTACTTTATATGTAAGATGATATAATAATTCAGCTAACGGTGATCAGAAACAAGGATTTAAGACAAAATGTCTTTAACAAATCAATAAAAAATATCAGACAAGGAAGTAAATTTTAGTTAAAGCTACCTCTGTGGCTCTGAACGTGGTATCTAATAGTTTGTCTACTTTTAAAATCAGGCTGAAATCAGCTCTTCAGATTTTACATAAATACATATATATATGTTCAGTGATCTGCTCCTAACACAGGACACCCACCAAGTCAAACCCCAGTCTTCCAGGAAAATGTTCATATACACTTTTCTAAAACAATATTTATATACATATATATACACACACATTTGAGGTAAAGTATAAGCGGATATTATAAGGTCATTTGGTGACAGCATATGTACACCTATTGAAGTAGACGTGAGGAGAAAAGAACTGCAACATGGCTAGTGATTGAGGGGAGAACTAGTAATCAGTCTACAAGGTAAAACAAGCACACAGACAGGATTCAAAAACACAGTGATGTGTCAAAGCAATCAGAGAAGGAACTGTACATGTAAGGGACAGACAAAATCCAAAAATCAGGAACAAACAGAACTCATACACCCGCTGAGGAAACATAAATGGTTTGAAGACCTGTTACAAAGGAACTTAGACAAAGAACAATGGAAAGTGAAAACTTAGTCATTCTTAGGATCTGCAGCAAAACCACCACCAGTTGTAGAATTAGGCCCTCAACACATCTGACATGTTCAAGTTGTCCACTTACTTCTGTAATTTCATCTTTAATGTTAAAATCAGATTAAGATTCATGTTAGTTAACCCTTACAGGCTGTGCTTTCAGAACTTCCTTGCAGTTGAGGGGATGAGGTGACCCCCAGTGCTCACGAGCTCCATCTTTGTGTGCTTCTGGAAGTTGACCAATCACAAGAAAGTGGGCTCGTAGGGAGGATGGCCCCAAATACCCCGGAGACAATCATATATTGCCCGTTTCAGCCAGAGGCTCAACTGAGGCATTATGAGTTAAATAAAGATTTTATTTTTAACTGTGAATCATAAGGAGCTACTCATCAGAAACAGCAGAATGAAAGTGTAAAACTAGAAAGAGAATATGTCCTTTTTTTAAAGGCCTGTGTATGGTAGGTGAGGGGGGTTAGAATTTGGACTATTCATCTTTAGGGAGAGTTGCAGTCTGTGCGCCTGCATGGCCCCTGCCTGTGCAGTAACCCACCACCGTGCCCACAGCAGAACGTCTTCAACAAGCCAGCCAGCAGCCTCAGCCATTGGCTTTTTGGAACTAATCTGCCCCGCGGAGCTCTGTAAGACCTCCTTTGTTACCTCCTGCAGACTAGATCAGGCTAGAGATGGACTCTCAGGTCTTGACTGGCTATCAGTTTCACAGCCCATGGCAATCCACAACCAGGCAAAAACCCAAGTCCAGCAGAGCCACCATTAAATTAAAAGTGGGTGAATGGTGGATTGGGTAGGGGGGAGGAGAATTGAAAAAAAAAAATTGTGTCACCTGAATTCCCTCACAGTCCACACAAAGTGGATAGGCTGTATGACTTGGGAAAAACAAGAAAGAGGGAAGAAATAGTGAAGCAGAGGATTTCAACAGGAGCTCTGCCTCTCAGTGAACAGAACAGGATCTCAACAAGGCCATTATCTGGCTCCTAATTTGAGCTCTGGCACAGCACTGAAGGGCTGCCTTTGTCTGGGATTAATGCGTAAAGCTCAGGATGCGATGTCAGAGGGAAATAATCAGCGTGGGCCCTTCATAACGTTGGCTGCTTGTGCTCCTGGCCAGGGCCCCCGGCTCATTTCTGTGGAGATGAAATCTATGACAAGCCCCTCAGTGAAGCTGAGAGCAGGCAACAGTCCAGTAACACCCACAGGCCTCCAGGCATCCTGTGACCCCCTTAGAAAAGTCACATTCACTTTGCTGTGGAGAAGGGAAAGAGAACGCCGCGAGGGCTTCCAGCCCATGTGAAATGAAGAAATGTGAGGAGGTGAAAACGAAGTGAAAATAAGTTAAGATTCCTCCTCCGCCCCCTCTGTAATAACTCCAGAGGAGGGGGTACACGATGACTTCACTTCATTTCATTATGCCTTCTAAAAAAAACATAGAGGACATTAAAAAAAAAAAAGAGAGTAGAAAATATACTCTAAAAACATAATCAGAATGTATTTTTTATGTCCATGTTGTTCAACTCAATTGAGGAAAGCAGTTTCAGAAAGCAGCTTCTTTTTTTAATGCAGCAGAAGGTCGCAGGCTAATACCCATCAGGGTAAAACATTCTGAAAGAGGTTGGCACTGTATTCAAGGACCAGAAATAATGCTTTTATTTTGTTATTTATGCTTTTTTACTGGGTACATTACTATGCTCCTCTGCAGCACTCCGCTGCTAAGTGAAGGATGTGAAGATGCAACTCGATAAGCAGGTTATTAAAATGACCAATTGACATTCAAAATTCCGGCTTATTTTAGACTCATCATGTTTAAAGAGGAATATATGGAATTTAAATGTTTCCTCTGGTGCCTGAAGGAAAATGTGACTTGGTACAGCAACTGTGCATGACTTCATGGGTAGCCATGCGCTGGAGAAATGTGATACTTCAGTCGTTGCTCATGGAACCTCAAACAAGAGACGTTTCTTTCTAACTACAGCTTAATTAAAAGCAGACTGAGCAAGTCACATGGAAGTATGCTACTGTGCTCCTTGTAACACAGATACTTCCTTTCATCTATTTCACATTCGCTGACTTAGATTGTGGGGAGTGAACTTTTCAACATATTGCTAAAGTTAGTTAATACCCAACAGTTTAAGCTTCAAAGGGAAGTGTAGTATCAAGAGCAAAGTGGCTCTAAAAACTAAAATCGAACGTTAAAACCAACACCAGCAAAGAACTGTGTTCACAATACAAACCTGTTTCCTGCTGCCTCCGGAAAGGAATTAGAACGCGACTTTAAATCTGTGATTTCAAATTAAAAGGCCTTCATTCATCGATTAATTGAAATACAAGAGGAAGAACTGGTTGAGAGGATTTCACAGCTCCACAACCAGCTCAATACGGTGCAAAAAGGACTGTCAAACCTGAACTAAATACTCATCTAATCAGTGGCTTCTTGCCCAACTACAAACACGACGACAAGCACAGATGAACCGAAACATTATGGCCACTGGTGCAGGATTTTCTGTGGCAGGCTGCAGCAATCTTCTACAAGAGCTCTAATGATACAATGAGAACTTAACTTTAAAAGGTAACAAAACAGATTGAGCATATCCTCCTAAAAATGGTCCTTTCAAGTATGCCGCATTTTGATAGGTGTCTGAGACATCTTGAATTTGCTAAATACATTTTTCCTCATCAATCTGCATGCCATGACGATAGCAAAACAGTTTTTTTTTTCTTCTGTTCTGTTGATTTTTGAATACTTTTCCTTAGCAGTGCTCAGATTTAGAATCTTTGGTCACAATGACAGGTTTAATCCCACAAGTTTAAGACATCTTCTTTCAGCCACGGTTCTCAGCAAAAAAATGTTCAAGCTAAGAAAGGGACGATCATCACACAGGAGATATTCCACTGGGTTCAAGTCCGCACTCTGGCCGAGACACTCCAGAGCTGTCACACTGCCACTCCTGTTTTCTTGGCAGTATATTTCATGTCCTTGTTTTTGTAAATCTTTGCTGAGATTCTGGGCACTCTAGAAAATGCCTCCACTCAGCACTGCTCTGTATTTTGTGCGCATGCATCTTTTGTTTGCCTTGACTTGACAAAAAAGTATGCTGCCATCGCCACGTTTCATTGTATAAATGGCTTACTTCAGAAAAGACTCTGTGATTGGTTTCCTCCACACATCCGTGGGAACCAGAAACCTTGCTGCTGCTCCCTGACACTTATTCGTTCTAGTGGCTTGCCCCATGTTACAAGGACTCTCCCTCTCTCGTTGGCCTACTACCCTATTGACACAAGGCACACATGGCTTACATCCAGGATTTAAGCTGAAACCAAACAGTGACCAAGTCACTGTGGAAATGGAGCACCTTCAGAAGCTTAAATTCCCTATATAGTTCCCTGGACCTAAAAGCCTCATGTACCAATATTTGTCCATTTGCTGTGCAGGGTCACGGGGGTCTGCTGGAGCCTATCCCAGCTCTCTCCGGGCGAAAGGCAGGGGTACACCCTGGACAGGTCGCCAGTCCACCGCAGGGCCACATGTAGACATTCAACCATTCACACACTCACTCACACCTAGGGACAATTAACAGTTAACCTAACAAGCATGTCTTTGGACTGTGGGAGGAAGCCGGAGTACCCGGTGAGAACCCACATAAGCACGGGGAGAACATGCAAACTTTACACAGAAAGGCCCCTGTGGAGGCTCGAACCAGGAACCAGGAACCTTTTTTGCTGCGAGGCAACAGTGCAAACCACCAAACCACCGAACTGCCTGCATCTCATCTTTTGTTGTTATTATTTTGGCGAGTGCTTGCGTATTAGCATGAGGTGGGTCCATTTTTGTTGCCAGAAACTACTACAGTTGTGTGATGTTTGAAGACTGTCTATAACTCTGCAGCCATCCAAGGACGACTGGCAATGAATCTTTTTTAAAATGAGTGTGAAACAAGACAAAACATGAAGAATTGATGACTAATATTCCATCAGGAGAAACATAGTACACACTGGGTTTAAGTTCAAAGACCAAACTAAATTGAGGTGTTTTTTTTAAATTATAATTATTTTGCTTTTAGCTGTGTAACCTGCAGCTAATAATGTGTATGAAGGTAGATTTGTGTCTTTATTATTCAATCAAAACAAGGTTGCTTCAATTAAAAAATATATTTTCAATAATAAAAATCTTTGCTTCAATACTTTTTTCGATTGAAGTAATCTTTTTTGTGTTTGGGCCATATTATGGGTAGGACATTTGTGTCTTTATTATTCAGTTTCAAAAAGTTGTTTTTGTTTTTTTTATTGAATAATAAAGACACAAATCTACCTTCATAATAGTGACAAAACCTCTATGAGTCAGTTTCATTTGGCTTTCACATTCAACAACATTCTATCGACTAGATTCTAGACCAAAATCTGAAAACTTTAGAAACTGCTTCATTTGCATTTTAGAAGCAATCCCGTGTTTTCTCAATGCTCTGTGCAAATTATACGGCCTCTCTTGATGTCAAAATAAAATCAAAGTGGTTTGTGTTTTACATGAGCAAGACTGATTGTGCTTCAAAGTTTCTTTTTTTCTGATTTAGAAGTAACACGATGTAACGTTGCTGAACACAACACAATGTAAGAAATCCTAAGATTACCTATTAGACATTTATGGACAAATAGGAGAAAATCTGAGTAAATGAACAAAAGTTTCAAACATGTGTGCTAAATCATCAGTGACCAGTGACATAACTGCAATTCCATGACGCCACGCAGCCCACGGGTGTAATCTTTAACTAGGTGTAGTTTAAGAATTATTGATTAATCATCGTTGATGCATCATATTCATGGCAAAAAAGTACTACGTACCAATAACTTGTGTTAAGGTGGTGCTGGTGTGAACAACAAACCTTGATCTTGAGACAGCAAGTTTTAAGATTTCTATGAAAAATGCATCTCTACAGGAATTCAAACCAGCGCTTCTCACAAACTCGTTTATTTAAAAGGTGCAAACCAAGCAGCACTTGGTGCTGAAAACCATTCACTGTCTCACAAATAAATATTCAGTGACTCAGTTTTGCAAAAAGGAATTCTCTAATGTTTTAACTTGCACAGTCTGAAATGGAACTTGAGCATACCAGCTCTGTGAAAAGCATTAGATATGGAAGAAAATAATGAAATCTAAAGTTCCCCTTTGAATGGTCCATCTTGAAAGATTCCTTGAAAGTTAAATTTGGTGAAATAGTTGGTGAAACTGTCCTTGTAAAAAAGTACATACAAAAATAAATGAATAAAATAACAGCAATAACACTGGGTAAAGAACTTCAAGAAGAAAATAAATGACAACATGGTCTTTGTGTCACTGTAGTTGTTACCTCAGTCCCTGATGGCGTAGCCCCTGGTGAGTCCACTTTACGTTTTTTTCGGGGTCCAATGGCAGCTAGTGCTGTGAGGTTGGCATCACGCTGCCTCATCTGGGCCAGTTCTTGTTGTTGCATCTGGTAAAGACAGAAAACAAAGACTAGGAATTTACCTTATCTTCTGTGTTATATTCAATTTTGCATTGTCACCAAAGTTATTCAAATAAAACCAAAGAAAAAAGCTTTATCAAAAATACTGATAATCTTGTTTAATGATTCATTTAAATAAGATTATTTGCCTCAAAATGTTCCTTTTTCCAAGTACATTAAACCAAATAATCCGCTGGCACACAAGGCCCAGAAAGTTGAAATTTTGATTAAAGTTTTTTTTTTTTTCTTTTACAGGAATTGCAGTCTTTGTAATCTCTGCAACCAAAGCTGTCACTTCCATTTGGTGGTAATGAACCCAGCAAAGCAGACGTAAGATCAAATTTAAATAAGGTACCATTGCTAAAGCCGATTCTCATACTATGCAAGCAGAATACTTTCCTGAGCAGAACAAAATGTGAAGCTGTTGTTAGCAATTAACGGATCCTCTCTTAAATACGTTGTGCATGCGCACTCATGTGCTTATTTTGATTTTTGCAGTTTGTGATATATAAGTGTGGAAGTGTGTGAATGTGTGTGGTGGGGGGCACTGCCAAAGGTAATGTCATGTCTGGCTTTAGGGCTGAGGCGGAGCCCAGCATCGCTAGGAGCTGCCCTTTCTATTGGGCAGAGGTGTGAGGGCCCGAGGCCATGGCACAGAGGGTGCCAGCACTCCCTCCAACATGCAAACACAACACACATACACGTGCCTATCAATCCTGGCCACAGCACAGGGAATGCCTACCCACCAGCTTGCTTGCGTGCCTGCCTGCTGGGGAGAGAGGCCTGGGCTGGAGCGAACAGGGACAATCAATGTGCGCCTTGATGTCTTTCATGTTCTTTTATGTTGTCTCTCAGCGTGTGCTTGCTGAGTGCTGGTCTTTGTGTGAGACATGCACGTTGTCTGATCAGGGGAAAATTTCATGTTACTTTCAGAGGGCGCTCTGTAAAAGGTTGCTTTGGTGCACAAAGTCTGATCTAAAATGTGCATGCAGTTGACTCTGATTTTTTTTTTGCTAAAACCCCGCTGGCAAGGCATGCCCTTTAGGGTGTTGCCACTTCACATTTAACACGGCGGAACTGTTGAAAGATTCAAACACACTGACAAAGAAGGGGAAATAATACCGGCTGAATATATAAAATATGTTTACTTATCTTTTCTGCAATGAAAGGTGGTGAAAATGTGCATATAGTTACAGCAAAGATCAAATAAAAGAAATTAATTTTTGAAGTGAATTCTGCTTTGTAAATCTCTACATTGGCAGTACGGGAGATATAAAGCAGGAATATTAAACTGGATGGTCACTGGTCTTGTCTACATGTCCTGACCTTCAACAATCCCATTCCAAAAGTGTTCAGTGGCAGTGCAACAGAGCTGGCTAGAGATGGGGAGAGGCCCACTATCTCACTGATGGCACCAGGATGCCGGCATCTCTGGCTGGCAGTTGGCAGCAGGCATGAGCTCCCAGCGCCCACAGCAACTGCCTGCATTTGCAGATTTATGACTGTATGATAAATGCAGACTTCATTTTGCCATCTGCAAGCCTCCAGTCTGCGTTTCCAGTCTGTAAAGTATCCACCATGACACTGGGAGACTGATTTCTGATTTGAGCCTGGTGCCACCAAGCAGACTCTTCTTTCCTTTGATCTATGCTTTCAACTACCATTATTAATTAACATTTACATGAAGTACGTTCTGCTAGACACACTCAGTTGATCAAATGCTCTGAGGTAACAGGAGCAGCTCAGTAATCATCAAGTCAGTCCCATTTATTTATTTTTATTTATTATTTTAACAGAACTTGTGCTATATGATTTTTTTCCCCACAAATTCCACCATCTTTTTTGACAATTACCAATGCTGTGGAGCGACAAAAAGAAATCCCCCAGAGAAGAGCAAGAGCACGAACCTCTGTACGGTCAGGAGTTCACGCTCACCAATGTTAAGTGACAGTGATGCAATCATTGACAATAACTAGAAAAAGGTCACTGCTGAGAGTTAACCCATGCTAGCAGAATAAACAGATGGCAGGCCGCATACATTTGCTAGCTCCAATCAATGATATCACAAAACTCTCATATGTTCTAAACAAACCTAAATACCAGTGCTTCCAGTCCGCCTTGCTGCCCTTTGAAAGCAGGGGACTGGGACTTGTAACGTTATATTATTAGCAAAGGTCAGGAGATGTAGAACAGAGAATGGATCTGTAGCTTTGTTAGAAAAAGGATATAGTCTGCCTGCAAATAGCACGGTGTTTCAGGAGCTATAAAGTGCTTGTTTGGTTGTAAAAGAATTGTTAATAACAGGGTAAATGTATTAACAAAATGAATAGATTATATTAATTAATAAAATCAGTCTCAAACTGGCAGCTGTTTTATGTATGCTGGCCTGTGACCAGGTGTAGCGCTATAGATCAGCAGAGAAGGAAAAAGTCCAAGCACAAACCTTTTAAACTAGCAAACATATATGCAAAATATTCACAAACTTCTCTCATTAAAATATATCAGAATTAATTAGCACAAGTATTAAAGATGACAAACAACATTTGGATAAAGATTCTAATACTTACTAAAATGCATGCCAACTTAATATTGATAAGCAAACAAAGCATGAAATAAAACTATTAACATATAGATATGTGTCAGAATCAGTTTAGATGTGTTTCTGTGCCATGAACAAGATGGCTTCCAACCCATGTGATGGTGATGGACTACAAAAATGGCGGATGTGATCACATGTGTGGCTGTGTCACACCCAGAGCAGTTTGGCGCCAAAAAAAGCACAACAGACCGCTTGAAATAGGTGCTGTAAATAAAATAAATAAAAGGAAAAGTAGCAAAAATACAACAAACGTTGACTGAGCTCGCTTGCAAGGGCCATACATGCATACATTTTTATTTCCACCGTTTTCTCGAGTTATTTTTCCTCCGTTTTCCATGATAATGGCATAATTTTCCTGTGTTAACGACATAATTCCGCCGTTTTCTCATGATAAGGAGTTATTTTTTTCCTCCGTTTTCCTGTGATAACAAGATAATTAATTTGAGATCTCAAGAAAACTAAGAAAAAAAAAAGTCTCTACACACTTAGATCCATGCAAACAAGTGTATTTTTCACCAAGCTTTTGGTCTATCGACCTTCATCAGGGCATTGCAATGCCCTTGTGATCTCAAATTAACTATCTCGTTATCACGGGAAAACGGAGGAAAAAATAACTCGTTATCACGAGACAACGGTGGAGTTATCTCGTTATCACGGGAAAACGGGAGAAATATAATGTATTCATGTATGAACGTTTAGGGCGTCCATACTCGCTATCCAGACACAAGCCTCTAACTTGACCGGTGCTGGCCTTTGCCACGCCCCAAAAGCTTGTTGGTTGCTCCCTCATCTTCTCTGTCTGTTTTCTGTAAGCTGAAGGATGCGGCATAGCTGGCAGCCAGGCTGCCCTCCTTTGTCCGGAGCGTCTCAGGGCGCGCACCTTTACTTTACATCGGCAGGTCACTTTATTGATGCGTGGCGGCCCGGTTGAGAGGTGCGGTCACCAGTTCATAGTAAACAGACGGCTTTTGCAGACACCACTGGATGGGGCAGGCCCTCGCTGGGAACTGGTCACACTGATGCTGGCTGAAAGTTGTAGTCTTTGCAGCTGCAAGGATCGGGACAGATGTGGACTCCATGGCGTGAGAGAGAAGGAGGTGGAGCCGCTGGTATTTATTATCCGGTGAGCTGCTGTGCGTCAGCGGGGACCCCTGCTGACGGTTTTGGGGTCCATGCCCAATGAGAGGCCAGTGACATCACTTTTACACCTGGTTGTAAAATAATAAACCCTGCAAAGTCATTGTTTTAATGTACCAGGCTTTGCTTTTGATGTTTGGCCTAACACCAGAAGTGCATTACAACGTGATATGCTAAATATGGCTCAGTTCAGGCTGTGGACAACAAACTACATATATATTGATCAGATAGCTTGTTTCATGGAGTTATGTCATTATCTTTTAAAACTAGAGAGATCCCCAGAGCTAATCTTTATCAACACTATTAAAAGGTTATTAAGATAACATATACATGCAGGTAAATATTAATAAAATCTGGAGCAAACTCGAAGTTGAAAAAGAAATAATAAATAATATATCATAATAAATACTGGATTTACTTTGCTTTTAAATATAAATCATGCTCAATGCAATTAAAATTGATAATAAATGGTAAATTGGTAAATTAATAATTGACTTGAAATATATGCAGCTAATGTTGTGATCGCCTTTACTGTCTTGCGTTCGCTCTTTTAGTCATCTGTTTCTCACATCATGATTTATTTATGGGTCTAAATTCAGGCTCTGTAACTTTTAATAAATCTGTAAAAGATAAAAATGTGAAATACTTCTAATTTTTCTCCCCACAAAAAAAGAATGTTTAATATTTTGTGATGCAAAAAGGTCAAAATTACTAATTTGCAGTCCTCTGGTGTTTTAGGAGTGAGGTGGAAAGATGAGCTGAAGGAGTCATGGTGGCTAACCCGCAGCTCTCCATCTTCGCCGTTTTTAACAAAGGCTTTTTCGCTCAACTCCAGTATCCCCACCCTCCTCCTCCTCCTCCTCCTCCTGCCCTGGGGGGCTGCTTGCAGCCCTCCAGACGCTTACAGACAGATGTCCTTAGTAAAGCAGAACATGCTCAGCTTGACGTCACAAGCAGCTATGGGGCTGTGAAGGAAGCTGAAGGGCTGTCTGCACAGAAAAGACCACAGTATGCAAACCAGGCCATAGGTTTAAATCGAACAGCTTCGTACCCTCTGCCTGAAAACCTTTGGTCTAACAGGACTCAGCACGGCGCTTCTGCATATGCAAACATGCTAAATGTTACATTTGCTTTTATTTGGCCACGTGCAACTCAGATAAGAGTGGACGGCTCCAGCAGGAGTCAAATATCTTATCATGACTCCAACATTTGCACTTCTACTGAAGCCTCTGGGCTGAGTCCCAGTATCCAATAAAGGATAAACGATAAAGGAGAGTCTACATGACAGTAAAATTTGCCAGTAATGAAGTACAACTAGACAGCTAGTATTTTAAATGAATTTCTTTCTTTCTAAAAGTCGACTCGTTTTCACTCAGTTCCATCACTGTTCCAACAGCTCCATATGAACCAGCATAAATGTCAGGTGAACAGTGGGATTTGTCAGCTACTGCAATGCATGTGGTGACCTGGTAGCAGTAAATGTCTTTCCACAAAAGTGCCAGTTTGACATTGTATAGAACAATGTACTCTCTGTCTTTCAGTAAGCAATAAAAAGATAAAAATAGTAATTTAACTCTTTCAGTTGCATGACTCCCTTTTCCTATGACCATCTGTGCAGAAAATTGTGGTACTGAGTACAAGACTCTTAACTTTTCTTTTCGTCCATTCTAAAGTTGGCAGTTATAGTTTTGTCATTTATATGAAGTGTCTCTGCTGCCACTATGAGTCTATTACATTCTGGTATTAACAGCATCTATGAGCCAGAGTTACAGACCTGTTAACATAACTGTAGAGAATATTGTTGTTTTTGCATTTATTCAGTGCTGTAGGGATCATTTAGAACTTGATATAAAATAAAAATAAAAAATGTGCAAATTGGTTAAACACACTACACAGCATTGATTATCATGACAAGGTTCGGTTGCATGCACAAATAAAAACCGAAATCTTTGCAAACAGATCTATAACTGAACCCACTTGAATTTCTGAGATGAAAGGACAATAACTGTTCTTCAGCAGCTACGAATTACAGACACCAGTTTCAAATTCACGATCAGCAACACCGCATGTTCCTTTGTGTAAGCTTACTACATACCTAACACAAGGGTGTGTTGTGTTTGTATGCGTGTTTTATGTATGTCTGTAATCCATGCATCTCATCCACCTGACAACCACACGGTCAACATTACGTGAACATCTGTGAGCTGCATCTTGAGGCATTTCTTCATGTGAAGTGCCTGGCAGTTAATTTGCTGCAGGGAAAGGGGCCATTTGCAGCAACCAATCAGGTTTCACTTCTCCATCTGCACTCCCTACAAAGAGACGAGTTGAGCCCCAACCTGCTAATAAAGGCAAGGCTGTGTCTTACAACTGGACAGAGATGTTTGTGGCTTCATCATTCAGACTTAATAGCTATGCATGGTGGAGTTGCTTGAAACAAAGTTTATAATTTATTTCTTATTCTGTGTGCGTAGTGATGCTATGCTAGAGGCTCTGTGGTATAAAGTTACATTATGATGTAATCACTGTTAAGACCTATTCTGCACTACAATCACTGCATAGATTTGACACAGTTTTTCTGTGTGTACAGATATATATATATATATACATACATATATGTATAAACAGCATTTGAAATTATTTGTTTAAACCGAAGCACTGAAACAGATCTTGATAATGGATAGCACAATACTTAGACTGACAATGTAATATAAAGAAAAAAAGGAGGGGTAATATTTTGGTCAACCCGTCTATAATTTAAAATTCAAACGACATACAAGAGCGAAGAGTCTTGACACAGCCTGTTCCCTTTTCTCTGAAGCGACGCCTGAAGTCCTTCCAGGGTCCAGGACCAATTATTTAGAGCCTTCAGTTGTGCCTGAAGCTCAGGTCATTATATGAGTGTTACTGTCTCACCGAGCGTTTTTTTTTTTTCCTTCATCTGCCACTATTTGCAGGAATTAAACTGTATGAATGGACACCATTTGAAATATGTGAACAAATTGAGTGTGTCTAACAGAGTTGTTGCCTTTAATTTGGAACAAGTATTATTTCTATAAATAATACCATTTGCATTGCACATTTTGCCAAGGACAAGTGTTTAACGAAGGAGCAAGAAATCAGTGCTAAGCAGATTCTGATGGTGTTACACCGGAGCGGCAGGGGGAAAATGGTGATCGTTAAAAATACTGCTTATCTAAGGGAAAATTTCCTACTTTAAATGTTCTCACTTTGTCTCATTCTATGCTGCCATGCTTCGTCTAGCAGTCTTCTATCCCTGTCTCACACCTTCTTTTTTTTTATCATTTAAATTCGCCGCTCGTCACCTTCTATTGATCACGCCTAATTTGCATCCAGGAAAAGATGAGAACTCAGATATTCACACTTCGAGAGAGGACGATCTCAATGATTTATTCATTTCCAAATCAAAAAAAAAAAAAAAAAAAAAAGGAGTGAAAGGAAGGTAGATGAGAAGGGGAATCTTCACAGGCAGCAGGCGACTAGCAGGCTCTGAGGCTGGGCTCTTCTTCTCCATACCGCCCCCAGGCACATGGTGTGCAAGTCCTCCTAATTAACAAGGTGAATCATGCTGCCGCTCTCTAATTAGCCAACATGACAATCTAATGGAAACATGCAGGCCAAGCTGGCACACTTAGCATCACCTCACAAAGGCCCCTGCTACTGTCCGTCCCTTAAGAATTCCACAAAAATCACAACTAAGAAGTGAAATGTACAAGCAGATAAAAAGTGGTGCTCTTTGGTTCAGGTGAGTGTCATTTGAGAAATGTTAGAAGGGAGAAGTTAGCTGACAAGGGTGGGATATTTTTTTTCTTCTTCTCTTCTATCCACTGCATGCGGTGTTTGTTGCCTAATTGAAACATGTCCTGCCTCCTGCATCCCTCTCGCTTATATCCCAGGCAAGTGAGGCTGGCACCTCGCCACCAGCGTAGCTCAGCATGCCCAATTCCCCTGTCGCTCCAGTCCCAAGGAGTGTTCTAGCGCACAAAAAGAAAGTGAACCTACAGGCTTGTACAGCAAGTAGACGAGTCGCTATCTCCCTCAGAGGCTTAAAAAAAAAAATCTCCTTTTTTTGTTGTTTTCATTCTCATTACAGCACTTTGTAATATTCGAAAACACACAGGAACACCAAAGGTACTTTTACAGCCTGATTCTATTTTTTTTTCTTGTAATATATCTTGAGGTTAAAGGGGGGGAAATGAAGTTTAGACAACAAAGCAACAAATAAAAATAGGATTCCAGTGTACTATATAGTAGCCTACATATCTTGAGGACCTACAAAACAAACCTTTCTTTTGTGATAATTAAATTATTCCCATCAACTATTTTCATGATGTTACAAAAAATGTAACTGAAATGCTATTGAGATCATATTAAATAAAAAATACACCAGGTCATCTTATCTAAAACCTGATTTTCTAAAAAAATAAAATAAAATAAAATAGATAACTGAATTTAAAAAAACAAAACAAACAAATGATGGTTACGCTTGAGTGGTATATGTGCGTGCTCATCTGGCGTCCGAATTGGTGCAGCTCCAGTGAAATTTATGCATTGTGTATCTGTGAGGCCAGAAGACAAGAACATAACAACTATGAACTGGGACACACAGAACAGCAGGAATTCTCTTTGAAAGTCAGCACAGAGAGGGAGAGAACATGGAGGAGGGTGGTAGGCTTTTGCCCTAAAGCCTGCCTGATGGGGGAGTGCGCCTCTTAGAGCAGAGCAGTTTGTGGTGGTCCAGATTACAGCCCATGGTCTCACAGATACAGATACAACCGCCCTAATAAACACTAAGGGGTTGTTACGTTGTCCTCGAACACACAAGTCTCTCCTCTTTGGAAAAGTATAAAGCTCCTGCTTATGGGTTTTATGAAGCGAGTGCATTCAAGTCGCTCCATGACCTGGTCGCATCAGGTTGACATCGGGCCAATCAAGGCATATAAATATATGCAGATTAAAGGCATATTTCCTGAACAAGTGGCATGGACTGAAATGATATAGATAATTCTTTACAGTGTGGGAAATGGGACCAAAAAAAGTCACATGCATATTGGTCTAACTGGATTAACAGATTCTGACATGTGTGTGTTTGTACATTAGAGAAGGATGTGGAACTGCTGACTGTTCTGCAGAGCATGCAAGGTTCAAAACAGAGCAAAGGGAGAATTAATTTAGTGGGGGTTCAAGACATTTGCAGAAATGATGTTGTGCCAAACATGCCAAAAACCTCTCTTGGTGCCCGAAGAAGAAGAAAATATTTGAGGAAAATTAGTTTCACAAAACTGCGATGGACTGGCGACCTGTCCAGGGTGTACCCCTGCCTTTCGCCCAATGTGATCTGGGATAGGCTCCAGCAGACCCCCGTGACCCTGAACAGGAAATAGCGGGTATAGAAAATGGATGGATGGATGGATAGTTTCACAAAAACATTTGAGATTCCCTTTGGAGAGCTCACACAAGTCTTCTGAAATCACTCTCAGCTAGGCGAGGAGCGTTGCTGCAAGGGTGCACGTTAGTGTGGAGGAATGAAAAGAGTCGAGGAGAAGAAGAGAGGACCATCTACTCCCTCATGGTTCCACCCACATTATCTAAAAGTTTGTCATTTTTTGGAAAACACAGAGACAATGACTGTATTGACTTTTTTTTTTAAGAAGAAAACTTTGCATATCCAGGGGTGTTCGGTTGAAGTATTTGCTGCTTTCTGACAACATCCCAGCTTTTTTGATGCAGCCTGTCACTGGCATGACAGTAACACACTAAGGCACAGAAACGGAGTGGTCCTACAAAGTTACGGCACCTCTGAGTCGGAGATCGTCAGAGAGCTAAACGTGGATTAGAGAACATGCCTGAACGCTGTCTGGAAGCACCTGCTGGGAAAGAAAGTGCACCGCTTATTTTTGGTCAGTGTGAATGAGGAAAGGCAGGTGACAAAAGCTGGATGTCGCTTTTGGAGCGTTAAAGCATGACCTCAGTGTGAAAATGTCTTCTGTTATTATGGCTAACGCCGCAGAATTCTGCTGAAAGAAACAGATTCTGTATATTTTATTTTGATTTGTATCGTCTAAACACCTGTTGCACTACAGCTAAGTTAATAAGAAAAAAAAACAGACAAAATCCAGGACACTTTTAGAACTGTAAATAATCAGTGATGATGAGCGTCACCACTCAAACTACAACACTGTGCAGGTGAAGTTATTGCTTTCCCTGTGTGCCATTTCCTGATGCTGCACATCAGATCATTTTCCGTCAACTACATTGATATTATGTAGTGTTTGCTTTGTTTGATTTGTTCTTTTTTGTGAACGTTTCTACGGCTCACACCAACTCTGAAAGGGTCAGTTTTCTTAGCATGAGATTGTTCGCTTTCAAAGCTGCACAGACTCTAAGACAGGAGCTTTCGGACAGATTTTGGCCAGCTGTAGTAGCCTATTTGTCTTTCCTCTCTTCCCACGTTGCTCTCCTCTTGTCCTCTCCCCATTCCTCCTCCCCTGTTCACTCTTTTCCTGTGTCCAGTTGCGCCTGCAGACGCAGTTGCAATGATGAATCTGTGGCTGCAGTGTGTCTGTGTGTCTGACATTGTGATGTATCTCTACTGGCCTTAACTCCCTCTCTATCTTTCAGTGCGCCCCCCCCTTCGAAACAATGGAGCAAACAGAACAGAGGGACCCACCAACAACAACAAACGGGAACTGAGCTCCACGATTTGCCCATTGATTTTCACTGGGGGCATTTCTGAAATAGCCTATCTGACCTTTTGGCCAAATGGTAGTGAATGGAGGAAACATACCACTCTCCCTGTCTCTCACGCAAAACCTCTGCAGCATCTATGTGACCAGCCGGTACCGCTGGTGACAGCGTTGTGTTTTAGCTTTCTGATGAAAACACATACGCAGAATTGGAAGCGCAGCTTCATCAATACGCAAAACTACAAGACCCCATTTTAGACTGGTCCAGCCTACAATATTCTTTGTGTAAGCTTTTGAATGCATCTTCCTGGTGATTTTCTTGTTCTTGTGTTGTAATTAGTGCGGCTGTGACCTCCACGGGCAATTACATTGCAGTTCAAATTACATCACACTTCTTTGTTTCAATCATTATTAAAAATCATATAATGTCTGACCCACAAACTAACAGAAACAGATATGTGACATGAATATTTTAGGACCAAGTGAGACTTGTACTAAGATTTTATCATCGATTGTTATTTTCTTGACCCCTCACATTCCAGTAATGTAAAAGCATGTGTACAGCGAAGGACCTTCTCACGGTGAATGAAAACATGATAACATCAGCCTTTAAAAATTCTTGCTCTGAATGAAAAATTAAGGTTGACAGATGAGAAAGTGGTCAATATATAGTCACATTAACTCTGGGTTACACATATGCAGGACTTCTTAGGTTATCCATCCATCCATCCATTATCTATATCCGGTATTCCCAGTGCAGGGTCACAGGGGTCTGCTGGAGCCTATCCCAGCTCTCTCCGGGCGAAAGGCAAGGGTACATCCTGGACAGGTCGCCAGTCCTTCGCAGGGCCACATGTAGACACACAACCATTCACACTCTCACTCACACCTAGGGACAATTTAGGAACACTAATTAACCTAATGAGCATGTCTTTGGACTGTGGGAGGAAGCCGGAGTACCCGGATAGAACCCACGCAAGCACAGGGAGAACATACAAACGCCATACAGAAAGGTCCCTGTGGAGGTTCAAACCAGGAACCTCCCTGCTGTGAGGCAACAGTGCTGACCACCAAGCCACCGTGCTGCCTTCCTTAGGTTAGAATATAATTAAATAATTCAGTCTCATCTTTTATTTTGCATGTTTACTGTTCTGCACCATTTTCATGGACTGTGACTGTGAACTCATCATTTTTGTTCCATGTTTTGTGCACATTTATACTCTTAGTACGCACTCCTATGTGCTTTAGTCAGTCTTTGTACAGGGGTGTTTATTTTTCCACAGACAAAAATACTTTCACTTTCTAAATTTTGGTTACAATGAACACATATTGTAAGAGGAATCCCCACTTTTCCTGGAGTTTCTCTTTTCTTTTTTCCCCTGTGCCGTTTTTCCTTAATTATTCCAATTGCAGGGTCAAATGATGCAAGTGTTACGCACTGTGTGAATTTCAAAACTCTTTGAGAAAGATTTGTGACTCCAGGCTTAAAAAAAAAAAAAAAAAGAAAAAAAGAAACTGAAACTGTCTGGACTTGACTTGAAAATCACCTTGTGCTTGACCAATCATACCATCATGGTTTAGCCTTCAGCCTTTTTCAAAACAAATGGTGTGCCAGCTCAATTTACGCGCCAACACTTGGTTCAAGTGTATAACATGTTTTAATTCCATCTCTCTAAATTGATGATTGTTTGGTAGCAGCAGCCACTGCTGTGTGCATGCATGTGACCAGGTGACCAGGCAGAGGAAGACTGGCCCTACAGCCCGTCGCCTGGAAGAATAGCTTGTGCTCATTATCCTGATGAAATTTGCGCAGATGTGTGAGCTGCCGACAGACTCTGCAGTGACACAAACAGCCAGCTCTGTCCCCTTGAGCCACTCAGGTGATGAAAATTGGAGAGGCACGGGGGCTGAGAAACGACGGCCATTAAGCAAAACAGAAAGTGGTGAGGGAGGTTGGTGGAGGAGGGCTGTGTGGCTGTATTTGTGTGTGTTTGTTAAGAGGATTGGGGGGGGGGGGGGGTCCTTAACCAAAGTAACCCTTTCCAAACCACCCTCCTAAAATTCCAGATGAAACTGAAAATTTTCCCAAAGGCCCAGAGCCTCTCCTCACGAGGGACTACTTTGGTGGTACCCAGCT